>JAHRHZ010000255.1:738209-820168 GCA_024137785.1 Ginglymostoma cirratum
GACGGGGCCCTCTGCGTGTGTGTGAGACAGAGAGCGGGGGACGGGGCTCTGCGAGTGTGTGTGAGACAGAGAGCGAGCGGGACGGGGCGCTGCGTGCGTGAGGGAGAGAGCGTACACTCGCGTCTCGGGGACGGGAGAACACGCGAGTCCTTGTGTGTTAGAGACTGGATGATCATTCTGTGCCACAGAGTTAGCCACTTGCGGCCGCACTGACGTGTTACGTTTTGCATGTCTTGCAGTGGCGGGAGTTCACAGACAGGACGTTAGCGCGCTGCCCGCACTGTCGACACGTGTGAGTACTACTGGCCTTGCTTCCCGATTCCGTTACCCGTTCCCCCGGTCCGTCCTTCGCCCGTGACGCCTGCCCCCTCCCCACAGTCTGTGTCTAACGCGGGACTCTCTGTTCATTCCCCAGCTCCTCAATTGGCCGGCAGTACCCACGTCGGCGATGCATGTGGATATTCATGTTGGGGTTGCTGTTTGCTGCTATCGCTGCAGGCCTGGCGGTGAGTACAGAGCCCACGGCACTCCCTGCTCGTGATTCCCTACCTGTTTTCCTTCCCCTCCCTCTGATGCAGCTGCCCAAGACATGGAGAGGAGTTCAGTGACCTGCACCCTCCACCCTTGTATTTTCCACTGTTATCTGCTCTCCACTGCAGTCCTGCTGTTGGGCCTTGGGTGTAGTGCTGTACGTGATGCCTCAGTGTTCCCAGAGTCGACACAAGATTCTTGAAACTTGCGCCAAATTCCTCCTTTTCTCCTGTCTCTTTTTATTTCCCCTCCCCCGTTTCCTGGCTGACAAACCACAGCCTGGGTTTTGGTTCTTATTGAGAATCGCAAACGCATGTCCCACCCAGCAATTGCCCAACAGTCGTAGAGGTGTACGGCCCGGAGACAGACCCTTCGGCCTAACTCATCCATGCTGACCGGGTGTCATAACGTAATCTAGCCCCATTTGCCAGCTTTGGGCCCATATCCTTCTAAATCCTTCCTTTTATCTACCCATCCAGATGACTTTTAAATCATGTATTTGCGTGCAGCATCCACCTTTTAACCATTGCCCCGTGAAATTTTCTGGTGTCGCTGCCAGGGAATCCCTACCTCCCTTACTATCAATATCCTGGGATGTTACTGTCTCCAATAAGGGACAATCTAACCACCGTCCCCTTGACATTCAGTGGTGTTACTATCACTGTATCCCCCACTGTCAACATCGTGGGGGTTACCATTGACCAGAAAGTGACCCGGACCCAGCCACATAAACACAGGGGCTACAGGAGCGGGTCAGAGGCTGGGAATCCTGCAGCGAGAAACTCCCCTCCTCCGCATCTCCCGCCACCACCCCTGGGAGCTGATGAGCCTTGAGAGGGGAGACCTTTGTCCGAAATCTACCTTTTCTTTGAATTTGGGCGTTTTGTAAACATTCTGCTTTAGTTGGAAGCCTCAAATCGAGCCGGGGGAACGCTGTCTGTGTTAAACTGATTTGTTTTGTAGTTCGACCCAGTTGTTGTCTGGAGACCTCTCATCGGCGTTGCCTTCGCTGTACTGCATGTGGCCTCAATTGTTTTGTGTTAAGTCAAAAAGCCCCTTCCTCTGTCGCTCTCACTCTTCCCCCTCTCTGTGTGTGTCTCCCAGGTATCTACATGGAGGCAGGCCAGGAAATATCATGGGATCTACGCGGGTTGGTCTGTGCTCATTATTCTATCGCTGTGTTGCCTCGCCCGAGCCTGCTACTGGGCCTGCCTGAAAGTGAGCCACCCAATACAGAGTTTCTCCTGACTTGCTGAGGGCAGGAACAGGAGGTGGGCGAGGGGTTGGGTGGGGCGGGGTGGTGGTGCGACAAGAACAGCCCCCTCCCTGACCATCCCGTGCCCAAAGAAGTGAACTGTAATGACGTGCTGTCCTGTCTGTGCAGAGCAGGGTCTCTTGCTTAAGGCCCCTGCCCCTTCACTGTCTGCAATAAACCCCTAGATCCCATCTCCACTACCACCACCTCACATTACAGACCCCTGTCAATGTCTGAAAGATAACCCCCTCTACACTGCAGGCCATCGTCACCGTCTACACTAAACCCTTTCACACTACAGACTCTCATCACCGCCTGCAATCAACTCTTTCACACTGCAGAGTCCCTTCACCATCTCTAGTACACAAGATCCCCCCCCGCCTCCACTGTCAGTCCGTATCACTCCCTTTCTCTCTCTCCACGCTCACTACTGCCCCCTGTCCCTCGGGTGGTTGAAACGTACGTTCCTGTCGTCAGAACTGTGGAGAGACGCAGAACGAGACGGCATTGTGTGAGAGAGAGATGTCCAGGAATCCGTTCCCGGCTCCCGTCCGGATTCCTCATGCTCCTGCTCCTGGGCCCCGCCTGAGGCAGGGAACCTCCCATCCATCAGGGGCACCATCTGTGGGATCTCTCTCTGTGCCCGGCCCTTCGCTCCAATTGCCGTTCTGTCTCACTCCTTCCCTCAGCCTGTGCAACCTTCCCAGGAGGACCAGAAGGTGCTGTCGTCAGCAATGAATTGAACCGTAACTGGGGACTCTGTCCTGTGGAAACTTGAGCGCCCCTTCCCTGGAAATGGGACCCCTCCGCTACAAACTGCACCCCTCCCCCTCCTTGATGACAAACTGACGCCGCCTCCCCTACAAACTGACTGCCCCCTCCCCTTCGCTGGTCAGTCTTGGAGGGGCTGTCTATGGGGTTCGCCTGGTGTATGTTGTGTGCCCGTGTTACAGGGCCCTGGATCTTTGCCTCGCGGGGCAGGGGTGGATTTGTTTCTGTCTGTCAACACCCCCCCTCCCCTGGGAGGTGGTCTGTCTCTCTCTGTGTATTTGTATAAATTCTCCCAGGGTCACAATGTTGTATGATACAGGGGTGATGCTGTCCTGTCGCCTGGGTGACACTGTCCTGTTGCTAGGCTCCTCCACGTTCTGCCTGTTGATTCTACCCACTTCCATCACCTGGAGGTCAATGGAGTCTTCCAATCTATGTCCCCACAGCACACTCTGTCTCCATCCTGTAACCAAGTCCCCCTTGGCCTGGCTCCGTCGTGGTAACACCTGTCTGCTCGTTGTATCATAAGCTCTGTCTGAAACATTGATGAGGAATCACCTAATTTGCTCTAATGTAATAATAAAACAGTTTTAGATCTTCGTTCCGGTGGCTTGGAATTTTGTCTCTGGCTTCTTCTGCAAAGAGAGATAGTAGGCCATTGGGTCTCCTCTGCCGCTGGATGATGGATCTGATTCTCCTCGACTCCCATTCTCCTCCCTCTTTTCCTCTTCCTGACCGAAAACCTCTATCTCCACCTCAACCCTTCCTCGAGAGCCCTCTGCGATAAAGAATCCCACAGATTTGCTCCCCTCGGAGTGAGGAAATTCTTCCTCGTTCCTCGGCCTCCAGGCTCCAGCCCTCTGAGGAGGGCCCCTCTCACGTCCACTGAAGCCCTTCAGATAGGAGGACATAGAGGCGGCACGATGGCTCAGTGGTTAGCACTGCTGCCTCACAGCACCAGGGAACCCGGGTTCAATTCCACCTTCTGCCATCTGTCTGTGTGGAGTTTGCACGTTCTCCCTGTGTCTGCGTCGGTTTCCTCCCACAGTCCAAAGATGTGCATGCTAGATGGATTGGCCACGCTAAATTGTCCGTAGTGCTCAGGGATGTGTAGAATAGGTGGGTTATAGCAGGGTGGGTCTGGGTGGGATGCTTTGAGGTTCGGTGTCGACTTGTTGGGTTGAGGGGTCTGTTTCCACCCTGTAGAGATTCTATGAAATCTACACGTGACTCCAGACCCCCCCACCCCGTGTGCACAAATAAATTATTTTTGTTTGCAAAAACATACTTCATTCATTTAAAAAAAAAAGCCTATTTACCAGAGCTGTTTCATCCTGTGCAGGCTTTGTATATTGAGAGCAAACAAACCCACGGGATTTATTTCTTGTGCAAGGCTCTGTTTATGTTTAAGGTAATGGGAGGGTCTGATAACTGAACCATACATAGGCGCAGAGCTGGACAAACACAGCAGGCCAAGCAGCATCATCGGAGCAGGGAAGCTTGACGTTTCGGGCCGAGACCCTTCATCAGAAATGGGGGAGGGGAAGAGGTTTCTGAAATAAATAGGGAGGGGGGGAGGCGGCTAGAAGATGGATAGAGGAGAGGATAGGTGGAGAGGAGACAGACAAGTCAAAGAGGCGGGGATGGAGCCATTAAAGGTGAGTGTAGGTGGGGAAGTAGGGAGGATGGACAGGTCAAGGGGGCAGGATGAGGCTAATAGGTAGGAGATGGGGGTGGTGGTGGGGGGCTTGAGGTGGGAGGAGGGGATAGGTGAGAGGAAGAACGGTTAGGGAGGCGGGGACAAGCTGGGCTGGTTTTGGGATGCGGTTGGGCGAGGGGAGATTTTGAAGCTTGTGAAATCCACATTGATACCATTAGGCTTCAGGGTTCCCAGGCTGAATGAGTTGCTGTTCCTGCAGACTTTGGGTGGCATCATTGTGGCACTGCAGGAGGCCCAGGATGGACATGTCGTCTGAGGAATGGGAGGGGGAGTTGAAATGGTTCGTGACTGGGAGGTGCAGTTGTTTGTTGCGAACCGAGCGCAGGTGTTCTGCAAAGCGGTCCCCAAGCCTCCGCTTGGTCTCCCCGATGTAGAGGAGGCCACAACGGGTACAGCGGATACAGTATACCACATTAGCAGATGTGCAGGTGAACATCTGCTTGATGTGGAAAGTCTTGGGGCCTGGGATTGGGGGGAGGTGTAGGGGCAGGTGTAGCACTTCCTGCGGTTGCAGGGAAAAGTGCCAGGTGTGGTGGGGCTGGAGGGGAGTATGGAGTGGACAAGGGAGTCCCCACTCCCTCCGCTCCAATCCCAGCCTCACCATAAAACCCGGGGACAAGGGAGGCGCAGTTGTAGTATGATGCACTGACCTCTACGTCGCTGAGGTCAGGCGCCAACTCTCTGACACGTCCTCCTACTGTCCCCTGGATCATGACTCCACTGCCGAGCACCAAACCACCCACAACCTAATCACCTCAGGTGACCTCCCACCCACTGCCTCCAACCTCATCGTTCCCCAACCCCACACCGCCCGCTTCTATCTCCTTCCCAAAATCCACAAACCTGAATGCCCTGGTCGACCTGTTGTCTCCGCCTGCTCCTGCCCCACCGAACTTATTTCCACCTACCTCGACTCCATTTTCTCCCCCTCGGTCCAGGAACTCCTTACCTACGTCCGTGACACCACCCACACCCTCCACACCCTCCACCTCCTCCAGAACTTCCAATTCCCCGGTCCCCAACACCTCATCTTTACCATGGATGTCCAGTCCCTATACACCTGCATTCCCCATGCAGATGGCCTAAAGGCCCTCCGCTTCTTCCTGTCCCGCAGACCTGACCAGTCCCCCTCCACTGACACCCTCATCTGTTTAGCCGAACTCGTCTTCACCCTCAATAACTTCTCTTTCAATTCCTCCCACTTCCTACAGACAAAGGGGGTGGCCATGCGGACCTGCATGGGCCTAAGCTATGCATGCCTCTTTTTGGAGGTGACGTGGAACAATCCCTCTTCCGTACCTACGCGAGCCCGAAACCTCACCTCTTCCTCCGTTACATTGATGACTGTATCAGTGCCGCCTCATGCTCCCATGAGGAGCTCGAACAGTTCATCCACTTCACCAACACCTTCCATCCAACCTTAATTTCACCTGGACCATCTCTAACACCTCTCTCACCTTCCTGGACCTCTCTGTCTCCATCTCAGGTCACCACCTAGAAACCAATATTCATTTCAAGCCCACCGGCTCCCATAGCTACCTAAAATACACTTCCTCCCACCCACCTTCCTGCAAAAATGCCATCCCCTATTCCGAATTCCTTTGCTTCTGCCACATCTGCTCCCAGGATGAGGCATTCCACTCCTGTACATCTCAGATGTCCTCTTTCTTCAAGGACTGCAACTTCTCCCCCGCAGTGGTCGAGAATGCCCTTGACCATGTCTCCCGCATTTCCCGCAACTCATCCCTCACATCCCATCCCCGCAATAACAACCAAAAAAGAATTCCCCTCGTCCTCACATACGACCCCACCAACCTCCGGATACAACGCATCATCCTCCAACACTTTTGCCATCTGCAATCCGACCCCACCACCAAAGACATTTTTCCCTCCCCACCCTTGTCTGCTTTCCGGAGGGACCACTCTCTCTGTGACTCCCTTATCTGCTCCACACTCCCCTCCAGCCCCACCACACCTGGCACTTTTCCCTGCAACCGCAGGAAGTGCTACACCTGCTCCTACACCACCTCCCTCCCCCCCCAATCCCAGGCCCCAAGAAGAATTTCTACATAAAGCAGATGTTCACCTGCACATCTGCTAACGTGGTGTACTCGACGGTCTGTACCTGAACCAGAGGGGTACCAATATCCTGGGGGGGAAAATTTGCTAATGCTCTTCAGGAGGGTTAAAACTAGTTCAACTGGGGGATAGGAACCTGACTTGTAGCTCCAGTGTACAGGAAGTTGAGAGTAGTGAGGTCATGAATAAGGTTTCAAGGTCGCAGGCGTGTACCAGCAGGCAGGAAGGTGGTTTGAAGTGTGTCCACTTCAATGCCAGGAGCATCTGGAATAAGGTGGGTGACCTTGCAGCATGGGTTGGTACCTGGGACTTTGTTGTGGCCGTTTCGGAGACATGGATAGAGCAGGGACAGGAATGGTTGTTGCAGGTTCCGGGGTTTAGATGTTTCAGTAAGATCAGGGAAGGTAGTAAAAGAGGAGAAGGTGTGGCATTTAGTCAAGGACAGTGTTATGGTGGTAGAAGGGACGTTTCATGAGGACTCGTCTACTGAGGTAGTATGGGCTGAGGTTAGAAACAGGAAAGGAGAGGTCACCCTGTTGGGAGTTTTCTATAGGCCTCTGAATAGTTCCAGAGATGTAGAGGAAAGGATAGCAAAGATGATTCTGGATTGGAGTGAAAGGAACAGGGTAGTTGTTATGGGGGACTTTAACTTTCCAGATATTGACTGGAAACGCTATAGTTCAAGTACTTTAGATGGGTCAGTTTTTGTCCAGTGTGTGCAGGAGAGTTTCCTGACACAGTATGTAGATAGGCCAACAAGAGGCGAGGCAACATTGGATTTGGTACTGGGTAATGAACCAGGCCTGGTGTTACATTTGGAGGTAGGTGAGCACTTTGGTGATAGTGACCACAATTCGGTCACGTTTACTTTAGCGAAGGAAAGGGATAGGTATATACTGCAGGGAAAGAGCTGTAGCTGGGGGAAAGGCAATTATGAGGCGATTAGGCAAGACTGAGGATGCATAGGATGGGGAAGGAAACTGCAGGGGCTGGGCACAATTGGAATGTGGAGCTTGTTCAAGGAACAGCTACTGCGTGTCCTTGATAAGTATATATCTGTCAGGCAGGGAGGAAATGGTTGAGTGAGGGAACCGTGGTTTACTAAAGAAGTTGAATCTCTTGCCAAGAGGAAGAAGGAGGCTTATGTAAACATGAAGTGCAAAGGCTCAGTTAGGGCGCTTGAGAGTTACAAGTTAGCCAGGAAGGACCTAAAGAGAGAGCTAAGAAGAGCCAGGAGGGGACATGAGAAGTCTTTGGCAGGTAGGATCAAGAAAAATCCTAAAGCTTTCTATAGGTATGTCAGGAATAAAGGAATGACTAGAGTAAGATTAGGGCCTGTCAAGGACAGTAGTGGGAAGTTGTGCGTGGAGTCCGAAGAGATAGGAGAGGCACTAAATGAGTATTTTTCATCAGTATTCACACATGAAAAAGACAATGTTGTCGAGGAGAATACTGAGATACAGGCTATTAGACGAGACGGGATTGAGGTTCAGAAGGAGTTAGCAATCCTGGAAAGTCTGAGAATAGATAAGTCCCCTGGGCCAGATGGGATCTATCCGAGGATTCTCTGGGAAGCTCGGGAGGAGATTGCAGAGCCTTTGGCTTTGATCTTTTTGTCGTCATTGTCGACAGGAATAGTGCCAGAAGACTGGAGGATAGCAAATGTTGACCCCTTGCTCAAGAAGGGGAGTAGAGACAACCCTGGTAATTATAGACCAGTGAGCCTTACTTCGGTTGTGGGTAAAGTGTTGGAAAAGATTATAAGAGATAGGATTTATAATCATCTAGAAAGGAATAATTTGATTAGGGATAGTCAACACGGTTTTGTGAAGGGTAGGTCGTGCCTCACAAACCTTATTGAGTTCTTTGAGAAGGTGACTAAACAGGTGGATGAGGATGAAGCGGTTGATGTGGTGTATATGGATTTCAGTAAAGCATTTGATAAGGTTCCCCACGGTAGGCTATTGCAGAAAATTCGGAGGCATGGGATTGAGGGTGGTTTAGTGGTTTGGATCAGAAGTTGGCTAGCTGTAAGAAGACAGAGGGTGGTGGTTAATGGGAAATGTTCATCCTGGAGTTCAGATACTAGTGGTGTACCGCAAAGATCTGTTTTGGGGCCACTGCTGTTTGTCATTTTTATAAATGATCTGGATGAGGGCGTAGAAGGATGGGTTAGTAAATTTGCAGATGACACGAAAGTCGGTGGAGTTGTGGATAGTGTGGAAGGATGTTGCAGGTTACAGAGGGACATAGATAAGCTGCAGAGTTGGGCTGAGAGGTGGCAAATGGAGTTTAATGCGGAAAAGTGTGAGGTGATTCACTTTGGATGGAGTAACAGGAATACAGAGTACTGGGCTAATGGTAAAATTCTTGGTAGTGTGGACGAGCAGAGAGATCTTGGTGTCCATGTGCATAGATCCCTGAAAGTTGCCACCCAGGTCGATAGGGTTGCTAAGAACGCATACGTTTTTATTGGTAGGTGCTAGGTTTTATTGGTAGAGGGATTGAGTTTCGGAGCCGTGAGGTCATGTTGCAGCTGTACAAAACTCTGGTGCGGCCACACTTGGACTTTTGCGTGCAGTTCTGGTCACCGCATTATAGGAAGGATGTGGAAGCATTGGAAAGGGTGCAGAGGAGATTTACCAGGATGTTGCCTGGTATGGAGGGAAGGTCTTGTGAGGAAAGGCTGAGGGACTTGAGGCTGTTTTCGTTAGAGAGAAGGTTAAGAGGTGACTTAATAGAGACATACAAGATGATCAGAGGATTAGATAGGGTGGACAGTGAGAGCCTTTTTCCTCGGATGGTGACAGCTAGCACGAGAGGACATAGTTTTCAATTGAGGGGTGATAGATATAGGACAGATGTCAGAGGTAGATTCTTTACTCGGAGAGTCGTCAGGGCATGGAATGCCTTGCCTGCAGCAGTTGTAGACTCGCCAACTTTAAGGGCATTTAAATGGTCGTTGGATAAACATATGGATGATAATGGAATAGTGTAGGTTAGATGGGATTCAGATTGGTTTCACAGGTCGGCGCAACATCGAGGACTGAAGGGCCTGTACTGCGCTGTTATGTTCTATGTTCTATGTTCTATGTTCTATGTTCTACTGCATTCGCTGTACCCGTTGTGGCCTCCTCTACATCGGGGAAACCAAGCGGAGGCTTGGGGACCGCTTTGCGGAACACCTGCGCTCAGTTCGCAACAAACAACTGCACCTCCCAGTCACGAACCATTTCAACTCCCCCTCCCATTCCTCAGACGACATGTCCATCCTGGGCCTCTTGCAGTGCCACAACGATGCCACGCGAAGGCTGCAGGAACAGCAACTCATATTCAGCCTGGGATCCCTGCAGCCCAATGGTATCAATGTGGACTTCACAAGCTTCAAAATCTCCTCATCCCTGCCTCCCTAACCTGTCCTTCCTCCCACCTATCCCCTCCTCAAGCCACACCCCCATCTCCTATCTACTAACCTCATCCCGCCCCCTTGACCTGTCCGTCCTCCCTGGACTGACCTATCTCCTCCCTACCCCGCTACCTACACTCACCTTTACTGGCTCCATCCCTGCCTCTTCGACCTGTCTGCCTCCTCTCCACCTATCCTCTCCTCTATCCATCCTCTATCCGCCTCCCCCTCTCTCCCTATTTATTTCAGAACCCTCTTCCCCTCCCCCATTTCTGAGGAAGGGTCTGGGCCCGAAACTTCAAGCTTTCCTGCTCCTCTGATGCTGCTTGACCTGCTGTGTTCATCCAGCTCTACACCTTGTCACCTCAGATTCTTCAGCATCTGCAGTCCCTACTATCTCTCGTACGTAGGCACATACCAACGTACAGGTCTGACCAATAGAGGGGATGCTGGGCGGTGAGCGACAGCAGGTCTGACCAATAGAGAGTGAAAGGCTGTGGTTGATGGCAGGTCTGCCCAATAGAGCGAGGGGGCGGTGGGCCGTAACCTACGGCAGGTAGGGCCAATAGAGATGGGGAGGGGTAGCAATCAATGACTGGTCCGAACAAGAGGGTGGGAGAGTGGCGGTGATCGACTGTGAGCAGTAGAGAGGGAAAGCTTCCGGCGGCCAACGGCTAGAGAGGCACGTTGACTGACGGCAGTTCTGACCAATAGAGCCGGGGAACGGTGACTGACAGCTTATTCAGCCAATAATGTGAGAGAGCAGCGACCAATTGACCAATACTAGGGTGGAGGCCTGTTGACTGACAGCAGGTCTGCCCAATGGACTCGGAGAATACACAGACGGCCGTGTTATCCACTCGAAGGAGGGGGCGGTAACCAACGGCGAATCTGGGTGCTGAAGAAGGGTCTCGGCCCGACATGTCAGCTTTCCTGCTCCTCTGATGCTGCTTGGCCTGCTGTGTTCATCCAGATCGACATCTTGTTATCCCAGCATCAGAAAACAATCTCGCAGTGATTCACCAATAGAAAGTGAGAGGGGCGTTGATTGATGGCAGTTTTGACCAATCCAGACGGGCACTGTTCGTGACTGACGAAAGGTTTGTCCAATCGAGAGGACCGGGCGGTTGCCAATTGCAGATGCGACCAGTCGCGAAAGTGTGGGGCGGTAGCCCAGGTATGACCAATAATGAGGGGGACAGCAGGTGACTGACGGCAGATTAGCCCATTGGTTAGAGGGTGAGGCGTCGACTGACCAATAGAGAAAGTGAGGGACGGCATCCGACGGCAGATCTGGCCAATAGAGAAAGCACTCTGAGGGTAGTGGAGGACAGTTCAACCATTAGTGAGAGAGGATGGATTGAGGGCGTGTCTGACCAGGACGAGGGGCGTCAGTTGTTGACTGACGATCTTTTGACCAATAAACAGAGAGCATTTGTTGACTGATGGCCTGTTTTACCAATTGTGATGATCAAGATAGGCGGCTGAATGTGGTTTTCACCAATAGAAAGGGAGAATAACGGTGACCGACTGCAGGACTGACCAATAGAAGACAGGTGGTCATGACTGACGGAAAATCTAACCAATAGTGAAGTCGCTCCCATTCGACTGTCTGTTAATCAATACAGAGAAATGAATTACATGATTAATCCAAGCATTGAAATAAACGGTCTGATTATTCACCCTTTTAACTCATTACAGCGCATGCAATCAAACAAATGAAGCCGAGAATACAAATGTAGTTAATTCAATACAAAGCAAATGCTGATGAATTCCAATCGAATACAACTTATATCGAGAAAAAAGGAATCAGTATTTTGGAAATGACAGTGCATGATTTCTAAGTCGATTGATTGATTGATTGATTTTACAGTCACATGCAATGAAATACAGTGAAAAGCTTTGTGTACAAGCGATACAGGCAGATCACAGTCAGCAAAAGATGTACACATCTAAAGGCCTCAGACAGAGGCATACAGGTTACATTACACAAAGCAAGATCAACCTTATTTGAGGCCAGAGAGTCCATTCATCTTTCTGATAATGACCGGGAAGAAGCTGTTCTTGAACCTGCTCACTCATGTATTCAGGCTTCTATATCTTTTGCCTGATGGAAGAGGTTTTAGGAGATCATTACCGGGATGTGATGGGTCTGTATTGACGTTTCAGCCTCTCCACAGCAGCGAGCCATGTAAATGGAATCAATGGATGGAAGGTTGGCTTCCATGATGGTGTGGGCTGTGCACGCCACCTTCTGTAGTTTCTTGCGGTCCTGGGCAGAGCAGTTGCCACACCAGGCCATTATGCACCCGGGCAATATGCTTTCAATGGTACATCTGCAGAAGTTGGTGAGGAATGTTATGGGTATGCCGCATTTCCTGAGCCGCCTGAGGAAGAAGAGGTGTTGTTGTGCCTTTTTGACTGTCACATCTAGATGGACTGGTTGTCAATTATCGTCAATCCAAGCAACTTGATGCTGTTCACCCTCCCAGCCTCAGTTCTGTTGATATTGATGGGGTCACCTTCTCCTCCTTTCTTTCGGAAATTAATTACCAGTCCTTTAGTTTTGCTGACGTTATGAGGAAGATTGCTTTCATTGTGCCACATCACCAAGCCGTCTATCTCTCTTCTGTACTTTGACTCATTGTTGTTAGATATCCGTCCCACTACAGTGGTGTCATTCACGTACTTGTAGATGGCGTTCATTTTGAATTTGTCAACACAGTCGTAGGTATAAAGGGTGTACAATAAGAGGGTTGAAGGTGCATCCTTGGGGTCTCCAGTGTTGAATGTTATTGTGCAGGATGTGCAGTTCCCTATCCTTACTCATTGTGTTCTGTGGGTCAGAAAGCTGAGGACTCAGTTGCAGAGGGTGAGCTGAGTCCAAGGTCATGGAGTTTTGAGTTGGGTCTGGAGGGGATAATGGTGTTAAAGACAGAGCTGTAGCCAATGAGCAGGAGTGTGATGTAGGTGTCTTTGTTATCCAGATGTTCCAGGGATGAGTGCAGGGTTAGGCATCCTCTGTGGATCTGTTGGTGGGCAAATTAGAAGGGATCAGGGCAGGCTTAGAATAGCTTTTCGGTATCCCTTTTTTCTTTTTCTTACCCTGGGAATTTTATGTTGAAAACACGTCATATATTGCCATTATTCAAGAGTGTAGCTTCTCATTTGGAGGAAAACTATGTCTTCAGTTTCAATTTTGTGAAGATATATGTTTTATTTGATCAAGTCCTAGAGTGATCTGTGAGCAATGGGTTAAACAAAGGGCATTTCCAAGAAGTCATGTGATTTTCCACAAAATAGCTTGAAAGTCCCATGCCAATGATTGGTGAGGTTTTCCCTGAATTGGGGTTTGAAAGATGGGAGGTGTTTCATTTGATTTGAACTGATTTATTACTGTCATGCGTAACTAAGTGCAACGAAATATGCTGTTTTGCGTGCAGTGCAGGCAGACCATAACATACAAAGGCATTCAAGACATAGGGTGATTGAACAGAGCAAGGCATACAAATTTATGGCTGCGTGTGTGGTTTACAAAGAGCAAGATCAGCATGAGATATGAAATTTGAGAGGCCCATTCAGCGGTCTAATATCAGCAGGGATGAAGTGGTTCTTGACCCCACTGGTGCATGTGTTTAAGCTTTTTATTATGTTCTGTTTGACAGAAGAGTTTGGAAGAAGTTGTGACCAGTGTTGGGGGAGGGGGAGTTCTTTAGAAGCCTTTCCAAGACACCGAGAAGTATGGAGGCAATGGATATGAGGTTGGCTCGTGTAATGGGCTGGGCTGTGTTCACAACTTTCCATGGTTTCTTATGGCCCTGGGCATTCAGTTGTCATATCACGCCATGATGCATCCAGATACAATGCTTCCTATGGTGCATGTGTAAAAGGTGGTGAGGGCCCTTATGGACATGCTGAATTTCCTTCGCCTCTTGAGGAAGAAGAGACGTTGCTGTACTTTCTTGACTGTTATGTGGGCAAGTGTGGACCAGGGCAAATTATTGGTTATCATCACTCCTGCAAACTTGATGCTGTCCACATCAGCTCCATTAATGTCAATAGGGGCAAGTCTTCCTCCTTTTTTCCTGAAGTGGATGATCATCTCTTTAGTTTTGCTGACACTGTGGGAGAGATTTTTGTTTTTTAATCTTTACACCACATCACCAAACATTCTATCGCCTTCCTATATTCAGTCTTGCCATTGTTTGATAGCCCGCCTACAATGGTGGCATTTTCAGTGAACTTGTCGATGGTGTTTGGATGAACTTTGGACACACAGTTGTAAATGCACAGGGAATACAGTAGGGGGCTGAGTACACATCTTTGTCCTGTGCTGGTGTTCAGGGTTGTCGTGCAGGAGATGCTGTTGTCTATCCTCATTAACTGTGGTCTATGGGTCAGGAAGCTGAGGATCCAGTCGCAGAGGGCAGATCTGAGACCAATGTCTCGGAATTTGGAGATTGTGAGATTGAAGTGAGTTTGGAGATTGACGTGTGAGAGGGCTCCGGGAACAATGTTACTCAGACAGAAAATAATTTTACTGAAAGAGAATTAGGTTCATTCAGAGAGAGGAAGTTCTCCACAGCAGAGGTGCTGTTTAACATCAGTCACCAGAATAGTTTAGGCCCGTGGGGAAGAAACAAACATTTCTTTTCTGTCTTTGAAGAAAGACAGAATTTGAAAGTTGTTGATTAGTCAGAGCAGGTGGCATTCTGGTGAATCTCCTCTGCATCCTCTCCATTGACGAGGACTGAGCACGACACAATAGGAAGCTGCGACCGTTCAGTGAGGTTTGGGCCTCTGTAAGGATGCAATTTTTTGTTTGGGAAATACAAATTGAATCATTTTTCCTTCTACTTTACAGTTCTAGCGTGGTAGAGTGAATTTCGGGCTTTTCCTCTTTGGCCTGAACCTTCATGTCTTTTGTTCAAAGTACATTGACAGCCTCATACCTTCAGTAACTGATCACCATGATAACCAAATCGTGTGTCAATCCAGCGTTCACTGTGGGATTTGACTTGCCCAGTTTTTCCCCACATCAGGATCGTGTCTGTGATTCCTTCCCTCCCTCTGATCTCCCCCAGTTCTCTCTCATTCAATTCCTCTTTCTAAGCTTCTTCTTATGCATTATCGTCCTCTCACTCTGACTGTCTCCAACTTTCTCTGTCCCTCGTTCATTCTTTCCATGCCTTTATCTCACTTTTTTTTCTCTGTCTTTCAAACTCTTCATCTTGCTCCCTCTCCAACTACCACATTCTGCTTCAGTCTCCATCTCCTCCTTTTCTCCACCTTCTCTAACCCCTCTTTCTTTCCCGCTACAGTATTTGCCTTTTTCTTTGCATTTATGCCTCTACATCACTTTCAATGTCACTATCTCCTTGCTTCCATCATCTCTTTAGGTTTGCTGACATTGCGGGAGAAATTGTTATTTTTGCACTACATCACCACATCACCAAACATTCTATATCCTTCCTAGGCAGTTCTGTGGTCCAGGATGAAACTCCTGAATGGTATGTTGCCTCCCAGGTGCACGGGTCAGGGATGCCTCAGATCGACTGCAGGACATTCTGAAGGGGGAGGGTGAACAGCTAGCTGTCATGGTGCATATAGGACCAATGATATAGGTAAAAAACGGGATGAGGTCCTGCAAGCAGAATTTAGGGAGTTAGGAGCCAAGTTAAAAAGTAGGACTTCAGAGGTAGTAATCTCAGGATTGCTACCAGTGCCGCGTGCTACTCAGAGTAGAAATGAAAGAATAGGCAGGATAAATGAGAGATGGTGCAAGAGTGGGGTGGAGGGGGCGTTCAGATTTTTGGGACATTGGGACTGGTTATGGGGGAGGTGGGACTATTACAAATTTGACAGTCTACACCTGGGCAGGACCGGAACCAATGTCCTATGGGCTGCTTTTGCTAACGCTGTTGGGGAGGGTTTAAACTAATGTGGCAGGGGGATGGGAACCAAATGAGGAGGTTAGTGGACAGTAAGGAGGTAGTAACTAAAGCCTGTATGGAACTAGATAATGAAGTCAGTGTGACTAAGGGGAAGAGTAGGCAGAGAGCAGATGGTGAATGCAAAGGGACAAGTGGTCTGAGCTGCATTTGTTTTAATGTGAGAAGTTTCGTAGGTAAGGCAGATGATTGGGGCTTGGATTAGTACCTGGGAGTATGATGTTATTTCTATTACTGAGACTTGGTTGAGGGAAGGGCAAGATTGGCAACTAAGTATCCCAGGATATAGATGCTTCAGGCGGGATAGAGAGGGAGGGAAAAGGGGTGGAGGAGTTGCATTACTGGTCAAAGAGGATATCACTGTTGTGCTGAAGGAGGGCACTATGGAGGACGTGAGCAGTGAGGCAATATGCGCAGAGCTCAGAAATAAGAAGGGTGCGGTAACAATGTTGGGGCTGTACTACAGGCCTCCCAATAGTGAGTGTGAGATAGAGGTACAAATATATAGACAGATTATGGAAAGATGTAGGAACAACAGAGTGGTGGTGATGGGAGATTTTAATTTTCCGAACATTGACTAGGGTTCGCTTAGTATTAGGGGTTTAGATGGAGCAGGATTTGTAAGGAGCATCCAGGAGGGTTTTCTAGAGCAATATGTAAATAGTACAACTCGGGAAGGGGCCAAACATGACCTGGTGTTGGGGAATGAGCCCAGCCAGGTGGTTGAAGTTTCAGTAGAGAATTACTTTGGGAATAGTGATCACATTTCCGTAAATTTTAGAATACTGATGGACAAAGACGACAGTGGTCCTAAAGGAAGAGTGCTAATTTAGGGGAAGGCCAACTATCGCAAAATTCAGCAGGAGCTGGGAAATGTGAATTGGGAACAGCAGTCTGAGGGTAAATCCACATTTGATATGTGGGAGGCTTTGAAAGAGAGGTTGATTAGAGTGCAGGACAGACATGTCCCTGTGAAAATGAGGGGCAGAAAGGGCAAGATTAGGGAACCATGGATGATAGATGAAATTGTGAGACTAGCAAAGAGGTAAAAGGAAGCATACATAAGGTCTAGGCAACTGAAAACAGACGAAGCTTTGGAAGAATATCAGTAAAGTAGGACAAATCTGAAACGAGGAATTAAGAGGACTAAAGTGGTCATGAAATATCTTTAGCAAACAGGGTTAAGGAAAATCCTAAAACCTTTTATTCATACATAAGGAGCAAGAGGGTAACTAGAGAAAGGGTCGGCCCACTCAAGAACAAAGGAGGTAAGTTATGCGAGGAGTCAGAGAAAATGAGTGAGCTTCTTAATGAGTACTTTGCGTCGGTAGTCGCCGAGGAGAGGGACATGATGCGTGTTGAGGTTAGGGATAGATGTTTGATTACTCTAGGTCAAGTTGGCATAAGGAGGGGGCAAGTGTTGGGTATTCCAAAGAGCATTAGGGTGGACAAGTCTCCAGGTCTGGATGGGATCTATCCCAGGTTACTGAGGGAAGTGAGAGAGGAAATAGCTGGGGCCTTAACAGATATCTATGCAGCATCCTTGAGCACGGCTGAGGTCCCAGAGGACTGGAGAATTGCTAATGTTGTCCACTTGTTTAAGAAGGGTAGCAAGGATAATCCATGTAATTATGGACTGGTGAGCCTGATGTCAGTGGTGAGGAAGCTGCTGGAGAAGATACTGAGGGATAGGATCTATTTGTATTTGGAAGAAAATGGGCTTATTAGTGATAGGCAGCTTGGCTTTGTGTAGGGAAGGTCATGTCTTACCAACTTGGTAGAATTCTTTGAGGAAGTGGCAAAGTTGATAGATGAGGGAAGGGCTGTAGATGTAATATACATGCACTTCAGTAAGGCGTTTGATAAGTTTCCTCATGGTAGGCTGATAGAGAAAGTGAAGTTGCATGGGGTCCAGGGTGTACTAGCTAGATGGATAGAGAGCTGGCTGGGCAACCATAGACAGAGATTTGTAGTAGAAGGGAGTTTCTCCAAATGGAGAACTGTGACCAGTGGTGTTCCACAGGGATCAGTGTTGGGACCACTGTTTTTTGTGATATACATAAATGATCTGGAGGAAGGTATAGATGGTCTGATTAGCAAGATTGCAGATGACACTAAGATTGGTCGAGTAGCAGATAGTGAAGGGGACTGTTGGAGAATGCAGCAGAATATAGATGAATTGGAGAGTTGAGTGGAGAAATGGCAGATGGAGTTCAATCCAGGCAAATGTGAGGTAATGCATTTTGGAAGATCCAATTCAATAGTGACCTCTACGGTAAATGGAAAAACCCTGGGAAAACTTGATGCACAGGGAGATCTGGGTGTTCAGGTCCATTGTACCCTGAAGATGGCAAAGCAGGTCAATAGAATGGTCAAGAAAGCATACGGCATGCTTTCATTCATTGGAAGGGACATTGAGTACAAGAGTTGGCAGGTCATGTTACAGTTGTATAGGACTTTGGCTCAACCACATTTGGAATACTATTTACAGTTCTGGTCACCACATTACCAAAAGGATGTGGATGCTTTGGAGAGGGTGCAGAGGAGGTTCACCAGGATGCTGCTTGGTATGGAGGGCGCTATCTATGAAGAGAGGTTGAGTAGATTAGGATTATTTACGTTAGAAAGACGGAAGTTGAGGAGGTCCCAATTGAGGTCTACAAAATCATGAGAGGTATAGTCAAGGTGGTTAGCAAGAATCTTTTTCCCAGAGTGGGGGATTCAATTACTAGGGGTCACGATTTAAAGGTGAGAGAGGAAAAGTTTAAGGGAGATATGCGTGGAAAGTTCTTTACACAGAGGGTGGTGGGTGCCTGGAACATGTTGCCAGCAGAGGTGTGAGAGGCGGGCACAATAGCATCATTTAAGATGTATCTCAACAGATACATGAATGGGCAGGGATCAGAATGATACAGATCCTTGGTAAATAGGCGACAGGTTTAGATAGAGGATCTGGATCAGCGCAGGCTTGGAGAAACAAAGGTCCTGTTCCTGTGCTGTAATTTTCTTTGTTCTTTGTTCTCTCTCTTATTCCTTTCACTCTATCCATCACTTTGTCTCTCATATTCTATCTCTCCCAAGAATACTGTCACCTTCAGTACTTCTCTCCCGTACTCGCCCCCTTTTACATTCTGATTTTGTTTCTCTATTTCTCTGTCTTTCTCTCACTCCATGGATATCTCTGTGACTTATCCTGTGTCTGGCTCGCTGCTTCTGCTCATTAGCTTTGTGTCTCGATTTCAGTCTGTCAATTCCTGTCTCTGTCTCTGTTTCTCCCTCTCACACACACATGCACACACACACGCACACAGACACAGACAGACAGACAGACACACACACACACACACACACACACACACTGCTTTCTTCCTGCGTTATGTCAGCCTCTCCCTCTCTCTTTCTCTCTCTATTCGCTGAAATTTAGGAATTGGGAAATTGACCACAGCTGTAACCCCACTCATCTCCACAACCACACTTTTTTGGTTGCCCCTACATTCTCACAATGAGACACTGTTGAAATTGACTGATTAATGGATGAATTGAAGAATTGTACTGAAACGATGTTTTCGTACCTCCTGGAACTGTTTTCGGAACTTTGGGTCACAACATATATCCCCGTGTTTGTGTAGCAACTCAAGAGCTGCAGCATAAAGGCCAACTCAAGCACATATCGATTCATGCAGACAGACTGATATCCCAAGAGCCACATCCGTCTCCATGTGGAATAAACCATTAACATTGACCACAACAGGATGAAATTGGTCGACATAGCAAACAACAAAATGATGGATTTTCTTTCGATCCTCCATCTCTGCATCTCTGGAGTTCTTCACAGTGCTTCGACCCCAGAGTCTCCTGCGAGCCCTGCTGGCCACTGCAATGTGTCTTACAATGAAAACATTGAGGATGAGAATTAGCACAAATGGGATGCAAGGGCTAAGAATGTTATGCGTGAACTCGATTGCTACCCAAACCGGGGATTTGTTCATATTAACCCTTATGAAACAAAACCAGGGTTGATTCTCCTGCCAATACCTGCTTCTGAACATAAAGTACCAGAAAATGTTCTTTAAAGAGCTGATCACAGACACTGTCCCCAGAACCACAGCCACCGTTTTCCCACTGCAATATTTACTTTTCAGCTTCTGGCAACAAATGGCCACAAACCGATCAAAAGTGAAGGTGACGGTGAACCAGATGGAACAGTCAATGGCTGCAAAAAGCAGGACGGCATGAGCATTGCACAAGGGGATTTTACGAAGGAAAGTAAGCTGCTCACGATAAACAATTGGAATGTGTCTCAATATCAAGTCGAGGATGACCACCATTTGATCTGCCACTGCCATAGCTGCCAGGTAAAGAGTAATGCATTTGGAGAGACCACATTTCTTTCATGATAGAATCATAATCGTCATAAAGTTAACTGTGAGAAATGGAAAACAAACAAAAAAGAAATTACAAATTTGGCCAAGACAAAATTGGCACTTTGTATGAGGACTTATTCAGATTTTTGTTTTTTGAAATGATCTACAATTTCCAGTGATATAATTAATGTACAGTATGCAATAGGAGGGGGAAAGCAACTGTGAAGTGGGACAGATTAAATAACAATAGCTGCAAGTAAATAATCAATAAATTCAGAAATGATGGCATGGGTTGGCAGTCTTGGACGATGGGCTGATGAATGAAAGTGACAGAAATCAGGGAACGGCGTGATGCAAGTGGTATGAGCAAGGACACTATGGCAGTGGTGAAGATCAGAGGAAACACAAGGTTTTCACCTTGGAAGACACCAGCAACATACCAGAACTTCAAGAGTGTAGTCAGAAACGGTCAGTAATGAGAAGCTGCGGTGGAAGCTGAATGGACTGAAGGTCGATAAATCACCTGGTTCAGATGAACTAAACTAAGAGTTACAAAAGGGATAGCTGAGGAGCTTGTAGAGATGTTGATTTTTTTTTGTTATCACTGGAGGCAGGGAGGGTCCCATTGCACCGTGAAATGACAACTATAACACGACTGCTTCAGAAGGGAGGAAGACAGAAGACTAGAAACTGTAGGCCAGTTCGACTGACTTCAGTCATTGGAAGGATTTTGGTGTCTATTATAAAGGATGAGTTTGCAGAACACTTGGCAGTACATGGTAAAGTAGTGTTGAGTCAGCATGGCTTCATCGCGGGGTGGTCTTTTCTGACATATCTGTTAGAATTCTTTGAGGGGATAATGAGCAAGTTAGGCAAAGGAGCACCAGTTGTCATGATCTATTTGGATTTCCAGAAGCCCTTTGATAAGGTGCCACACAGGAGGCTGCTGAATAAGCTAAGAGCCAATGGTATTAGTGGTAAGGTACTCGCAAAGACAGAGGACTGGCTGACTGGCAGAAGGCAGAGACTGGGGGTGACGGGGTCACTTTGAGGATGGCTGATGGTGGCGAATGGAGTTCTGCAGGGCTCACTGTTGGGACCGCAACGTTTCACACGTTATACATTAATGATCTGGAAGATGGAACTGAGGGCATTATCGCTAAGTTTGCAGAAGAGACCAATACAAGTGGAGGGACGTGAGTGCACGTGTAGACTGCTTGGAAACCAGAAAATATCATGACGTCAGGCGGGGTAGTAGTTTCCAGGAAGAAAAGTTGTGAATATAGCCGAGAGTTCAATAGATTCAGCTAGTCTAGAAGGGTCTAGGCCCAAAACGTCAAGCTTTCCTGCTCCTATGATGCTGCTTGGCCTGCTGTGTTCAACCAGCTCCACACCTTGTTATCTCGGATTCTCCAGCATCTGCAGTACCTATTATCTCTAGTCTAGAAGTTTATCAAGTTTGTGGGTGCTGCCTTATCAATGGCTGTTCCGACAACAGCTGACACTGGCTTCTCCACGGTTCAACACCCAGGTTTGTTAATTGCCTCTAACTGTGCGCTCCCTTATTCTGCCAAAGCGGGAGAGGTGAATGAATGAATATCACCCAAACAACAGAGCGTAGACTTGGCTGCCATGCTTAACTAGCTAACTCTGTGGACAATACAACGAAGGAGCTGGTCATCGACTTGAAGAAGTGGAGTGAAGCATACACTGCTGTCTGCATCAATGTTGCTGAGGTGGGGGTTGTCAACACGTTCAATTTCCTGGGAGAAAATAGCAACAACGATCTGTCCTGGTTTCTCCACGTCAATGCTACAGTCAAGGAAACAGCAACGCCTCCACTTCCTCAGAATGCAAAGGAATTCACCATGTACTCTGAACAATTTTCATAGATGCACCACAGAAAGCAACATGACCAGATGCATCACAGTGTGGCAAGGCCACAGCTCTGCTGAAGACCGCAAGAAATTGCAGAGAGTTGTGAACACAGCCCAGTCCATTTTGAAAACTAGCCTTCCTTCCATTGACTCGGTCTACACTTTGCGCTGACTGCGGAAAGTAGCCACCATAGTCAGAGATAACTCCTATGCCGGTTATAGTCTCTTCCACACTCTTATATCTGACAGAAGATGCAAAGGTTTGCAGAAATGTACAACAGGTTTAAGAGCATGTTCTTCGTCATTGTTATCAGACTTATGATTGGACCTCTCGGATTGTAGAGTTGATCTTTCACTTTCTTCATTCTCTGCAGCTGTAACACTATATTCTGAATTCTTTCTGAAGCTCTGAGTTACTTTTGCACATTATGATAGCACACAAATTAAAACGTTTCACTGTAGCTTAGTCGAAGTGACAATAATAAATCAAAGTAAATAAAATGAGACTTACACTGGTGTTAAGTATGTGGGGGTTGGGGAGAAGTGAAGGATATAGATATTAATTAAGAATTATATGTGATAGTGATTGGAGGAGAGTGCGATGAAATAAGGATTGTGAGGCAATTGGTACGATGTGGAATTTGAAGGTAAGGTTGGCAATCACGTGAGCATGTGAATTAGAAAGTGAAGGATATTTATCTCCCTCAGCGGTCTCTCTCATTCAGGATTTCCCCACATCCCCTGATTTACCCCAACCACTGATAACTTCTTGCTCACTTGATTATCAAGAATCCATCTCTTTATGATTTAAAAATATACTCTGCTTCTGCCACATTTTCAGGAAAAAGACTGTCATTCTAGAGAGGAATAAAAAATCTCAACTCTGACTTGAGTGAGTGGACCCTGATATTTAATTGTGGTGATCCCCAGTTATAATTTCTCTCTTAACAGGAAACATACTCTTCACATGTGCCCTTTAATGCCCCACCACCCCCACCCAAGGACTTTATTTGTTTCAAGCAAGTCATCTCCCTCTCCTCTACCTCCAGCAGATACAAGGCTGGTCTGTCCAGCTTTTTCTTGTAAGAAAACTTGTCCATTTCATATATTAGTTAGAGATCCCATTTGACTGATTCTCGCCCGACGAGAAAGAACACAGGAATGAGATTGAGTGCTTAGTGACATGCTGTAAAGACAACAATCTCTCCATCAACATCAGCGAAATGAAGGAGACGGTCCAGTTCAGCACATAAACCAACCTTACATCCATTGACTCTACCTGCACTTCCTGCTGCTTCAGTAAAGTAACCAATATAATCAAAGGTCCCTCCTACCCCGGTGACACGCTCTTTCACTCTCTTCCATCGAGCAGACGACACAAATGTTTGAAAAGAAGTACTGACAGATTTTAAGAACAGCTTCTTCCCCGCTGTTATCAGAACTATGAACGAACGTCTGAAATATAAATTCTGATCTTTCTCTCTGCACCTTCTCCATGGCTGTAGCACTGCATTTTGCACTCTGGTTTGCTACCCTACTGTGCTTCATATGGCACAATATGCATGCAGAGCATGCAAAACAACATTTTCACTATATCTTGTAACATGTAACAGCAACAGTCAATCAAACGTCCACAGCCATTAGCCATGGTGTGTGATCCCTGCACTTACTTATTGTCGAAGCTGGGCAACTTATCGAGTCAAAGAGACTCACAGCATGAAAAAAGACACTTCGGTCCAACTCGTCCATACTGACCAGACATCCCAAACCAGCCTCGTCCTATTTTCCAGCTGTTGGCCCATATCCCTCCCTGCCTTCCTGTTCATATACCCATCCAGGTGCCTTTTAAATCTTGTAATTGTACCAGCCTCCACCACTTCCTTTGGCAGCCCACACACCACCCTCTGTGTGAAAAAATTGCCTCTCGGGTCCTTTCTGAATCTTTCCCCTCTCATCTTAAAGCTGCCCTCAGCCATCACCCTCTGTCTTCTAGCTTCAAGCAAATTCTGTAAACAGATTGCTCGCTCTCCCTGTACTCTATAGTTAATTAGTTGTAGTTACCGTACTTAGTATTCTGTTGTTATCCAGTACAAATAAATTATTTGTTTTCTTGTTATTTTCTTTTGTCATGTATTAACTCCCCTGTTTGAATAACTTGTTTCTCGATCATTAACATCTAGTAGTTTGGGTAACCGAATTGCATCTGGATCACAGCACCTCACACTTATCTCAGAAAATAGGAACCATTTCGGGTGAAATCCAGCTTCTTAATGTATTCTGAATGGGTCTAGTCAATTCAAGCATAATAGCCAGAATATCCTTTTTTTCAGACAAGGAGAAGCAAAATGCACACAATACTACAAGAATGGTCATATCAAGTTCCTGTACAGGACCTGGACAATATCCACGCGTGAGCTGCGAAGCAGCAAGTAACATTCGTGCCACACAAATACCAAGAAACAACCACCTTCAACAAGAGACAATCTAACCATGGCTCCTTGATATTCATTAAGTTATCATCACTGAATGTTCCACTATTAATAACCTAGGGGTTTCCAGAGTAAGTACGTTCGCAGATGACACAAAAATTAGTGGTAAAATGGATATTGAAGAAGGCTACCAAAGATTCAATGGTATCTTGATCAATTGAGTCAATGGGCTGAGGATTATCAGTTAAATTTTAATTTGGATAAATGCAAGGCATTGCTTTTTGATAAAAGAAACAAGAGCATAACTTATACAACTGATGGTAGGGCCTTGGGTATTGCTGTAGAACAGAGAGGCCTAGTGGTTCACATACAATTCTTTGAACTTTGCCTCACATGTAGACAAGGTGCTTAAGAAGGCATTTAACAAGCTTTCGTTCATTGATCAGTCCTTTGAGTAATAGAGTTGGAAAGTCATGTTGTGGTTGTACAGATCATTGATGAGGCCTCTTCTGTAATGCTGTGTCCAGTCTCTGTTTGCCCTGTTACATAAAAGATATTATTATGTTAGAGATAGTTCAGAGCGGGAAGTTTGGGTTATAAGGAGGTGCTGGATAGGCTGGGACAGTTTTCCCTGGAGTGTAGGAGGTTGAGGGGTGACCTTTTAAAGATTTATGAAATCAGGAGAGGTATAGATAATGTGAAAGGCAGGTGTCTTTTCCCTAGATTGGGAGATTTCAAGACTAGGGGCCACATTTTTAATTTGAGAGTGAGAAAAGTTTAAAAAAGACATGAGGGGCAATTTTGTTTTACACAGAGAGTGGCTCTTATGTGGAATGAATTTCAGAGGAATTGCTAGATAAGTTTAGAGTTATAATGCTTAAAAGAAATTTGAATAAATACAAAAATACAAAATGGTTGCAGTGATATGGGCCAAGAGCAGGCAGGTGCGATTAGTTTTGTTTGTGATTTTGGTCAACATGGACTGTTTGGTTCAAAGAGTTACTTTCTGTGCTGTACAAATCTACGACTCTATGACTCTGCCATCTCCGACAAGAGAGAATCTCATCATCACTCCTTGATATTCAATGGTGTTACCATCACTGAATCCCCCCACTATCAACATTCTGGGGTTTCGATTGGTCAGAAGCTGGTCTGGACTCGCCATGTAAACAGAATGGCTACAAGAGCAATTTAGAGTCTGGGAATCCTTCAGTGATTAACTGAACTCCTCTCCAGCTGGACTTTCCTTAAAAAAAAAATGAAATGGGCCTGCTTGGGACTTGTATACTTTGGGAAATGAACTAGGTGGACCGAAGGGTCTGTTTCTGTGCTGTCTGACTTTATGTCCTTGACCCCTCAAAGCCTGTCCATCATTGACAAGTCACAAGTTAGGAGTGTGAGGAAATATTCCTAAGTTGCCCTGGATGGGAGCAACTCGAACAACACTCCAGAAGCTTGACACCATCCAGGACAAAGCTGATCACTTGTTTGGCAACACATCCACAAACAGTGTGGGCCTATACAACAACAAGTGAATTGCAGTGTTTCCAGGAAGCAGCTCACCCCCATTTTCTCAAGGGGCAAACAGGGGCAAAAGATAAATGTTGACACAGCCACTGATGCCCACGTATGAGAAGGTAATTTTTAAAAGTTGGAGTAAGGTATCCCTGCTCTTGACGCCAATCCTCTCTGTATGAAGGCCAATGTCCCATTTACCTTCTTCATCACCCTTTATGTCTGCAATGCTGAGTTTCAGCAACTGGTATACGAGGGAGACCAGGTCTCATTGCACCTCTTCCTTTGCTTAAACTATCATTGTTCAAAAAATTATCTGTCTTCCTGTTTTCACTCCCAAAGTGGACCAACTGTCATTGATGCGCATTAAACTGCATTTTCCATGGAATTGCCCACTGACTCACTTTGTCCAAATAACACGAAAGCATATCTGCATCCTACCCACACCTTATGTTCACACCCAACTCTGCCTCATCAGTGAATGTGAATGTATCGCATTCTGTCCTCTCCATTAATTCAGTATTATGAATTGTGAATAGCTGGGGTCCGGGCACTGACACCTGTTGTCATACATTAGGCATTGGCTTCCACCCTGGTCAGGAACCCTTTCTTGCTGCATCCCACGTCGAACATGGAGCTTTTCCATATTGCCATGCCGATGAAAACTGTCAAATTGCAATGAGTTAACTCAGCCTGTGTGCTCAGTGACTGTCATAATTAGACCTCCTAATGGATTCTCACTACGGGAGTCACTAGAGAGCTCGCTGCTTTCATTTATGAGTGAGTGCTTGCAACAGCTCCCACTCTACCAGAGACCAGTAACTCCAGAGAGAGATGGAGAAGAGAAATCAATGGCTGGTACCAATGGAGGTGAATGGCACAATAACGGAGCGGAGTTTCTCCGTGGCAATTTTTTGGTTTTCCTCAGTCAATGAGTGGATGACCCTAGCACATCGGATCATGTCTATTCTTCACATTATTCAAGCAGGTTACTATCCAATCCTGGCTCTCGTCGGAGTCCCTGGTGAGTGTCTCTATCCAGAGATTGTATTTAAACACTACTTTGCACTGCCTTACTGTTGCTGTCATTATCATTTTGAGGATATGTAAGACCTTGTCCCAGTCATGACCTCATTTCACTGCCCTAAAACCTTACCTCCCCTACAGACAATAACCAATGCTGTCCAGTCTGTTCAATACTTCGAGGATATTGCAGTATCTGAACTCGCCTGTGACCTGAAATCTGCCCTATCCCCGATTCTCTCGCCTCACCATCCTGGGAGAGTGAAACAGTCCATGTTCAAATGCAACAATACCTGGATATTATCCATGCTTGGGCTGACAAGTGGCCAGTAACATTTGTACAAGACAAATGCCAGGCAATGGCCACCTCCACCAAGAGACAATTTACCATCTTTACGTTCAATAGTGTGTTAATCACTGAACCCTGCCATTATCAAAATCCTGGGGTTTACTGTTTGCATAAATCTTATCATTTTGCAAATGATTTCGGAATCAGTTATGCATTATACCTACTGCCATTTTCAGGGATACAGATAGAATACTTCTTTTTGTAAGTTGAAGTCGTCAAATGCCTTGCAATTATTGCATAGAACAGAAAATGGTCCAAAGAGGAAGAATTGTGTGCACAATATGATGCAGGAATAAAAACAGTCGCCATTCAGTTTTTTTTTAAAAATTATCGTCTATTTATCAGTATGCAGAATAATTTTAAAAAAGCCCGTTTGCTTTCAGACAGCCCAGCAAAATAAACCTTACGGTTGACAGACTTGCAGATTGAATGCTACTTAATCAGATATGCAGCTGGTTTTATTTAGCAACAGATTTATCAGAATTATACAACCTTAAATGAAATTTTATAGCATGCTTTAAGTCAGTAATCAGGATTGGATTTTACGATACTTAATTTAGGATTAATGGTTTTAAAAAACATTTCAGAGCAATTTCATCATTTTAAGAAATTTACATACCCGTTTACCATTTATTTTTATATAGTTGAGTAAATAGTCTTAAAGAAAATTGCTAACATTATCAAGCAATAAATGTCCCACCACACGACAAAATAATAGTTGAACTTCAGAATAAAATGTTAGTTCACATATTTTGGAGACGATTCAATTATATCGCCAGCTAATAATGAGCATAATTTTAATAATTGGAGGACTAGGGCCTGGAGGTTCGAGCTATGGGGAGAGGCCAAATAGACTCGGCACGGTGGCACAGTGGTTACCACTACTGCATGACAGCGCTACGGACCTGGGTTCCATTCCACCCTCGGGCGACTGTCTGTGTGTGTAGTTTGCGCATTTTCCCCGTGTCCGCGTGGGTGTGCTCCGGTTCCAGTCACAGTCCAAGGATGTATAGGCCATGGTGGTTTGGCCATGCTAAATTGCCTATAGTGTTTAGGTTAGGTAGTTTAGACATGGGGAAAGGTAGGGGTAGGGGAATAGGTCAGGGTGGGATGCTCTCCAGAGGGGCGGTCTGGACCTGTTGGGCCAAATGGCCTGTTTTCACACTGTAGGCATTCTAAGAGGGTGGGTCTTTATTTTGATCTGGAGCTTCAGATGTTGGGGGATGACCTTACTTATAAAATCACGAGGAGTCTGGATAGTGTGCACAAACAAGGTGTTCTTCTTAAGGCAGACGAGTCCAAAACGAGAGGACACAAGTTTAAGGTGAGATCAGAAAAGTTTGAAAAGAACCTGAGGGGCATACTGTTCACACAGAGGGTGACAACTGTAGAGAACGACCTGTCAGAAGAAGCGTTGAAGGCGGGTACAATGACAACTTTATTTGGCACCTGTAACAGTATATGACTCGGAAGCATTTGGGCCAAATGCCGACAAAGTGGGACTAGGTCAGACTGAGACGTCTAGTCACTACGGACAAGTTGGACCGACGGGTCTGTTTACGTGCTACATCACCCTGTGAGTCTATAAATTATTCAACTCAGAAAAAAAATGCAGGGATCACTTTTCATGGCTCGTGAGCGTGCAAAGATCAAGAAAGTGGAGTACTGGATGGGTGAGTTGTCTCATAATGAAAAGCTGGACATTTCAGATTTGTATCTGCAGGAGCCTAGAAGAATGACAGATGGAATGAGTGAACTCTAAACAGTTTTCAGGGACTGTTTGTAGGATACATTCTTTTTTATGGGAGAATTTATAACCGGGGAACACTGTTTTTAATCATAAGGGTCCGTTGGCTGAAGACAGACTTAAGTTTTTCTTTCCTCTCGTTTGATCGTCTTTTCCTGAAAATGTGTTGGAGGGAGAGCCCTTAGAATATTTTTAACGCAGAATCAGATGGATTCTTTCCAACCAAGTGTGACAATATATTATCGAGGTGAAGGGCAGTCAGAAAATGTCGAGTAATCGTATCAGCCATTGTCCTGAATGAGAGGGTAGGCTAAGGCAGATAAATAGTCTCCATTTTCTATTTCATATGCTCAAGTGAATGGTCAAGTTTATTTTCAAATTCCATGTGGTATCATTTGCCTCACCAGCATTAATTCATCGTACTCACGTACAATCTCTGTCAGTCAGAACTCTGAATTAATATTTATATTCTTCACTTGCCTACTTCACACAAGTAACACTGGTGCAAGCCTAATTTGATTCGTCTTGATTTACGATTGTCACTGGTATTGAAATACAGTGAAACGTTTTGCTTTGCGTGATAACCAGACAAATCACATCTTCCATTGGTACTACTTGGTAATCGATCAGAATGCAATATATATAGTATTACAGCTACAGAGAAATTGCAGAGAAAGATAAAATCTAATTCATGAGAGGTCCATTCGTAAGTCAGATAATAACGGGGAAGAAGCTGATTTTTGTGATGGACCAGGATGTGTTCACAACTCTCTGTAATTTCATGTGGTCTTGGGCATAGCTGTTAGCAGACCTGGCAGTGACCATCAGAGTCACTGTGGACATGACGAATTTTCTCATCATCTGAGGAAGTAGGAAGGCGTTGGTCTGCTTTCTTGACTGTAGCTTCGACGTTTCTGAACGAGGATAGATTGTTTGTGATATTCACTCCAAGGAACTTGAAGTTCTAGACCACCTCCACCTCTGCACCATTGATACACACGGGGCTTGTCCTCCACTCCGTTCCCTGAAGTCAATGACCAGCTTCTTCGTTGTACTGCGCACAGTGCTAGCTAGTTAAGCATGGCAGCCATATCTATGCTCTGCTGTTTGAATCGTATTCATTGATACAAGTCTCAATCTTCTGCAGAATAAGGTAGCGCACAGTCAGAGGCGAAACAGGGACTCAACAAGCCTGCAAGTGGAATCTTGTGGAAAGGTCAGCGTTACAGAAAGGCCATTGATAAGGCAGTAACCACAAATTTGAGCACATCGTGATACGCTGAACCTATTGAAAACGATGCGATAGTCACAACTTATGCTCCTGTAAGCTACTTTCCCACCCTCCCCCGATCTCGTGGTACGTTCTTCTCTCTCAACTGTTTACAGGTGTACTCACGTTCCTCCGTCTACCTTTGTTTCAGCTTCAAACTTAGAGGCAAAGTCCTGAGTTCTTTCATCCAATCTGTTAACGTATAATGTGGGAAACACTGTGGTCCCAACACTGACTCATGCAGAACTCCATTAGCAACTGGCAGCCATCCTGATAAAGACCCCTTTTAATTTCACTATCTGCCTTCTGTCAGTCAGACAATCTTCTATCCATGCCAGCACTTTGCCTCTAATACTATGGGCTCTTGTTTTATTGAGCAACCTCCTGCGTGACACCTTGTCAAAGGCCTGCTGGAAATCCAAGTAGATCATGTCTTCCGGCTCTCATTTGTCGAAATTCCTTGTTACCCCTTCAAAGACATTTAAAAGATTCGTCAGATATGAACTTCGCTGGATGAAGCCGGGCTAAATCAGCCTTATTTTAACACGTACATCGAAGTACTCCACAACCTTATCCTTAAAACCTTACCAATGACCAAGGTCAGGCTAACTGGCCGAGAGATTTCTGTCTTCCCCCTCCCCTCCCAACTTAATGAGGGGCGTTACATTAAACATTTCGCAATGCTTTGGGACCATACCATACTCTAATGAATCCTGAAAGATCGCTATCAATGCATCTACAATCTCCTCATCTACGTCCTGTAGTCCATCTGCTCTGGGTGATTTATCTACCTTCGGACATTCCAGCTTTACAAACAGTCATGTGCGCTACACTCACTGCTGCCCTGTGACTCACTTGAAGTTCTGATATGGTGTCTTCCACTGTGAAAACCTTTTGTTTCCTCTGATCTTCACCATTGATTTGATTTGATTTATTGTTGTCACATGCATCTGAGTACAGTGAAAAGTGTCGTTTTGCGAGCAGTACAGGCAGATCATAAAACACAAGGACATACAGATCACAGGGTATTTAGGTAGAGAGAGGCATACAGGGTTACGACTGTATAGGAGCTGCAGAAGAGAAAGATCAGCATTTGATTTGAACTGAGAGAGTTCCATTCGGCAGTCTAGTAAGAGCGAGGAAGAAGCTGTTTTTAAACCTGTTGGTATGTATCTTCAAGGTTCTGTACCTTCTGCCTGACAGAAGAGGTTGGCAGAGAATAATATCAGGGTGGGTTCGGTTTTGATGATGCTGGAAGCCTTTACAATACAACGATAATTATAGCTTGAATCCATGGAAGGGAGTTTGGCCCTGAAAATGCAATGGGCTGTGCATACAACTTGTAGTTTCTCCCACCCCTGGGCAGAGCAGTTGCTTTAATAAGCCGTCATGCACCCATATAGAATGCTTTATAGGGTTAATCTGTAAAGGATGGAGAAGGTCTTATCGATTTTTCGAAGCCTCCTGACGAAGAAAGGGGGATGTTGCGCCTTCTTGACGGTCGCATCTATGTGGGAGATCCAGAATAAATTGTTGGTTACTGTCATTCCTGGGTCCTTGACGCTTTCGAACCTCTCCCCCTCAGCACTTTTGATGTAGATAGGACTGTGTCCTCCTCTTTTCTTCCTGAATTCAGTGATGAATTCTTTTGTTTTGCAGAAATTGAGGGAGAGGTCGATATCATTGCATTATGACAACAAACCCTATATTTCCTTCTTTTATTCTGACTCATCATTGTTTTGTATCTGGCTTATCATAATGGTTTTGTTGACAAATTTGTAGACGGCTTCTACCTGAAATTTGGTCACACAGCCTTGAGCGTGCAGGGAATGCAGTAGGGAGATATGCACGCACCCTTGCAGGGTGTCAATGTGAAGGATTATCGTGTAGGAGGTGCTGTAGTCTATCATCACTGATTGCAGTCATTGGATCAGAAAACTGAGGAGCGGAGTCCTACGTCTTGGAGTTTCGAAATTAGGTTGGTCCAGATTATACTGTTGAAGTCGGAGCTGTAGTCGATAATTAAGAGCCTGATCTAGGTATCTTTATTGTCCAGATGTTCTGGGACAAGTGTAGGAAAATGGAAATGCTGTCTGCTATGGACCTGTTTCACTAGCAGTCAAATGGCAAGGGATCGATGCACGTTGAGAGGCTGGAGTCAAGGCGGGCCATGTCTAACCACTCAAAACAATTCTCTATTGTGGAGATAGTAGGAACTGCAGATGCTGGAGAATCTGAGATAACAAGGTGTAGAACTGGATGAACACAGCAGGCGAAGCAGCATCATAGGAGCAGGAAATCTGACGTTTCGGACCTAGACCCTTCTTCAGAAACCTGCGAGGTCAGAGCAACCGGGCAGGAGTCGCTGAAGCACGTTTCACGTGTCATTTTCTTTTTTGGTGCTGGAATGATAGTAGCCTCCTTGTAGCTGTTAAGGACTTCAGATTGTAGCAAGGAGAAGTTAAAGCTGTCAGCGAACGCTCATACCAGCTGGCTTGCACAGGATCTGAGTGCATGGCCGGGCACTCGGTCCGGGCCAGTCACTTTGTGCGGGTTAACTCTCAAGAAGGCCAATCTGACGTCTGCAGCGGTGGCTGAGGGAAAAGGTATGTCCGGGACTCTCGGGGCACTTGATACCACGTCACTGCCATTCTGCTCAGGTCTGGACTTCGTAAGATCTTAAAACCCGTAAGAAGAATTAAGAAAACATCATTAGTTATTTTTAAGGCTCAGAAGTTTGCAGTGGGGAAAATGCGGCTATGGTTCTGGGTATAGTGTCTGCGCTCAGCTCAATAAAGAATATTTTCTGGTATTTTATGTTCAGTCGCCGGTATTGGATGAAGAACTATCCCTGGTTTTGTTTCATAAGGGCCAATGTTACCCAATCTCCATTTTGGGCAGCATTTGAGTACTTCCACAACATTCTGAACCCATGCATCCCATTTGTGCTAATCCTGCTGCTCAATGTTTTCACTGTAAGGCACATTACAGTGGCCAGCAGAGCTCGCAGGAGACTATGGGCTCTAAGGAGTGTGAAAAGTTTCAGAGATGCAGAGATGGAGAGTCGAAGAAAATCGATTGTTTTACTGTTTGCTATGTCGAGCAATTTCATCCTGTTGTGGTCAATGTTAATGATTTATTCCACATGGAGACGGATGTGGTTCTTGGGATATCAGTCTTTCCGAATAGATCGATATGTGCTTGAGTTGGGCTTCATGCTGCAGCTCTTGAGTTGCTGCACAAACACTGGGATATATGCTGTGACTCAGACAAAGTTCCGACAGCAGTTCCAGAATGTACTAAACCACCCTTTCAATAAAATTCTTCAATTCTCTCATTAATCAGTCAATTCCAACAGTGTCTTATTGTGAGATGTGGGGGCAGACACGTTGTGTGGACACAGAGGTGAATAGAGGTCATAGCAATTCCTCAATGCTAATTCAGCGAGAGAGAAGGGGATAGAGAGAGATACAGAAATAAAGGGGTAGATAGATAGATAGATGATGAATAGATACATAGAGAGAGAGATAGAGAGAGAGCGCGTGACAGATACAGACAGAAAGAGAGAGAAAAAAAACAGAGAGAGAGAGAAAGAGTAGGAAAGTAACAAAGACGAATCAAGAAATAAAAAGGGAGAGAGGCCACAACTGAGAGCTAGAAATCGCGATACAAAGCCACTGTGTAAAAAGGTGAGAATCACAGAGTGAGAACGAAAGAAGTCGATGGTTTAGCGTTTTAATTGCGGGGCTATTAACCCATAAACTTTGCTAAAGTTATGGTGCTCCGGGTTCAAATCGTGTCAAGGCCGATGGAAGAGTTGGAGTTCGATAAATAAGTTGGAATTAACGGTCTGGTGATGACTGTCAAACCATTGCAGATTGTCTGGTTCATCAGCGTCCTTTAGGGAAGAAAATTTGACGTCCTCACCTGGCTTGGCCTCCATGCGACTCCAAAAATAACAGCGATGTGGTTGACTCTGAACTTCCCTCTAGGCAATTAAGTGCGGGCAATAAATGCTGGCCTAGTCAGTGAGGTTCTCGATCTGATAATGAATAAAAAAAAGTCAGAGGAATAAGCATGCTGTGAGAAAAAGAGCTATCAGAGTGGACAGGAAAATATGTAGGTGACAAAGTATTTGGGAAGAGATCGAAGTAAAGAGAGACAACAAGAAGGAGAGAGAAATACGTAGAGAGAGACAGTGAGACAGAGAGACCGTGTGGCAGAAATAGATGGAGAGAGAAATATTAAGTCAGAACGAGAAACGGAGAGAGAAAGAGAGACTGAAGGAGCTTGTGGTCGATACAGACTGAAGGAGGTGGGCAGTGAGTGAGACCGAGGGAGAGGTAGTTCGTGAAAAAGTGAGAAAAAGGTACAGAAAGAGTGAACCAGTGACAGAGAAAGAGGAGAGATACAACAAAAGAGTGAGAGAAAGACAATATATAAAAACAAGAAAGGCTTTGAATTCTCTCTTTCTCTTCTCCCCCCTCTGTCTCTCCGTCCATTTTGTGCTCACAGTGAAACAATCCCGCCCTCTGCTGGCCTCACCACGCCACTACGTAGGGATGGTGAAGGTGAGAGTTCCCAAGTGTTTCGTCAGAAAGGGAGAGAGTGATTAGCTCACAACAGCATGAACAGACATTGACACACATGAACACATAAGCCACAGTAACACAGATGAACACACAGTATGCTGATGTGAAGAGGACTGCAATTGTTCTAAGAGTTCACGCAGAATGAAACATGTTCATGTTCAGAGATGTATGTGTTCCCTCTGCAATTTGGAAATGATTTGTCTTTGGACAGTATTCCTGACATGATACACATTAAATCGAACATTTCCTTTGCAACTTTTTTCACCCACCTCCAAGTTGAGCCGTTTTTGAAGGAGACTCGGAGAATGTTACTGCACGTTCTGCAATTTTAATGTCTTATAAACTACTCCCTCAGATTCGCAGCGAGAAAGGAATTCAAAAGTGGAGGGGGTGAAGCTGGAACTTGGATTGTTCATTTCCTTCTGCTTATATCTCAGGAACAACATCAATTTGACGAAAGATAAAAGGTACTGCAGATGCTGGAGAATCCGAGATAAGAAGAAGAAGAAGAAGGTTCTAGGCCCGAAACGTCAGGTTTTCCTGCTCCTATGATGCTGCTTGACCTGCTGTGTTCATCCAGCCCCATGCTTGTTATCAAATTGACGAAACTGCTCCGTGTCTCCAAAGGCATTGTGTGAAAAAGGAAACAACTGTGCAACCTAACAGATTCTCAGGCTTGCAGTTTTTGAGAAGACTTGTAGCTCGGGTTGTGGATTAAGTTGTTGATTTGATCGCTGAGCTTCTAGGTTGGTTTGCAAGCGTTTCATCACCATACTAACATCATCAGTGCACCTCCCTATAAGCCACAGACAACAGGAAGACACAGCACACCCGGATACATTGGTCACACAGCCATATGTTAACAAAGTGTAAGAGGTGATCATCAGACTACTCCAACCACTAAGAATCGGGTTAGCACACTAACCTACAGCTACACCACGGCAACAACTGACAAGAACAGATAATTTCACACGTAATATGAACAGGGCCAATGTTATGTATAAAATCCCATATAGACTGCCACAAACACCACACCCTGGGAGAGAGCTCGCGATCAGGGTGCATGAGCACGAACGAGCGACCAAGAGACACAACCAACTATCACTCATTACCATACACTAGGACAAAGAAGGCCACCAATTCGACTGGGACTAGGCAACATTCCTAGGACAAGCCAAACAAAGACACGCATGGGATTTTCTAGAGTTCGATAATCGGCCCCGAACTCCGTCGATAGACACGTGGAAATCGACCCCACATACCAACCGGAAGCCGAACCGGAAACTAGGCCAATGGCCACATAAAGAAAAAGTGAGACAGACCAACAACGCTTCATTGGAGTTGAATTGATGATGTTACCGAGTATGGTGACGAACCGTCTGCAAACCAACTTTCCAGCTCAGCGAACAGACTATCAGTCTTTACTGTTTTCTACGGGTATGAAAAATCTGCAGCTTGTGTAGTGGCGTGAAGAGGCCACAAGAGTGTGGAATTTTGTCAATTCAAGGGGAGAAAGAGCGAGAAACTCTGAGACTTTGATTCATCACTGTTCTATTCATGCATTCATTTACAATTTCGTTCAGGACTGAGTATGTCCCAATACAGCCAGACACAAACACACAAAAATGCAGAGACACAGATGGAAACACACATCAAAACAGTCGGTATTTCATCACTTTAGACACAAGTGAGGCCAAAGGACAGGAGGGCAGAGGGGGTCAACCCCATTTCAATAGAATCGCTCCCAAAACAACAGAAGACCCATTATGCAGGCACAGACAAACTCTCTGTATCTATTTTCTTTTTTTTCTCTCTCTGTCTCGCTTTGCCCCCAATGTTTACCCCTCAAAAATTACCCCCAACTTCTGCCACTCAAATATTGAATCCAATTCGCATCCTGCCAAACGTTCCTCTCCTCCCAAAATATGTGCCTGCAAGAGTGGTAAGGGTATGGAATGCCCTGCCTGCCAATGTAGTTAACTCAGCCACATTAGGGGCATTTAAACAGTCCTTGGATAAGCATATGGATGATGATGGGGAAAAAAGTCAAATATGCGTTGTAATGAGATAAAAGTGAAAATAAACATACCGCATGATTTTTTTTATGTGTGTACAAATTATGTAATTCAGTTCCCTGTGTGAATTAATAGACTGATTATAGGGATAACTTCCCTATAGTTGATCAAAGAAGTGCTTAAGGAATTCTATGTCTAACTAAATTACATCTCGCCTCCGTGCCCATTTCTTTTGACAAGAGTCCTCTCCCCATCCCACAGACCCCTTTGTCCAACTCCAACGCTCTCCCTCCAACTGGACCTCTCCCTCTGGCCTTTTACCTGCACTCGATCTTTTCATTGAGAACTTTCGACGCGACATTAGTTTCACTGCCCGCTCAACATATCCAACCTATCCCTTTATGAACTGACCGCACTCCGTGCACTCAGATCTAACTCTGACTTTGTCATCAAGCCTGCCGATAAGCGTGGTGCTGTTGTTGTCTGGCGTACAGATCTCTACCTTGCAGAGACTGTGCGCCAGCTCTCAGATGCCTCCTCCTACCTTCCCCTGGAACATGACCCCACCATGGCACATCAGACCATTGTACGCACTACGGTCACGGATCTAATTTCATCTGGTGATCTCTCCGCCTCCGCTTCTGAGCTAATAGTCCCCCAATCCCGCACAGTTCGTTTCTACCTCCTGCCAAAAACCCACAAACAGGACTGTCCAGGCAGACCCATTGTTTCAGTCTGCTCCTGCCCCACAGAACTCATCGCTTCCTACCTTGACTCAGTCTTCTCCCCCCCCTCCCCCGTCCAATCCCTACCCACAAACATCCATGATTCATCTGTTGCCTTACGCTGGTTTCAAAACTTCCAGTTTACTGGCTCCAGCGACCTCCTCTTTACCATGGATGTGCAATCCCTTTACACATCCATTCCCCACCAGGAGGGTCTTAGGGATCTCTGATTCTTCCTGGAGCAAAGACCTGAACCATCCTTACCCACCATCACCCTCTTCCGCTTGGTCGAGCTTGTCCTCACCCTCAACAACTTCTTTTTCAACTCCTTTCATTTTCTTCAGGTAAAAGGAGTTTCCATGGGTACCCGCATGGGCCCTAGTTATGCCTGTCTCTTCGTGGGGTGCTTGGAACATTCCTTGTTCCAGTCCTATTGCGGCCCCCACTCACAACTCTTTCTCCAATACATCGATGATATCATCGTTTCTGCTTCGCTTTCTCATCTGGAATTGGAAAACTTCATCAATTTCGATTACAATTTCCACCTGCCCTCACTTTCACCTGGTCTATTTCTGACTACTCCCTTCCCTTCCTCGAAATTTCTGTTTCCATTTCTGGGGATAGACTAGCCACTAATATCCATTACAAACCCACTGAGTCCCACAGCTACCTGGACTATACATCTTCACACCCCACTTCCTGTAAAATCTTCATCCCATTCTCTCAGTTCCTCCGTAACAATTGCATATGTTCAGAAGACGCCAACTTTGACAAGGGAGACTCCAAAATGTCCACGTTCTTCCACAAACGAGGATTCCCCAGATCCGTTGTCGACAGGGCCCTCAACCAGGTCCAATCCATTTCCCGCACTTCTGCCCTCACCCCTTCTCTTCCCTCCCGCAACAGCGAAAAGGTTCCCCTTATCCTCACCTACCACTCGACAAGCATCCGCATCCAGAAGATCATCAGAAGCCATTTCCACCACCCCCAGCAAGATGCCACCACCAGACACATATTCGCCTCCCCTCCTTTGTCCACCTTCTGCAGGGATCGTTCCGTCTGGGACACCTTGGTCCATAATTCCTTTACCCCCAATGCCTCCCCACAGTCCTACGGCACCTTCCCCTGTAACCGGCAAAGTTGCAACACCTGCCCATTTACCTCCTCCCTCCCCAGTATCCAAGGGCCCAAACATACCTTCCAGGTGAAGCAACATTTCACCTGCACTTCCCAGAACCTAGTCTATTGCAATTGCTGCTCACAATGTGGTCTCCTCTACACTGGGGAAATGAAGCGTAGACTTGGCGACCGCTTCGCAGAACATCTACGTTCTGCTCACAAAAAAAGACCCTGAACTACCTGTCGTCTGCCCCTTCAATGCAAAACCCTGCTCCCTGGCCAACATCTCTGTCTCTGGCTTGCTGCAGTGTTCCAGTGAAGACCAACGCAAGCTGAATGAACAACACCTCTTTTTTCCACTTCGGGACCCTACAGCCCTCCAGACTCAATATTGAGTTCAATAATTTTATGGCATTACTCTCTCATGTCCCAGCCCCCTACCTCACGCACCAGGCCTTATTACCACATAGCCTGCCATTACACACCCGCTGTTGTTAGTCACTAACAGTCGCATTAACAACTATTCACCCTCCCAGCCTGATCATTAGCAATTCCTTTGTCTGTCCAACTGTCTTTCTCTCTCTTTGGGCTCTATCCAATCGTTTACTCCCTACCCCACCCACCTCCCTATTTTCTGCACATAAACTGACGTTTTCCCAGCCACCATCAGTTCTGAGGAAGGGTCGCCGGACTCGAAACGTTAACTCTGTTTTCTCCTTCACAGATGCTGCCAGACCTGCTGAGGTTTTCCAACAACTTTGTTTTTGTTCCTGATTTGCAGCGTCCGCAGTTCTTTCGGTTTTTCATTTAGGAAAATTACCCTCACACTCACTGACAGACGCAGTTGCATAATCACAGATAATTATACTCACTCTCACTCATTCACTGACACTCACTTACATTCGCTTTGGCACTGACATCAACAAAGAGATACAGAATCCCACAACATGTAATAACTGCATTTTTATTAGTGAACTGCGACTTACATTGTGCATCATCACTTACAGAAAGATTCTCATCCAGAATGTGACGGTGTTGGGAGCATTTCATTCAAAAAAGTAGTGACAGAACTGGTCTTAGAATTGTTGGGCTCGATAAGTTTTGAACACCCTTCATGAGGTGCAATTCAATTAGACATAAAATTCCTTAAACACTTCTTTGATCAACTATAGGGACGTTATCCCTATAATGAGGCTATTAATTCACACAGAGAAATGAATGACATGATTTGCACACACATTAAAAAAAAGACCTTTCACGCAGTATGTTTATTTTCACTTTTATCTCATTACAACGCATATTTGAACTTTATTTTAAAATAAGAAAGAGAATACAAATCTGATTATTTCAATATCAAAGTAAATGCTGATGAATTACAATCAAATGAAGCTTATGCTGAGAACAAAATATTCAGCATTTTAGAGAGTAAAATAGACGACTTCCTGCATAATTATGTGCTTCAGGACATCCCAGTTTGAAATAGGCTCTAATATTTACCTGTAATGATAAATAAAGTAGTTTGAGTCACTTGTGGTCATGTCATCTGTGATTCTATTTACAGCACATGAACCTGTCAATCGCCAGCTGAGGCTTTCAGTTTAGGGATTGGAGAAGAACACTATGTCTGCCTCTGTCTGCTATGTTACACTGATGAAGGGCCTCATTTCAAACGAAGCATTGACTTGCATCTCTATCTGCGCGCTCAGCTGAATGTAAGGACAGACTGAATCCATCTCGAAGAGCAGAACAGGAGTGGGCAGCAGTGATCCGTGGAAAATATTTATTCTAATGTCAACAATATCACCCAACGTATTGAACAGTAATGATCGCCTTCTGATTTCTAGAGGTATGTTGTGCATGTGTTGGCGATGCCTTGCCCTAAATTACAATGGCGAGGACATTTCCGAAAGAACATGCTTGGCTGTGTATGTTTTTGCATGTCAGATGGTGTTGAAAGGTGCGCGTCAAAGAAAAGTGTTTTTGCTGTTTGTTTTCTTCTGATAAAACAATTTCAATGATTTCTGTGACACGATAATATGTTGCTTTCCTCTTTAATCAGAATATTTCCATTACAAGTATCAATTGCTTTAATTGATAAATAAATGCCATGTTTGTTGTTCTGATTTTCAACATAACGTAATGCTCAAAGTATTTCACAATTCTCCAGAACGCTAGGACACCACAATACCTCCTCTGCATCAGACAAATTGAAAACAATGAAAATAAGTAGCTCTTATCAGTTTGGTGTGTTTGCTGTAGAATTTTACACAACAATTTCAGTGAATGTCATGCCTGAAGGCAAGATTGAAACGTTAATTATAAGAAGGAAACGGGTTTCCTGAGAGGGCATTAGAAGTAGCATTGCAAAACCAGCCATTGCGTGGGATGCACTGAGTTGAGAAGAATTAAAATACAGTTAGTTCATTTAAGAGCTGTCTTGGATGCTGGACAATGATGGTGTGGCGTTGAGGATGATTACATGAACGCGGCAAAGGATACATCACTTTGGAACCAGAGAATCATGCAGTACAGAAGACACTGTTCGGCCCATTGAGTCTGCCCTGCCAAAAATATTCGACTGTCCACAAGAGCCTCATGGGCTCACACATCACCCTCAATGCTATTGCGTTTCAAGGTTTCAATCAAACATGTTTTAAAAGTTATGACATATACCAACTGAATTATCCTCAAATCTAGTGTATTCCAGACACCCACCAACCTCTGGCGAAGGGATATATCCTTAGGTCACCTACAAACGTTTGTTTTTCACCATTAACGTTCCCTTCTCTCCCCACAAACTCTCCCTCTCGCGCGCTGTTGATTTGTTATTAATCCTTCAGTGAGGTTAATAACAATGAACAACGATTAATAATCAGTCTCACAATCACCTGGTGTCTTCTTTGGTTTGATTTGATTTGTTGTCGTCACATGTACTCAAGTACAGTGAAATGTTTGTCAGTTTGGGAGGTGATATTTGCTTATGGCGACACTTGGCACTGAAGTTGGAAGGATTGAAATATTCTGTTACATTTCATACTTGATATCTGGCTCAGTGACAGGTGTTGCATTTTAATATGACAAACAAAGGTGGGGCTTATATATAATTAACCCTGGGAGCATGTGTTGTAGTGCAGAGAAGAGTGACCTCGGGATGCAGAGGCAAAATACTTTAAAGTTTGCTTCACATACAGACAGGGTGGTTAAAAAGGCGCATGGCACGCTGCCTTCGTTGCTCAGTCCTTTGACTGTTCGACTGGGGACGTTGTGTTGAGGTAGTATCGGACACAGGGGAGGCTTCTTCTAGAATACTGCATTCAACTTTGGTCGACCAGCTATAGGGAGGATGCTGTCAAGCCAGAGAGTGTTTTGAAGAGATTCCACTTATCGAAGACATTAGTTATAAAGAAAAGGGGGATAGGCTGAGATGTCTTTCACTGAAGTGTAGGAGGTTGAGAGGTAACCTGATCCAAATTTATACGAAAAAACAGAGAGGTATAGGTAGCGTAAATTGAAGTTGCTCTTCATTTCCCCTCGGATGGGGAATTTCAAGATTATTGGGCACACTTTAAGCTGAGAGGACAGAGGTTTCTTCTTTAAAAAAAAAAAGATGTACACAGAGGCTGGCAGGTGTGGAACGAACTTACTCAGGAAATACGAGTTGTCGGTACAATTGCAATGTTTAAAAGACATTTGGGTGGATACATGAACAGGAAAGTTTCTTACGGATATGGGCTTGGAGAACGGACGTGGAACTAGTTTAGTTTGGGATTATGGTCGGCATGGACTAGTTGGAACGAGAGGTCTGTTTCCTTTCTGTCCCATTCTATGACAATATGACTCTACTTAGTAGTAATTTTGCTGGAGAGCGTGCGTGTATTGACATTGAAGAGGGAAAAACAACCATGGATGCTGATAGTCAGAAATAGAAAAAATCAGAAATTACTTGTAAAACTCAGCATGTGTTGCAGCATTTGTGGAGAGAATCCAGATTTAACGCTATGGGACTAGTGATCATTCTTCTGTAGAGATGCAGTAGCTTATTTGGCAGTGTGGTGAATGCCACATTTTGGAGTACAGATCTCAAAACGGTTAATTAGTGGAGACTCAGCGTGGTTTAGGAGAGAAACTGTAAAATGATGTAAACTGATCACTAGGGAAACCAGGGACATTGGACTAAAGTTCTTAAAAAGGCCAATTGGGAATGTTAAAATGGCTAAGCAGCTGATCAGATAGGTTGGGTTTTAGTGACAAGTGTGTCCACAAGTTATTGGCATTTATGATGCTCACGTAGGCGAGACTCATTCTGCCCTGGGAATTGGTGTGAGTGCAGTTCCTCAGAATAGCGGCATCACAACCATCTCTCTTTGTACTTTACACGTCATGGTGTACCGGGTCTGACTTCCTAGTAAGGATCAAGCACTGCAACATGTAAAACTTGGAGCAGTAAAATTCTGACCTTGCATATTTTCGATCCAGCCTTTTGGTGAGTGATTGAAATAATAGCTTTCGACTTGTAATCTCACCTCTGGGTGAAAATAGGTCCTGCTGTTCAATGCATTTACACAATGCAGTGTCTAATAAGTGTATGTGTATTCTTTTCTAAGAATTTCTTTCTTTCCTCATAGCACTGAAATTAAGATACCCCTCCAGTATCATGGCTCTTTCTCAGTTCGTGAATATAAGGCTCTAATAGCTTTGAATATTGTCGTTAGATCTTCAGGAAATGCAATATTTGTCACAGAATGGAAAGGAATTAAGGCAGTGTGAAGACACAGAACACTGACTAAGATGCAAGTAACTGTAATTCAACTCACCAAGTGAACAAGGAGCACTGGCAGCATTTGTCAGTGTGAGGAGCTCATCAGGATCACTGTCCAATTGTAACTGGACACGCTGAGATTCAGTGCCTTCAGTCTCAATATCATCATAATCACTACGAATAGGACCTGGGAGAGAAAAGAAATGAATATCACTCACACAGAGTGTGACACACAACACCGGGAACTGGAAATGATATTCAAGCTGACAAATAATGGAAGAGGTGGAAATTAACATTAGACCAGTCAGGTAGTCAATTGTAATTAATTCTTTTTGAAGAGTCATGGCATGAGCAGAGATTATGCAAATCAGGACTGTTTTCACTGGAAAGTTAAGGGTGATCTGATCGAATTACTCAAGATATTAACAAGAAAAGAAAGCTAATAAACTACCATAACTGTTTGAACTATCCTAGAAATCCAAGGTAAACTCTGAGAATTAATTCCTGATCATTCAGAAGAGATGTTGGGAAGAGCAAAAGCCGAGAGAGGTTTAGAATTGCATTCCTCAAAAAGCAATTGATAGTATATGAGTTGTTGATTTGAAATCTGAGATAAATCGTTTTTAACCAGAGGTATTATGGGCCAATGGCCAAAGGCAGGTATCTGAATTGAGGATAGGCAAGTACCAGGAATTATCTCATTGAATGGTGGAACAGCTTCAAGGGACTGAGTGTTCCACACCTGTTTCATCATTTGCAGTATATTCTTTGGAGCTGAAGTCACAAAGTGCCGGGAATTATTGAGATGCATTGTGAAATTATCGCGGACATTTTTCGGGTAGACAGGAAGGAAATTTTCGCTTTGGTTGGGGGATCAAAGATCGGGGGCATAGATTTAAGGGAAGGGGTTTGAAGAGGGAAAATTAAAGAGCATGTGAAAGAAAATGTTTTGAGCAGAATGTTGGGAGGCATCCGGAACCAACTGCCTGCAAGGATGATAGAGGCATAAAGTCTTGTCACATTGAAAAATATTTAATTTTACATAACGCCATAGAGGTACACATCAGGTAAACAGACCCTTTGATCCAACTCGGCTGTGCCAACGAGATTCCTAAACTAATCTTGACGCATTTGTCAGCATATATCCCTCCGATCACTTCATGTTCACCCAACGTTCCACATTTTATTACTCTAGCTTATGGGGCAAGTGCTGGTAGATAGTATTAGTACAGTTAATTGATTATTTTTGGCAGACATGGACCCGATGGAACATATCTCTATGATTCAAACCAGCAACTGTTTTTTCATTGACAGTGCTCATGAAATAATGCTTTTTCCAACGTCGTTCTCGCTCATTAACAACTTCAAGTCTGTACGGCAGAGAGAGCGAAAGATAAAAGTTGCCTATCAGAAAGTGAATGCATACATACCTATAATACTGTTGGGGTTCATTTCAGAATTTTCTGATCCCCGATTATTGTTCATCAACTTGTGGCTGGTGTAGTATTCGATGTGATTCACTGAGTCAATGGAAGCCGAAATTCCTAAAAGGAAAAGTGTCGAGTTATTGTCAAGCACCATCTCCTAGTGAAGCCATGACCCTTTAATGAGGCAATATTTCATCAGCCAGAGGTTGGTAAATCTTTGGAACTCATTGCCACTGAAGGTTGTGGAGGCCAAGTCTTTGAATGTATTTGAGACAGAGTTAGATATGTTCTGGATCATTAAGGGGATAAAAAGTTCGAGGGAGAAAGCAGGAGAAGAGTTTGAGAAACATAGCAGTCATGATTGAATGGCGGAGCAGACATGTTGGGCCAAATTACTTAATTCTGCTCCTACATCTCGTAGACCTATGGACTGTGCATTTGAATTTTTTTTAGTAGTCTTAATTGGAGCAACAAAATAGAAAGCATTATTCTTTCGTCATCTCTGCAACAATACCTAGAATGTTGTCAATGGAACATATAGGGGAATGCATTCAAGACAGAAATTATTTTAATTGAAAGTGAAGTGAAATGTCAAATCACTGCGACAGGAGATGGGGAAAGAAAGAATTTTAGTCCTCACATCGAGCAGGCAACTTCACCCACAGTACATTTAATGATTTACTTCATAATCTCTGCCAATATTTCAAAGTACATGATGAGGTAAATTGAATGCTTTTCCGAGCAACTTCCCTCTGTCTGCCTGATTCACCTTTAGGTGTTATTATTTATATAACATAATGTACATTTCTTGAATCTACCAACTATCATTTACACATTTCTGATTATTGTAATGTGAAATTCTGTGAGAATGCTTTCTTTTCACGTTTTATTTCCCAGTGATACCCGCAGTTCGAAAACTTAGCCAATCATTTCAACTGTGATCATGTAATGATTCTCCTTTTTTTTTTAACAGTATCGTTACTTATGTCAAGGTATAAACCTGCAATTGTTCCCACAATTCTATCATCTATCTAATTGGTCTGGCTGCTCATCGCCAGGCTCAGAAGGCAATCGTAGCCATTGGGATTCTTGCAAACTTGGTCGTCTGCAATCATGTGAAAATTATTGGTACGTATCCGTGTATACACTGTAACCACATTATCAGTCAAATGACATTGTAGAAGTAAAACATTATGTTTGATTATTATTCTTGGGTACCGGGTATTATAATCGCTGTAGATACGATGGGCCCAAGCTCTACAGTCTGCACTTTCACACCTCCTTGATTGCTCATATTTATTTGCATATCAATTACTAAATTCGCTTTCAATATCATGTGCAGTGTAAAAGACAGTGATGACAATGTTTATAGAATTGTAAAATTAATTTGTGAGTGGATTTTTCATTCAGATATCTGAAGGAGTCAAAGTGGAACTAGGGTCCAGATGGGAAGTATAATTCTATTCGAATTTACAAACAGATGTCTGAAAACAATTTCAGGAACCAAGGGCAATAGGAAGTATTTTATTTCAATTCTTCCACTCAATAAATGCAGAGTTTCATTCACTGTCATTACTTCTGCTTCAAGAGGATAGTGATGTAACAAGCAATTATGTTCAATGAGCTCAGTGATCATTGAAATTCAAGGAAAGGCATACTTATCCAGTAGCGATTCACTATGGAGGAGAAAATATATACCTGGTTCAAGTTTCTGATGCATCATCTTGCCAGTGGGAATATTATCAATTTCTTCATAAATTCCTTGGTACAAACCAAGACTTGAGCCTTTGCCAACAATGTGAAGTTCTATTGAAAGAAGGATAGACTCGTAAAAATTTTTAGCTGAACGCTTTGGAGCTACACTGAACTTCTTTCTCAAGAAACATAATTTCGAATCACTTGTAGTTCATGCAATCCAGGCGAAGAGAATCATGGCACAACATGAACTGATCTCGATGATGATTCTGTTAAACACAGATATTACGATTTTGTTTACTGGGATGAGGGTTCAGGAAAATATCGACTTCAGAAATTGAAGTTTCTTACTGCAATGAACACGTAAATCCGTTAATAATTTATAGACAATAAAAAGAGAAAAAAAAACTTGGTTTCCATCAGGAGATTACAAATCAGTGTTCTTGATAAAGGTGCCAGAAAAAAAAGGAATATGCTTCGATAACAGCACTTTATTCAGAATTTAGATATTGTAACTAGACAAGTGTGTTGTTGTTGTAATCATTTGCAGGCAATGACGTGAGACAAGTGAAACAAGAAGAACCCTGTTGAAATTGATAACCATAATCTCAGAGTATAAGTTTGTTTGCTATGTGCAAACTAATCTTAAGAAAACATACAAAAGTATATACACAGATGTGTTTTGTTGTTCGTGTTGTTCGTTATGGCCATCAAATGGAAAAAAAAATGGCTATAAGGCAAAGACTTTGAAACAAGCGTAAAAAGTGAACAGATGTCATCTGGCCTGTCACAGAAACCCAGCTGTTGAATGAATGATGATTCCTATATAGGGGCATTAATCATTTTATTCATCTTGGGTTCTGGCATCAGCGTCCAGAAGCTGAAGTAGCTTAAATGATAAATAATTGATGAAAAAATAATTTAAGCACTGTGCAAATGTTTCAATGAAACTTAAAGACACAGTGCTACAATTAATAACTTGTTCTGGAGTGTCATGTACAGTTTAACTGAAAGATAAAAAATATTCAGTATTGAAGTTTCTTTCTCAATGGTAATGATGTGGGACAACACCACGTGAAATGTTATTTCCGCTTCTTTTTGCCGACATTGAACAGCTCGATAAATATTTGAAGTAAATTCTTATCTTATTTTAACTACTATATACACTATTGAAATATTTTTATCTTTGTCTCCTTTCAAAATCTGGCGATTCAATGGATAAAGCATCTTGAGGAAAACAAATAGCCAGAAAAAGCCTCACAGACATCACCTTCCACTCTATGTGGTGGAAAGGTGCAGTGACAATATTCAGCCCCCAGACCATATGGAACTATAAAAATGACATAGCATTAACTCAGTCTGTAGATGAGAGACTCACCTTTCACTCGTAATTTCCGCTGCATTACCACCAGTAGTGCGATCAACTCACAGATGAATAGGACTCCCAAGGTTAGGCAAACGACTGCAGGCATGGAAATAGATTGACTTTCCTGTCCTTAAAGGAGGAATTGTAGACAGTTTATCTTTGCTACGGGATGACATGTAAAATTGTAAAGAAACCATCAATAAGAAAACAGTAACATCAGCTTCAAAATCTTGAAATTGCCAACAGTATAATTATCACTCGTCACGAACATAAACATAAACTTAACACAAGTACTACAAATAGCGTCAATCATAAATACCCGCAGGTGGAGGCGAAGTGGAAGTCGTCAACAATTCGGATCCTGTGAAAGAGATTGTACAAATTTTCATGAAATTGAAGTTTCAATTAGGACAACAAATGCAGGCGGTAGTTTGCCAAATTAACAATCACCAATCGAGGAGGAACGTTGCCAGACAGCATCGTGCTTACCAGAACAGATCACACGAGCAATTTCCTTCTGATTACACTCCCTTTGTGCTGGTGCTTGGGAGAGACAGTCGGAAAGAGAGGATTCACTTCCCTTACACTTCACGTCATTCTGCCAGATCACACCTTCACCCTGGGAGACAGTGGGCCCTCCTTGGGCTGATACTGCGAAACCACATCTCAGCTGCCTGCAGACAACATTGGCATCAACGATATCCCAGGAATCACCACACAACGTCCCCCAGCGGTCATCGCACATGATCTCCACTATCCCAGAACAGTTGCCGTTTCGTCTCTGCAGGCGCACCCTATTTTGCGATGCTGTGGCACAGAACAGGTTATTATTGAATGCAGTACAAAGCAGAAACAGCATTCCGACACCTGGCACCTTCATGATGTGGACGTACCTGATTGTCGATTGCAGAAAGATGAAGTGAGTGGTTGCTCCCGCGTCACATCACCCCCTGTTAAGAGAAGAAACTTGCTGAGTCTATTGGAAATCAGTGTCTGAAATGACACCTGAACATTGAGAAGTTTTGTCGTGTTACCTGAACATACAACACCGGCATCGTCCCTGTGGTCACAGTCGTGTTGATCCAATGGACCTGTTTGGCATTGCCACAGGGTTGATTCGTGTGACTGGCACTCAATGTCATCGAGCCGAATGGGTCCAGGTCCTACTCCGAATAATTGACTGTCATACATAACATCCTTAACGACACCACAGTGCAACTGTTTTACAAATCACTTCCGCATCACGAAAATCCAGGCTTTTTGAGCACACTGTTCCCCAGGTCCCATTGTAGAAAACTTCCACTCTCCCCTCACAACGATGTTTTCCGTTCACCAGCCGTATCTCCTTGTGCTCTATTCACACAATAACAGATAATCAGATTAACAGATTGTTCATGCCTTCAGTGCACGGCTATGTGAGTCCCTGACGCCTAACACAGATTTTCAGAAGAAACATGCCACATGACACAGAAACAGGATTTGCTAGAGCAACTCAGCAGGTCTGGCAGCATTTGTGGAGAGGAAAACCATAGTCAACGTTTCAGGTCCAGTGACCCTTATTCTGAAGAAGGTTCAATGGACCAGAAACGATCTCTCTGCTTTGTGTCCACACATTTCTACCATCCACATTTCCAAGTGTTTGTTTTTGTTTTGTGATGAATGGTATACCAGATTAAACGGTTGGAAGAATTTAAAGAAATATTAAGTAGGACAAAGCCAGAACATGCATCGTGCATGGAGTTTAAAAAAAAACTTCGCCATTTACTATTACAATCTTGTGAAATAATTGCGCATGTGACATCGTAAACAAGAAGAAACTGACACAAACAAAACGTCTGCATTAAAGTAAGCTGTCAGATTTGCAGAACAATACAAGCGGCGATCCACTTCAACTGGCGCTGATGTCATGGCTGTCTAATGTTTCTAGAAACAATTTGACACTTGCAAACCCAAAACAATTTCAAACGTTCAAGTTGAACGCACATTATGGAATACGACTATTGCTCAAGAGGATTGTAAAACACTTCAAGTACCCCATAATAAATGTTCAGTGTGGGGGCCCACGGGGCATGATATAATTTTAAAATAACTGTGTCAAATGTCGTGAAATCTGATAGAAAGTGCAAAGAGATAACACAATCCTTGTTCTAAGAGTCGTGAAAATTTTGACAGACACACAGAGAGGAACCAAATTTATAGTGACTGGATACACAACTAGAGATCCTAAATGATTGTTTATTTTAAGTAAGCCCTTTTGGATATTCAAGAGAATAATTACTTCACATACAGTATTACCGATGGACTACCAATGACATCTTTTATGGTAAATTCAGAATGTAACTGATAAAGGAATAAATTCATAGGAATGCAATTTATAATATAGGAAATAATGGTTGTTTCATGCTCTGTGCGGCGTGTACACTTCAGGATCCTTTTATTTCCTTTCCAGCCTATACATTCTCTCCAATTCAGTGTACAAGTGTCACTTCAATGTGTCGCCGACAATTTTGCACAAAAATAAAAACATTGAACATGTCCTCACCTGAGCACATAATTCTCACATCTTCTTTATGAGAACAGTCGTCTTGGTGACTCAGTTGTGCTGAAGGACAATCCCAGAGAAAGGATTCATTTCCAGAACACTTCACATCTTTCAACCAAACTGGGCCTGAGCCCGCTCCATAGGAATAGGAAATGTCATGTCCAGTGCATTCCCACATCCCAGTTGTTTGCAAACCACTTCAGCGTCCATCACATCCCAGGAGTCATCACAAACAGAGCCCCATGTCCCATTGTAGTAAATTTCCACTCGACCAGCACAAGGACTTCCACCATCTGATAGTCTTAACTGTAAGTGTTCTGTTAGACAAAAACACATAGCATTATGCATTCATTACACATTCGTTTGTTGCTCAGTCCAACGTAAAATACAGATACAGGTAAAAAGAGTTAAAAATGTTTCCGTGAGAGGTGCATAAAAGTAGGAACCAGAATATCTTGAAAGACTAAATGCATTAAATATAACCTTCCATCGATAATATACAGCAGAGAAATATTTCAAAAAAATCTTATTATATCTGGTACTGCCAGTTTCAGTTTCCCGTTCTATTTTGAATGTTCCATGAGTTATTGTACAACCTGTTGGACTTTTCCGTTCTGTATCCTCTCACTCAGTTTATCGCTGTCAGTAATTCAATACATTACTTTGTCCATGTTTGTCTTATTTTACAGCCCGTATCAATTTATCTTTCTCTGATTTTTTTTTTGTCACATCGTTCCTTCAAATCCAACATCTTAAAGTGAAAGCTATGACAGGTTAATCATTGTAACACATATACAGAAAAGATATCGCGCCAATAAATTCACTAGGAGGTGATTAATGACATTCTCATTCAGTTGACCAATACTGTGATCAAGTGACTGACTTCAAAGATAATAGAAACAGAGCGACACCGAGAAGAAGGGATGTTTCTAAAAGAGATTTCTGGTTGGCGTTGGCTTCTGAAAGTAAATTACCATCGCCTGGATTGTCCCACTTAAACTCAGAATGGTCAAAATGTCAGAATTAATGCATGGCAACAATATTTGTAAGTTTATGATCTACAGGACATTGAGAGACTGTAAGGAAGGAAGCCATGGACAGATTTAATGATACGGATGGGAATTTAGTAAGGATACAGTATCAGCATTTGAACAGTTGAATGAAGAGCGAAGTTAGCCAATACTAATACGGTGTAAATCGAGGGCCTTAGAGATGACGTAGACATTAGAAATACTTCGCGGTCAGATTTCGCGCTCGAGATTTTCGTCAGCATAATGTAGCCTCCGACAGCTGGCAGCAAATAGATTATGCTATGAAGGTGGAAACTGTTGTAATGGAAACAATGGACGATGCCTCCTACATTAACATTTATCGAAGCCAGACTAGCAACGTGACAGTTACGAGATGGTGAAGTGGAAAAGAGAGACCGAGGTTATGTAGAGATACGGGGAGTGTGAACACATGTGAATACTAACACATTGTGAGAATGTAACTGAAAGCCAACATATATATTGGAGTGACAGCAATAGCACTTCGGTTACCGGCAGAGCTAAAAATACTCAAATGTGGACGAGAAGAAATTGCAGATTATTATTTCGGGTACTTCGGCACAAAGGACCAGAACCAAATCACAGGGACGCAGAGTCACAGATTAACAGAGCTCTTCACCACAGAAAAATGATTTTCAGACCACGAAGTCTGCCTTCATGAAAAACAAGCACCGAAATATTCTAACGTTGTTTCCAGCACTAGGGTTCGCCCCCTACTCCTTGGCGTCGCAAGGGCACATCTAAATACTTCTTATATTTGATGGCGATTTCTGCCTCTAACACCCTGACAGGCAGTGTGTACCAGATTCCACAAACTTCTGGATAAAAGGAATATCCTCACGACCCTTTGACTCTTCCGCTTATTACTTAAATTAGTACTTCATTGAAAGCAATATATTAACCCAGGGGAAATCGTTCTTATTGCATTTTATACACCTCAATCCAGTCTATGTTCAGTCTCCTCTGCTCAAAATAAAAAAAATGGCAGACTGACCAATTTGTCGTCATAAATAAACTTCTCCACGTCAGGAAAAAAACATTTTCTGATGTGAATTTTAGAACTGCACACACTGGTCTGCTCTGGTCAAGCAATGTTTCATACAATTTCAGTACAACCTCTTTGCTCTTAGATTATTTTCCTCAGATAATTGCAAACCATTCCCTTCACTCATGGAGTAAAAATAAAACTTTCATCAGCACAACAACATCACAGCTGCTTATATGTATACTCTGCCCAACGAAACATGTTTCCAAATTGGATCCTGAGTTTGACAACGGAGAAGAGTGACCACTTCCATGAGCTCACTGTTCAGAAACTGCTTTTCGTATCGCTGCAATTCGGAATTCTGTTTATGTCTGCCACACAGCACTTGCCTTACCTCAGTACATACGCTCTTGTAATGACCCCTGTCGCTATTAGAGATCATTACTGTGGTACTATTCCTACCCAGTCATTTATCTGTATTTCTACAAAGCAAGCATTGTTCTTTGAACTAAATTACAACGCATTTTCCAGCGTTGCTAAACGCTGTCATCTCCTACAGTCATCCAGCAGCCGTTGCCTCGATGTTCCAACAATCATGTATGGGGTACTTCGGTGTCACAACAGTAGCCCCTATCGACATAACCCACTATCGACACCCCATGCCTCCTATAATTGCAGCGTCACTGCTTCCCAAGCTAATCACTTCAAGACAGCGCATTATACATGAAATTCACTCTGCATTTCCAGTCTCTCCAAAGCGGCAGAAGATCAGGCTTTCCTCCCAGAACACAAAAACCAAGAAACATACTTTTGAGTCATCGAGTCATAGAGATGTCCAGCACAAAATAAAACAGAAACTTGATTCTAACCCAATCATGCCGATCAGTTATCCTAAATTAATCTAAACCCATTTGCCAGCATTCGGTCAATATGTCTCCTAACTCTTCCTATTCATGTACACATCCAGATTCCTTTCAATTGTTGTCATTGCAACAACCTCCACCAACTCTTCTGGCTGCTCAGTACATACACCAACCACACTCCATGTGAAACATTTCCCTCTTAGTTCCCTTTAAAATCTGTCCTGTCTCATCTTAAACCTATTGCCATCTGGTTTCTGACTCACCAACCCTGGAGAAGAGGAGACTAGCAGGGAAGACAGTGGAACGGCAAAGGCAAGAGTTTCTGGGAGTAATTCAGGAGACGCAGCAAGAATTCGTCCCTGGGAAAAAGAAGCATGGTCCAGGGAGGATAAGGCAACCATGGCTGACTAAGGAAGTCAGGAACAGCACAAAAGCAAAAGATAAAGCATATAATGTGGCAAAGGGCAGCCAGTAACATAAATGAAGACTGTGAGAGTTTCTTTAGAAATATAAAGGGCGAAAGAGAGGCAAAAGTGGACACTGGACCACTGGAAAATGACATGGAGAGATAGTAGTGGGGAAGAAGGAAATGGTTGAGGAACTGAATAATTACTTCGCGCCAGTCGTCATGGTGGAAGACACGAGTAATATCCCAATAATTCAAGACAGTCAGGCGGCAGAGCTGAGTATAGTGGCCATCACCAAGGAAAAGGTGCTAGTAAAACTGATTGGCCTGAAGTTGGACAAAAAAACCTGGGCCAGATGGACTGCACCCCAGAGATCTAAAGGAGGTAGTGGAAGAGATAGTGGAAGCGTTCGTGGCGATCTTTCAGAAATGACTAGAATCAGCAGGGTCACAAAGGACTGGAAAATCGCTAACGTGACACCCTTGTTTAAAAATGGAGTAAGGCAAAAGACGGAAAAATTCCAGGCCGATTAGTCTAACCTCTGTCGTGAAGCAAGATTTTGGAGTCCGTTGCAAAGGATGAGATTTCTGAATATTTGGAAGCGTATAGGAAATAGGGCAAAGTCAACATGGTTTCGTCAAGGGGCGGTAATGCCTGACAAATCTGCTAGAATTCTTTGAGGAAGTAACGAGCAGGGTAGACCCAGGAGAGCCAATGGATGTTATCTACTTGGACTTCAAGAAGGCCTTTGATGAGATACCACTCGGGAGGCTGCTGCGTAAGATAAGGGCCCATGGTGTTAGAGGCAAGGTGCTGGCATGGATAGAGGATTGGCTTTCTGGCAGAAAGCAGAGACTAGAGATAAACGGGTCTTTCTCGGAATGGCAGCCAGTGACAAGTGGTGTTCCACAAGGGTCAGTGTTGGGACTACAGCTCTTCACTTTGTACATTAATGATCGAGATGAAGGAACTGTGGGCATTTTGGCTAAGTTTGCAGACAATACAAATATAGTTGGAGGGACAGGTAGTATTGAAGAGGTGGTAAGGCTGCAAAAGGACTTGGACAGGTTAGTGGAGCCAGCAAAGAAGTGGCAGATGGAGTACAACGTGGGAAAGTGCCCACGACCAAGGAAAACCGGAAGTGAGACAATCCATCTCAACTGACCTCAGAGTTTAAAAACCAGGTGGGAAAACACACCAAAGATTCATCGGAGGCTGCGCTGAGTTTGTTACCAAGCTTGGGAACGAAACGTCTGCGAAACCAGAAACCAGCTCGGCGAGCCAACCAACATCAACAGGTCATTGAGTACATGTAAGACTGAGATAGATAAGTTCTTGATTATCAAGGGGGTCAAGGGTTACAGAGAGGAAACTGCAGAATGGGGTTGAGGAACTTATCAGCCATGATTAAATGGCGGAGCAGACCCGATGGGCCGAATGGCCTAATTTCTGCTCCGATGTCTTGTGGTCTTATGGAATAGACCTTGGCTACTCATGTTCTGCATGCCCCTCCTGACATTTGAAGCCTCTACAATGTAATGATTCAACCTCTGTTGCTCCCCAGAAAAAAAGCCCCAACCTAATCATACTCTCCCGATAACTCAAATCCTTCAAACCCGGCAACACATTTGTAAATCTAATCTGAACCCATTCGAGTCTCACATTACCCTTCCTTGAGCACGGACCAATGAAGTGATAGGCAGTATTCCAACAGTCGCCTAAATAATGTCCTGTGCAGCCACAAAATGACCTCCCAACTCGTACACTCAAAGCACTGATCAATGAAGGTAAGCGTACCAATGACCTTCTTCACTGCATTGTCTACCTGTGCCTCCACTTTCAATGAACCATGACGCTGTACACCAAGGGATCATTATTTGTCAACACTACCCAGGACATTGCCGTGAATTGGATAATTCCTCCCCCCCCCACTTTGCCTCTCCAAAGTACAGTACCTCACCCTTATCTAACTTAAGCTCCACCTGCCACACCTCGGACCTTTTGTTTGCCTGATCAACGTCTGTTGTAATCGTTCGCATGAAAATTTGAAATCTCAACTCCACCATCTCTCTCGAAAAATCAGGAATTGCTGGTCAAACACGTTAGGTCTGCCAGCATCTGTGGGAAGAAAGTGGCGTGAACATTTCGAGTCCAGTGACGCTTCGTCAGAACTAAAACAAATCACGTGCAGGTGTGGTAGCTTTTCTTTTGGATTATAAAATTGTTCTGTTTGCATCTTACAAAAAGGATCTAAATTCCTCACATTCATTCAAGTGGGCCTTGTCTCCTTTAACCCAAGGATACTGACACAGCAGACCAAGTGATGTACATCCTCATTTCACTCAGCAGACAGATATTTAATTTGTCATTTCTGACCGAGTTTATCAATGAAGAGTCTACTCACTTGAGCACAGGACACCTACACCACCGCCATCAGTACCAGACGAATTCAATGAGCCGGAAGTCCTGCAGTCCCCGATCTGCTGTTCCTGCCCACGACACTGGACACTATGCACGGACGGGCGGCCGTCAGTCTCCCCATACTTTGAAGAGTTGTAAGCTTCTAAGGCATAGCCACATCCCAGCTGCCTGCAGACAACGTCAGCATCATTCAGATCCCACAGTGTGTCCTGTAATCCGGCCCATCTTCCATTGTAGTAAACTTCAACTCGGCCGTCACAGCGGTTTCCCCCATTCGCCAGTCTCAGGGCCCAATTTTCATCTGTAACATCAGAGTTTTTCAGAATAACGATTAAACTGAATGGAGAATTTCCACAGTTAACAATCATCAGAAAATGTATGATTTTTAATCTTTAACAATGGCTTATCCTTTTGCTTGTCAAATAGTTTCAGCTTTGCTAGCACTTTTAGTTTGCAAAAATATTGTGAGAAATATGGGACAATACAAGCTGTTAATCTGGAGCAATGCGGAAATGAAGTTGTCAAGAAAATCTCGCTGTAAACTAACGATTTTGAAACATTAAATCTGATTATGGCTGTGCAGATGGTACTGGGGCCACCGAATGTTACGACCACTTTTCTGTTGCAACTGTCTTCATCTCTGATGGTCGAGCATGTTGCATTGAGCAAATTCACCCCCACCATCGCCCCCACCCCCCGCCAAAAATGAATAAATGAGATAATAGGCAAGAAGATGATGTGGATTGAGGAAGTCTTTTCGAGGACATTAGCAGATTTTTGATATCCAAACGTCTTGCGAAATAATGGGACAGTTCATAGATTTTAAAACATGAAACAGTCAGCCACCAGCTTTGTTGTGACGCAAAGATGTTTTTTTTTAAAAAAAGTCTTCGTCCTTCTTATGCGTGAACATCTGTTCGAAAAGTATGAACACATGCGATTTCTGCAGAGACAGTTGCGGCTATTCATGTCTTTCATATTATGTGTTCAGGACAGAATGTGATATATTTAATGTCTTGAGGCTGGTGGGGACATATCTTTTCATATATAATCTGGAATTGCTGTCTAGTTTCCGTCAGTGAACCATGAAACTATGAAGAAATATTTTAGAACAAAACTCATCCAGCTCCTAATGCTCTTCAGGAATTCAACTCTGATATCTATAGCTAACCTGTTTTATGTAGGTATCGGCGCTAAATAAAAAGAGTGGGTGAATCATAAGTAATGGACTGTCAAAACAACGTAGTTGGATAGAAATCTCACATCAGAACAAATGTTGGCCGCATAGGTAAAGTTTACAAACCCCAAAAGATTAAATATAGGAACAATTATTGTTTAAATGTTAGTGGAGAATTCCCATTGTAAAGGAGTATAGAGAGCTCAGAAGCACCTGCAGAATGTATTCGAAAAACCCAGACAATCTGGGAGCATTCAGGGAGATAGAGAGATGTGACATTTGAAAAATACTGAAGGTATAGGCAGCGATTATGAAAAAAAGTAAATGTTATCACAGTTGGCAATTAGGAAACGTTCAGAAATTTGAAAAAAAAGTGTGGATTTAATACACATTAACTTCCGAAAATTCAAATATCACATCTTAGAATATCGAGGTGACAAATCAAACACGACCTTTTGGTTAATAATGTGGAGATAGCAATTAGGATGTGCTGGTGCAGAGAGAGTTTCACTCTCGTAAATTCCAGAATGGCAGCTGGTGGAGTTCAAACTCAGTTAATAATCTGGAACTGGAATCTAGTCTCAGTAGTGGTGACACTCAAGCCATAACCAATTCTCCTAAGAACTCAACTGATTGATCATTTTTTTTAGAAAGGACATCTTCCAGCCTTACTGGCTGTTGCCTACATTTGACTGTGGATTGATGGATGCATCCATCGGAGCAATCTCTGAAATGACCCAGTACACCATTCAATCCGAAGTTCATCGCAATAATCAACAAATCGTGGTCTCACCGTTGACATCCCATGAAAGAATAAAGAAAACACTTCAGAAGTTTGAAAACAGAAAACATCTACGTTGAACATTCTTCAGATACTGAACATTTGCTACAGAGGACGCACCAGAGCAGATGATATTGGCCACATTTTGATGCGAACACATGAAGTATTCCCCATGTGAAACTGGACATTCCCACAATAGTCTCTCGTCTCCACGACACCTGTAGTCTTCCATCCACACTGGTCTTGCTGCCTTCCCAAATCGAACATCTCTGTGGATTGACTTTACAGTTCCAAAGTTAAGGTGCTCACAGACCACGCTGGCATCTTGTAAATCAAAATAAGCACCGCACAGTGTTCCCCACTGATTTCCATGCAGCACGTCAACACGCCCAGAGCACCTGTTCTCCCCACCAACCAATCGGGGTCCATGGTTGCCTAGTTTGAAACAAATGCAGATTCAAGACTTTGCAAATCCCCTCTCATCCATCCACTGGTGAAATATGCAAAAGAGAAAATAAACAAAATCTTATCCAGTACAGATTAACATCTGGACATTACAGATATAATGTCTTCAATATAACTACATCTACTTCATGAACCTGTTTGAAAAACACACAGTGAAACGATTTCCCCAAGATAGTGAGCATAATGATATGCTTAGGGTCCTGAAAATGACAGTTATGCGGATGCAAAGATAGACATGGACCAGTCCATGGTTGAATAACATTTGTGTGCTTTTGGACACAACTGCACCTGAGGGTTACATTGGCGTTGGGTTTGTGAGTAATACTAAATTCGCCATAGGCCAGATGAACACATTGCTGCTTGCTCGTTTAACAGAAATTGCTTTTTGCGATTTAATCCGATGGTCAGCTGTCGTTAAGCAAGGGGTGAACTGAGAAGGTTGGGACCTTCAAGGCAACTCTGGATAGTGGTGGCAATGAATCAATGCTGTTGTTGTCATCTTGCATCGCTAACCAGCCGCCAACGAATTAAAATAACCAATCGCCGTCAGAGATGTTGCAGCAACGTGGTACAAGAATGGCAAAAATGATCAATAATTACATTTTTGAAAATACTTGGCATGAACATGAGACGTAAAGGAGTTTATATATTTGAGATAATTAAGATATTTATAATGTTGATAGGCATTTTGCAGAATATGTGGCAGGGAGAGTGAAAAAATAAACTGTTGGAGTGTCATGAATATGATTGTCCTTGTTTGCATCAATATATCTTCATTAACCAGTGCTTAATGTTATCGTTAATGAACAACTTTTCATCAATCTCAACAATAATATATATCGAGTGCAGAAAGTTTGCGAACTTGAAGTAGCTTATTTTCCAATGCAAGTGTAAACAGTTTGAAACATATTAATTTCCAGTGATTGCTTGTATGTTATACCACATTGCATTTGGTGCACAATTATATTGGATATCATAAGAATTAGTTAGATTTAACACTGTTAGATCAATGTCAGGAATACCAGACCATCACTTTTACAAACATTACAATCCATTGCGTCTCTTTTCTTCAGTACGTCTGTACTCACCAGAACACTTCAGGGTGACATTGTTGTGTTCAGAGCAATCCTGCTGAGTGGCTGAGTTTCGAGGACACTTCCCGAGGTGCTTCTCACTGCCCGTACATTCAAATACCTCATTGCTCATGAGCACAGTACTGCCTCCAGAATGAGTAGAGCTTGACACAGACACAGCGACTCCACAATCAAGCTGTGCACAGACCACATTGGCGTCTACCAAATCCAGGTGAAGACCACATACTGTTTTCCAGGTGTCACCGAACTGGACTTCTAGGCTGCCAAAGCATTGAGAATTTTCAGGTACCAACCTCAGAGGTCTGTGCTCTGGGGAAGAAAAAAAACTGTATCAGAGCAAAATCCATCACAAGTAACTCACATTGTTTACTGATGAATATTCATCTGCTTAATGACAGATCTGGCACATTTGTGTGTAAAACGTTCCAACCATCAGTGTGGATTTTTGCGCTGTCGGCCGCATTTATGTTTACCCCCAGATTCCTGACCCTCAGCTGGTCAGAGAGAAATCAACTTTTCGCCTGTAGATAAAGGAAACAAAGTGATTCTGCTACACAACACATTGTCCAATCTGTGTATTCATCGCGTCGTATCTGTGATATTTCAAGTTCTGCAGCTCACTCAATGTGGCTTCAGGTGAAATCATAATGGAAACCTCTCTTGCCTCATCACGAGAGTGTGAAGAATAACAATTGTTCACCTATTTCATTACCTTAAAGCATACACACATTATACAATGATGCCGAAGAAAATGGCGATTCTGTAATTAAGTTGTTCATAATTATTGAACAGTTGTTCTGTTATCATATCCCTTTCTGATTTCAGACTGAATCGGGTTGCGATACAATTACACAGAAACGGCAGTCGATTTTTACCTGAACAGATGACGCCAGCATCATATTTGTGTGATGCACTGTAGTGACCCCATCGCATTGACTGACACTCCCGCAGAGCACGCTCGTCCCCGCTGCACTCAACATTCCAAGTCACAACGGGACCGGATCCTTCTCCAAAGTGAGCGTTGCCCAGGGCAGAGACCGCGTTTCCACAGTCCAGCTCCCGACACACAACAGAAGCATCATTCACATCCCATTCATCATGATCTACAGTCCCCCAGCTCCCCTTGTAGTGAATCTCCACTCGGCCGGCACAAGGACTGCCCCCATTCTCAAGTCTCAGACTCACTGTCTCTGAAAAACACAAAAATAGTAAGCAAGTTTACCAAAGTACAATAATGAACACTCCCATCACAGCCTATATCCACCATTCGCCACACAATGTACGTGAGGAGATCGTACAAATGCACTCCTTCACAAAATAACCCTGAATATATGTTACCTGTGGTGAAAGGGGAAGTGACGTTTTCAGGATGTAATCAGTTGCTCTTGCTCATCGAGAGCGAGGGTCAGAGGAATGTTTCCTCAGAAAAAAGTATTCTAAACGCACCGACTTGAGAAGGTTGTTTATTATTATTCATTCGTGTAGTGTGAATGTCACTGACTGGAGCCAGCATATATCGCCGTCTCCCTAGTTGCGCACTTGAGAAGGTCGGGGTGAGCTGCCTTCTTGAACAGCTGCCGTCCGTGTTCTGCAGGTACATGGTTTTCAGGATTTTGACCCAGCAGCACTGGAGGAATTGCACGGTGGCTCAGTGGGCAGCACTACTGCCTCACAGCGCCACTGAAGCAGTTTCGATTCCATCCTCAGAGAATGCCTGTGTGGAGTTGATGCATTCTCCCTGTGTCGAAGTGGATGTCATCTGGGTGCTCCAGTTTCCTCCCACAGTCCAATTGCGTGCAGGTTAAGTGGTTTGGCCATGCTAAATTACCCAAGCAGTGTTGAGGTATCTGGAGATTAGGTGAAGTAGCTCGGTAAATTTGGAGTTATGGGATAGAATCGGTTTCTGTCTGAGTTGGACGCTCCTCTGAGGGTTGGCTCAGACTCGATGGACTGCATGGCCCACTTCCTCACGGTAGGGATTCTATGAACAGTGATAGATTTCCAAGTCAAGATGGTGAGTAGCTTGGAGGTTATCTTGCAGGTAGTGGCTTTGTCCTGTTTCTGCTGCCCTTGTCCTTCTAAATGGAAGTGGCCGTGTGTTTGGAAGTTGTCATCCAGGTGAATTTCTGTAACGTGTCATGTCAATGGTATCCACTGCTGCTACTGAGCGTCGATGGTGAAAGCAGTGGATGTTTCGGGATGTAGTGACAGTTGGGTGGGTGGCTTTGTCCTGAATGGTGTTCGACCTTCTTGAATTTTGTTGGAACTGCGCCTATCCAGGCAAGTGTTCAGAAAACATTTTAATTTCAGGAAAGCTAAGAGGGGCGAGGCCAGTCATGGGCTGTTGTTCAGCGTGCTCAGCACTGAGTGGCGAGAAAGCACAGAGGTCCCGCCCTGTAAATACCAGAAAATTAAATGATACTCCCGTCGAGAACAGACAGAAATATTGAGGAGCGCATGACAATGTGACCAAGATGTCACTGCTCATGAGTGAGTGAAATAATTTCGCTACATTTCCGAAAGCAGCCCTGTACGTTGAACTATTTCTTCACGCTCTTCCTCGTTCATTGTCCCTCGATCTGAGGACAGCAATGTGAGTGGGTGATGAATCCTCACACTATCCAGGGATCCTGGAATTAGCGATCTTCAAGAGTAATGCATCCCCCTTCAGTTAAGAATAATCAGCTGGTCACCACATCCACATTAATGTATGGACATTATCAGCACAGCTTCGAGTTTGATCAGATACTTCAGAAAATAGCGATTCCACTCCACATGAAAATAAAGTGCACTTACCTGCACTATCGGCCTGAGTGTGGACAAGTCTGCCTGAAAGATAGAGGGATAAGAATCAAAGCATTAGGAATCAATATAACAGGTAAAGATAGATTAAACAGATGAAACAAACTAGTGGATGATTTGTCATTACTGTGGGAAATAAATGGTGTCTGGAAATATGAAATCATCATTAAATGCAATACTTATAATCCAGGAAGTGCAATTCTGAAGGAAACAAATATTGACATTCTTTTGTCTAAATTTAAAGAACTGTCTTCACACCGACAGGCACACCGACAATCCAACATTATGGGACTTTTGGTGAGCGTTTTTGGGACCCATGGGTTCGTCGTGCTCATGTTTCGCAAAATATCTGATTGTTCTGCTCGGTGATACACTGACGAGTGACTCAACATTATTATGATCCCTGTAGAGAACATTGCTATTTCACAGCGGTGAAAGAACGGAGCCCCTATCAAAAGATTTCAGTAATCAAGATTTTTACTCGATCAACAACACTGAAATAAGCAATAACTTAACAGTACTTAACCAGTAACTGACGTCTGACAGTATATTCTGAAATTCACAGCAAAAGAAAAAGAAAGGACATTGTTTCCTGAAAGTGCTTCTCTCAATTGTTTCCTCTTAGGAAATTAAAAATAAAGTATAAAAGAGGAACAGTAGATTATGAAGTATGTTATTCATGGCTTCGATACGAGGTGAATATTGAAATCGTCTGCGCAACTTGCAAATTTACATTTGATACACTTCTCTTACTGTTTAACATAAAATTTCATTAACGTAAAGAATGGAGAGATTCACCATCACGTTATCAAGTTATATGTCATTGGATCCGAAAAAATATGTTATTTCTCGATAAATAGTTATTGGATAAAGCACACCAATATGTCTATTTCTTTCACAACTTGAAAGTTGGCATAACTGACGCCGAAACAAAATAGTGTATGAAATCCAAATCCAAGTTTATTTTGCTTCTCTATCAAATCTTTTGGCTTCTCTTCGTGGTTTCTTCTCAATTCCTGCTATGAAATGAAAGGGCAATTTCTGGAATAGTCACGCACTTGAAAGGTTAAACTCTGTAAAACATTTACTCATTTTCATAATGTTAATTAAACACTGTTGTTCTCAAAGCACCACAAACTAAACACAGAAGATTTTCTTTCAATTATTCTGACCAACTTCTTTATCTATGACAATTTATTCTTATGTTTGTCCTCAGTCAGGTCTCCTTCCAACTGCACCCGACATGTTTCAAATCAATCACTTCCCAGTTGAACAGTGCCTTGATGAGACAACACCTGAAATATTATGAGTCGTTTTGGTGCCCTTTTCTGAGGATGGATGCTCTTGCTCTCGATTGAGTGCACAGAAGGTTTCTAGGGATTCTAGGGATAGCAGGCTTGATGTTTGCGGATAGATTGATTGGTTGGGATTACTTTCATTGGAGTTCAGACGAATGAGGGGGGATCTCACAGAGACTTATAAAATTCTAACAGGACTGGACAGGGTAGATGCAGGGAGGATATTCCCGATGGTGGGTATGTCCCGAACCAAGGGCCACAGACTGAGGATTCAGGGTAAACGAGTTAGGACGGAGATGAAGAGGCATGTCTTCACTCAAAGAGTTTTGGCCCTGTGGAATTCATTACCGCAGGAAGTAGTTGATGTCAAAACATTGAATGTATTCAAGAGGTGACTGGATATGGCACTTGGGGAGAATGGGATCGAATTTTATGGGGAGAAAGCAGGATTAGGCTATTGAGCTGGACGGTAATTCATGATCATGAACAATGGACTCCTCTTTCTTCTATCTTCTATTTTGATATGTTTCTATGATTTCATGATTTTTCTCTCTATTCGCACATATTGACTAGTTCAAAAATAATAATCCCTTCTCAAAAATAGGCAAAAGAAATAAGGCACCAATTAAAAGCAAAATAATGTGGAGTTTGGAAATCTGAAACAAGGACAGAGAACGCTGGAGAAATGCAGCAGACATAGTAGTATATGTGAAGACAGAAACAGTGTTAAAGTCGTGAGTCTGGCATGATACCTTTTTTTGTTCAATCAGTTCTGGAGAATAGACATACTGGACTCGAAACGTTAACTCTGTTTGTTTCTTTATGGCAGCTGGCAGACCTTCTCAGTTTCTCCCACACTCTGTGTGTTTGTTTGAGCCGCACCCTACAAAATCTATCCGAATGTATTTGAAAAAACCCGTTTCTTCATAATTTAAATGGTTCATTAAGAAAACACACAATGTATTCAAATTTCTAGAATGGGAAACGTAGTCTTCGAACAGAGAGAGCAAAGATGCTGAAAGCATTTTTTAAATTTTTTCTTTAATCTATTGCCATATATCTTCAGAAACAACAGACAGCAACAGAAATTCAAAGGAAATGATATAAATTCAGTCTTCTGCAAATAAAACGCAGTCATTGTCAGTGTCACTGTACCAGCAGATGCGGTGTAAATTGATTGACCAAACAATGCACATCAAAAAAATCTACATACACCAGTAACTCCGTCCAGACATTTCGTTCTCGAAAAGCTGACTTAATCCCTGCGGTATTCTTATTGAAAATAATCCACCGAATTCGGATTCTAGAACTTAATTAATTAATGCTCACGGACCTACCATGGATAAATACAAAAAGGATTCACACATGTAACATTCCCTTGAGCATGAGCAATTAAACTGCTGTTAACAGGGATTAATCAACGCGACGAGAAGCAGGTTTTTAGTAGTGAGAAACAAAACTAGAACGAAAACTTCTTATCTCATTCAACAATTCTTGACGCTGAGTAAATAGGAGTAAAGTTTGGAAGAAGATTGAGAAACCAAATTTAACACAAAGCAAATATACATGAACACTGTTACTCTACCATGCCGTATCATTTACCAGATTTTGAACTGGGGTATCATTCTTTCGCGGTAACCGGAGAACAGGTGCCGAATTTTCTAAATAATTCTCCTTAGTACTGCCAAAGAGTGTTTACTGTCAGCAATACACAAGCCAGTTCTATGAAATAATATTTGCTCCCTACAGTGCTGTACTGAATGCAACATACTTTCAGAAGCTTCAATGCACGTGGTACAAAGTAATCTGCTTCATTTGCACTCTTTCCATTAGATTAACAACTTAAACCAATTACCACCAAACTTCACCCACCAGAAGTGGCACCAGAAGAGTGAACTGCTACAATTCAGTTCAACTCCCCCATACAACCTAACAAAACTGCAGTCTTACGAAACTATAAATGTGCACATAAATTGGAAACTGCAGCACCTACAGGTCCCCATGCTGACTGGAATGACAACGTTGTTTCTTGACTGGTACTTGAGCAACAGTTGATACTTCTCTAGCCTCAACGGAATGCAATGGTTCATGAGTACAGATAAGCAGCACCAGACATAGATTTTCTGGAACTTTGGCCAAGACAGAAAGCCCCATATTTTTGAACAAAAATAGAAATCGAGTCACAGGATTAATGTCCGAAATTTAATCGTCGACACTACCCATTCAACAATAAGTATTAAGCAAAAGAATCATGCTAGATATTTCAGTGACACAGATTTTGGAAGTGTGTGTTTGATCAAAATCATGGTATTAACCAAGATCTATAGCAACATATCAGTTTTGCATCAATACGTTGATACAAATAGTGAACGCAGAACAAGCGACTTAATTGAATGTTCTGTGAATTATATCGCACCGAGGCCAAGTGACCGTTGCTATAAGTACAAAATCGGAAAGAAATGTTTGCGTGTGACTTGACGTTCAAACGATTCTAGGCACAGTATTGACTTGTGTTCTACAGATAGCGAATTCACTGCTGCTCCAGAATCCGATAAACCTTAATGAAACAGAAAATTCCTCCAGCTGTTTAGATTTTCTGAACAGGATTGTCAGGTGCTTTCTTATTTGATTGCCTTAAGAGATAACTCTGGCAAATTAAAGTAATGAAAACAAGGCAACATGAGTAAACTGCCTTGCTATATCCGTGCGAATTATATCCAAAACTAAATTTGCACAATTCTCAACAGAAAATCGGAAATATCTTTAAAATGTATTAACATTGTCAAAGCAATAACATTGCCAGTAAAATGATATTAAAGTAAGCCTCGTCTCAATTTGCAGCAGTCTTGCACCTGAGTCAAAAAGTCAATAGTTTTCAAATGCATTTCCACTGGTTTCAGCATGAAATCAACGCTGAATGAACAGCACAGTATTGACGGTAGTTTGCACACATATCTCAGGGGTGCGGAGGGAGTGCATGCTTTGGAAGTGGTAGAGACTGTAACCCATATCCATTTTGGAATATTTATTACAAAGCAAATCTACGGAAAGAAGCCACTGGTGGTTAGAGTCTTGTTTCAAGCAGTTCCTTGACGCAGAATTCTGCATTGTCCGGTCCGTTCACCAGAACACAACGGGACACAAACATTGTCTACATCTGGATGACCACCAACTCATTCAAAGGCGTTCTTTAGTCTACCTGAAACCTGTTGGTCTTCTAAAGCAAGGCGTTGATCTCGACCTAGCCTTGCAGACTGGTGTGGTGCAAGGTCAAGGATTACGTGCTGAGGGACACACGAAAGCTTAGAGCAGCTACCATCAAGGCGCAGTGGGAAATTACCACTGTCTGACTTCTTACTGCTGAAGTTAAACTGAACCCTCCTGATGCCTCAAATATATGGCAAAAATTTTACTATTAAGGTATTGCTTTGCTTTGTTTACTGAATAGAGTGAAACTCCAACTTTTGCTTGGTCCTACGAAGGCTACTGTAGTGAACAGAACTGCTTTTGTTACTGTATCTGCCAATGAAGACATTTTATAATGGAACAAAAGAAAGAAAATCTCTTGGAGAAGCCGTTAACACAATTATTGGATTGAACGTCCAGCAATAACCGCGCCAATACAGACAGAGGACATTATTGATACTGCTCTGAGCAGTTATAATTTTTCGAACAAATTCAGAAAAAAAAAAGAAAAACAGCTAAGAAAAACAGGCAAAGAACTACGGATGCTGGAAATCAGAAAGAAACTTCTTGGAATTCTTGGGAAAAAAACTCAGTAGGTTGTGGTAGCGTGTGTGGATAGCAAGCAGAATTAACTTTTGGTGTCCAGTGACACTTCGGGATTTTCAAGATAAGCAGCTAACTGTGCCATTCTCACAGAGATGATTGTTAGACTTCTCTGCCGAAAAATAATGCCTACCACGTTTCCAAAAGCGCTCAACTGTTTCAACAACAAAATCTACCAAATTGGTACACAGCTTCTTTGTTTCACCGAGGACATGAACAGAGCGTTATAAAAATATATCATTATCTCTCAAGAGGTGATGGAATTTAAACAGAAGAAATACTAGCCGAAATGAGTAGGTAATGTTTTGCCTAACAAAAGCGAAGGGAATGTAGTCAATTAACCATAACTCACAGTTCAATAGCTGCAGAAGAAGCAAGTTCAGGAGTGTGACAAACATCGTCCCAGCTGCTAGTATAAGGTGAAATCTCAGTGAACATTAGCTATATGTTGTTTCACAGATACCAAGCAACAGTGAAGGTATCAAATGACTCCTCGATTTCTGTAAGAATTAGTTACTTGGCCACAGTTTGCACAGAGACCCGTGCTTCTCTCCGTCAGCCAATAGAGTTTGATGTGAGCACGCAGCGAAATAAACTCTAGTCTTCTCCCCCAATGAGAAGTGATGTGACCATTAATGGATACAACGAAACCGGGTTCCAAGCACCAGCTCATCTTGAGAGATAAATAATGTTTCAGATGCTTCCAAGAAAGCGAGCGCTACTCCGGAACCCATATCATAGAATCACACAACCACAGGAAGGGCTTTGGTCTCAGATTGTTGTAAAACACTGTGCAATTCACTATTGCACAGCGCAGCTGGGGAAAATTTAAAAAAAAAAACCTCCTCAATTTCCGATCTGCATTTTGTACTCTTGCTGACTCAAAATGAAGTCCAAAAACTTCGGAGAGTTTCTGTATCCTTCTTCTGGATTACAATTTACCTTATTCCTCCTTTATGTATTGGGTGCTGTTGGCATTGGTTTCAGGAGAGTAGACACATTTTCAACTCATCATACCAATCAGTAGCACTCATCCTGCATGCTAATTTTCTCCTGTATCATAACTAGCAGTTCCTTTGTCTTTTGTTCTTTTCATACTCGCCACCTGTTAAACTCTCTTCTCCTTACCGTCCTGGAAAAGGTATAAAAAAGCTATCATTATCCAGTACAGTCATATTCATTCAAACCATCAACTCTCTTTCTCTCTTCACGGATGCTGCTAGAATTTTTAACTCAAAACGGTCTCTTTTTTAATTACAATACCAGCTTTCAATTATTCTGAAAATATTAATTCTCAAACTACTTTTCCAATTGACTTTTAATAGATCACCAAAAACCTGACTTTATCCTTAGTCTAGATTGCTGATTTCAAACCTTCCCATCCCCTGGGTGAGCTGATCTGCCTCATTATCACTTTCAATATTTGATCAGGCATGTCTATTTCATTGAATATCCTTAACAACTCACGTGCCAGAGGAAATGATTATTTTCTACTTTCTTCTGTAAAATCTCGTTCAATTCCAAATAACTTTGGTTTTGGGATTCAGATTTCTGGATGCAGTGGGACCACGCAATACAATATAATCATCGATAATTCGAATTTGCCATATAATGGAATTCTCATGCATTCCCTTGATATTCTTTGTCTATAAAACCTCCAGAAGTTGAAATTATTGCGCCATGACTTTGCGTATACCGTACATGTAAATGCAATCTAAAGTTGATCAATCCCCAGGGCCTAATAATTTGCATTTATCAGCACTATAGGATGTATAAAGTGATTCACTTGATGTTTTGGTATATCATAGTCCAAAGTTTGCAGATTCTGCGAAGATCCAGGAGATTGCGAGTGAAAACTGTGACACAACTGTTTTAATGTTGAGGATAGGACAATCAAGAATATAGAGTTTGTGGAAGTCAATGTGGTATATGGGAAATGTTCATGTCAGCGACACGTAAAGTGATCACAGGCAACTGAAACAGTTTCAACAATAATTAGGAAAAGACAGCATGGATTTATGCGAGCGAAATCATATTGGAGAACGCCATAGTTTTTGAGGTGATAACTATTATATGAAATGTGGAAAAATTACTCCACATAGCGTTAATAGACGTTGGAATGTTTTTCATAATATTCCACTGGTTAAGATGATGTTAAAAATTAAAACCCACATGAATGCAGGGAAGTTACTGACCAGCACTGAGATTTAGTTCACAGACGAAAAAAAAAATCTCTTTTCAGTGGAAAATGGTTATTATTTGGGTGCAAGAGAAACCAGCTGTTTGGTCATTACTATTCACAATGCACATCGATGATTTTGGACAATGGAATAAAATGTTATATTGCCAGGTTTGCTGATGAGAACCACGCAAAGAGCCTTCAAGGCCTTCTGGACAGATGGAGTCAATAAGCAGATATAAGAAAGATGCAGTCTAATTGTGATTCGGGTGGCATTGTCGAAATTCGAAGAAAATGTTATTTAAATATTTAAAGATTAGGAAGTCGTAAGGAACAAAGTGATGCGAGCGACTTTGTCCACCAATAATTGAAACCAAGACTGCAGGTATGAGATAAAAAGGGAAGTGGTAAGTTGGCTTTCTTTGGACAAAAGTTTCAGTGTAAGAGGAAATTCTTTCATTACAGTGCTTTTAAAGGACGTGACAGAAGGCATGGGTTAAGTACTGTGTTTGGAAAGATCGGAGAGGACCCTATTGAAACTCAACTAATTATTATAGGCCTGGACATACAGTTGCAGATTTCATCTCCCACCTGGCTTAGGATATCCACAAAAAAGGCGTTTGTCACGAGTTAGGTTATTTTGGCCAGAGGTAACGAGAGTGTACTTAACTCAGAGGAGAGTGAATCAGTGGAATTCTCCAACACACATGACTGTCATTTAACACGCAATGAATAGATATCCTGCCATGAAAGCGTGGACATGATGGCTGTGGAAGTTAAAGGTAAAATGTAACGTTCCAGAGGACTATCAGGCTGCTCTATTTTCAAAGAGACAGAGAGGTATGTATAAAGAGAGAGACAGAGAGAGGTGACTAGTGGTGAGTTATACCGGAGGGTCGCCATGACTCAGGTGACAAGCGATTTTGATAAATCAGAGCCCTCAAGATATACTCAGGCAAAGGAGGAAACCGCTAACACAGTTCGCTAGAGTTTTGGTTTGCGAAACAGTCTAATGCCAACAAGTATTTAAGAGCCTGTGCGGACATATGCGTCATAGGTTCATGCATACTCAACAGGAACAGACCCTTCTTTCCACCAATTCTGTGCGGACTAACAAACACCAAACGGCAGTAAAAACATTTACCTGCACTTTATCCATTGTGGACTGTTCCCTGGCATTTTAACTCCATAACCAGATGTTTCTGAAACGTTGTGGGAGTGAATGCTTCCATCAGCAGCGCACAATATATTTCCAGAAATCTCCGGGTCAACACCAAATTTCCTCAGAACTCCTTTAAACCAGTTGTTCCTCATTTTAAATACCTGCAGGCTGACCTTAGACAAGTTGCCCATCGTGAAAACATTCGCACAAGACACTGTCGATGCGGCTCATAGTTATGTCCCCCTTTATCAGGTCGCCTCTCAGCCTCTCAGTTCAAGGAAAGCGAACACTTCCTGTCCAGTCACAGGTCACTTCTGAGGCTTTTCCTTCCTGACAAAATGGTGGTATATTTCCACTGCACACTCTCCAACGCAATCACGTATATATAAAACTGTGGCGACTGGAACTGTGTGCTATATGTCTCCAAAATAATGTTTTACAAAGTAACAACAAGTCTTAGTTTTTGCTACCTTCTCTAAAACCCTCTAATGAAGGTAAACAACCCGTGTGCCTTCTTCACCAACTTGCCTTCCTGTGCTGACATATGCAGGGATTTACGTACTGTACAATAAATTCCCTTGCTCCTCGGTACTCTGCAGGGTCCTACCATTTGTTACACGTATCCTTCCCTTTTTAGGCCACTAAAAATGCGTAATCATTCACTTGTCAGGATTAAATTCCATCTGAAATTGCTCTGTCTGACCTTCCAGCTGGTGAACGTAAGAATATAAACTGAGACCATCCTCTTAACCACCAAAAGCATCATTGATCTTCACATAATCTGAAAACGTCATAACTATACTTTCTACAATCATATCCAAGTGATCAATACATTCAAACAACAAGGATCCAAACGCCAATGCCTTTGTTACATCTCTTGTGAGAAGCTTCAAATCATTAAATTGACATCCGTTATCAGTCTTGACCTCCCATTTGGAATCCAATTTTGAATTTAGATTTCCAACTTACCATGGATCCCATGGGCGTTTAATTTTTGGATCAGCCTTCCATTTGTGACTTTAACAAATGCCTTACTGAAGTTCATGTAAACCACATTAACAGCACTACCTTCATAAATATATTTCATACACTTTCCAAAAAGACTGTATTAAATTAATCAGACAGGATCTCTCTTTCTACCAAATCACTGCTGACAATCCCTAATCAATCCTTGTCTTTCCAAGTGTTGATTCATCCTGTCCTCAGATTTATTTCCAGTAATTTCGCTGCATCTGACATCAAGTTAACTTGCCTCACATTACCTCGCAAGTCCCTGCTGCCTTTATTAAGAAAAGAACATTGTCCTTCAGTCATCTGGCACTTCATCTCGTTCCAGAGAAGTTAACAATATCACCAGAGCCCCAGTAATCTCCGGTCCTGCATTAAATATCAGCTTTGGGATACATGTCATCAGGCCCTATGATTTATGCAACTTTATGCCGCCACAGTAACAACTCCTTCTTCTTTATAGATGATAAGATTTTCTGCACAAGCTGCAATTCCTTGCTCTTCTATGAATACAGATGTTAAATATGCATTTCACACCTCTAGCTGGATGCACAGTTTGTTCGTTTGTTCTCCAGTAGACCACACTATTCCCTCTTCCTCGTAACATACTCATAAAATGCCTGGGGCTGATGAGTGGGTGTGGTTTCCCTCATCCTATCGCCCAACGATATATCGCACGTCGTATTTTTGTTTTTCAGATCCTGATCTGAATTTAGACCCTCAAATTCAGCAACATTCGTATCTATTTCCATAATTACTTTGAACATTACAGAACTATGGTCACTAACTCTGAAATGCTTACCCATAAGCACTTTCATTCACTTGTGTGAGGATTAACACTGCCCTGTCGCCAGTTGGACGATCCACACACTGGCCCACAATTATCTCCTGGGTAATTTTAATAATTTTACCTTGTCTAATCATTTGACAATGAGGCGATCCAAGTTAAGAAAGCAAAGTTGAACCACCTTTCAGGTATAAACTCATTCCTCTCACATGCTCAAGATGGAGCAGTATTTTGGGACAAATTGCGGCAATCTACCCTTACTTTGTGTTTGCTTTCGTGAATACCACATACACTAACAATTTTAAGTGCTCAGTCAACTTTTCTGTGGGCGTCATTTCCGTGTAAACGATCCACTGGACAGCAATTGGGAAGACAAAAACAGTGTTTTGTTCATACATTTTTAAAATGTGATTTTAAATTATCCAGCTTAGCCAGCATTTATATACACATTTATCTGACTTTGAGCTCAGTGCTTTGCTAAGCGAATTCAAAGATCATTTACGATTCAACTAATAGGCATTATACTGGCTCAAGTTTCAGAAATTGACAAAAATTATTCAGCATGCCAGATTTCCTTGCCTCAATAACGTGACTAGACCAGTTGGATTGCAAAGACAATTGATTAATGGTCAAATACCAGGTCATTTTTTTAAACAGAAATCGGTTTGAAATTCCACAGTCTGCCACATCGTGCTTTGTAATCGATTTCCAGGCTCTGCAGTTCACTGGCTGAGTTTCGCCTCATATCAGTCACGGTCTCTCTTCAAAGCCCAAGTTCCAGTAATCGATGGTCTCATGAAAATAAAACATGGCATTTGAAACTCAGAAACAATTGGCCCACGTGAATCGATATCGAAGATCATGTCATTCTGGCAGCAGCTTCTCAGAAATGGACACAGCAATACAAAAGAAAACTAGGGATAAATTCAGTCCAGTTTGGAGTTCGTACTTTTTTTTAACTTTTACGTTAGAACATGAAGAGTAGAATTTTGTGGCTGGGGGTGCGGGTTGGGTGGGCGGTGAGGGAGGTCAGAGATTCTGGTGTTTTCAATTCTGCAAGGAAATACAGATCACACTGTGCATTCTAAGCGATTGCCCTGCAGCCAACTTCAAATGAGTGTTTAAAAGATTAATAATGAGCTATGGGCATCACTGGCTTCTCCAACATATGTTGCCCATCATCATTTGCCCCTGGAGAATATGATGGTGAATCGCTTTCTTGAATCTTTGTCTCCCATATGCTGTAAGTAGGAATAAAATGCCATTAAGCAGGGAATTCCAGGATTTGACACAGCATATGCGAAGGAAAGCAACATATTTTCAATTCAGCATGATGGCTGTCGTGGATGGAAACTTGCAGCTTTCCCATTTATATGTTAACCTCAGTCTTCTGGATGGAAGTGGTTATAGGTTTAGAATGTCTTGTATGAGGAGGGTTGTTGAATTTCTGCAGCATATATTTAAAATCGCACACACTGCTGCTACTGAGTATCGATAGTGGAGTCGATGGATTTTTGTGAATGTGGTACCAATTAAGTAGGATTATTTGCCCTGGGTTGTGTCGGGCTACTTGAGCTTTTTTGGAGCTGCACCTATCCCAACTTTGGGAGTACTTGATCACTCGGTTTCTCTCTGCACAAATGTTGCGAGACATGCTGAAGTTTTTCAGCATTCTAGGTGTTTAATAGAGAGATAAGTGACCCTTTTGGAGCTCAGACTAGGCATCAGTATGCAGTTTATTGCTATGTAAGTGGTTTTTGATAGCATTGTTGATGATCTCTTCAATGAAATTACTGCTGATTGGCAGTACGTAATTCAGTGAATCATGGGCCTCGTTGGATTTATTCTGCTACTTAAGTAAGAATACAAGTAGTTAATTTTCCACGCTGACTGTAGGCAGTACAAGCACAGAAGTTCTAGAACAATGATCAATGTGCTCAATTATCCTTCCTAGATGACGACTTCTTGTTGAAGCGTAGATCAAATGGTATATGATACAAAAAATTGGCTTGGTCAAAGAAGACAAAGTGAAATTGTCGAAGACCGTTCATTTGTGTCCCGATAGGTCGATAAGGATCAGTGCTGGGAACTCGGATGCTTATAATATACCTCAGTCATTTGAATAAAAATGTAGGCGGTTTGATCAGTAACTTCATTGGAGCTACACTTATCCTTAATGCCCTTTCAGAATCCACATTGCTCCTTTAAACATGATATGACAAATCTTTGTCTTTTACTTTCGCCACTCTTTCCATCGCGCATCTCAGATGAACAACACATTATCAGTACTATCCAACTCTCTTCAGTTCTGAATAACCGGCAGTAGGCTCGAAATATTACCCCAATATTTCTCCCGAGTTTCTGGAGGATTTGCTGTTCTTAATTCAGACTCATAACTTTGATTGCATTACCATGGTTACAAAACTGCATCCAGTTTACATTGTCCAGTCGCATTTTTTATTCATTCACAGAATGAGACCGTCGTTGCCAGCCAGCATTTATTGCCAAATCCTATTTGTCCGGAGGGCAGTTCAGAGTCCACCACATTGTTGTGGGTCTGGATTCATATATGGTCCAGACCATGTAAGGATGGCAGTTTCGTTCCATGAAGGACATTCGTGAACCAGATGGGCTTTTCCCTGACAGTTGGCAAGGGATTTTTGGGCATCACTAGACTCTTAATTCTTGATATCTATTGAAATCAATTTCATCATCTCCCATGCCTGGATTCGAACCCAGCTACCTAGAACGTTATCTGGATCTCTGGATTAACAGTCCAGTAATAATACCACTAGGCCATTGCCTCCTCAATTTAGTCACATTACAAAAATATTCAGTTTAACGAGTGATGTTACGCTCTATTTGTCTGCATGACAGTCTCTATGCAATGATTCACAGCTGTGCTGCAGAACTTCACAACATATGCGGTTTGTGTTAAGATAGAAGGCAACTTGGGAAATATGTGATTAAACGCAATCTTTCAGAGAGAAGCGTAGTACTAACTTGTCAGAAATGCTGGTTATTCCACCTCATTAATCTGCACCAGGTGAGTCATGGCCTCCTGCCTGAAAAAGATTTAGAATTGAATGTTATGGAGAATAATAATTTGGAATCAGGAAAGATTTATGCCGGGCTCAAAATATGAAACACAGTTCTCAGTTTTCTGAACCACAGAACTGTCACTGTGCATCTTGCCTTTCTGTTGCATCAACAGGAAACACCTGCCATTGTGGTAAATTCTATGCTCAGGATTTTTCGCTTGTTTCACCTCAAGTATTTAAAATTACAAATGGATAAAGAAGTAAATTTAGAGTTAGAGTTGAAGCTTCATATTATCCCATTGAGTAATTCTTCACTGAACAGTGCATCTCAGCATCAGCTTCGCAGCAACTGTGAATATGTAAATATATTAAGACCATAAATCCTGAATCATCATACACAATTTCAATAATTTTGGTGGAACACAAACGTGTTAGGAAACATTTCAGCATGCTACGTTAAATGAATTTGAATTCTAGTTAGTTAGAACTTATGTGATTGAAGATTAAAGGCCATCCCTGTACATTTCAAGAAAAAAGTGTACGTCGTAGAATCAGTGAATCACAGTGGCGTTTCAGAGTGTAAGAGGCTATTTGGCCAATTGCGTCTGCACGGACTCTTCAAATATTCACAATTAACTTGGGCCAGAATAGTGATTTCACTTCATAATCTGGCGCATATTTGCTTAAAAATATTCTTGCAACTCCCTCAGGAATAAAAACAAAATTGCTGGAAAAGCTCAGCAGATTTGCCAGACCTGCTGAGCTTTTCCAGCAACTTTGTTTTTGTTCCTGATTTACAGCTTCCTCAGTTATTTAGGTTTCCCTCAGGAGTGATCAGTTTTCATATGCCTTCCCCGGATTTACAGGCACTGACCTCCATATCCTAACTTTCCCCAGTATGAAAACATATCTTCACTTCATTTTAATAAAGTGTGTAGCTGGACGATCAGAGCAGGCCAGGAAACACCTGATGAACATGAAAGTTGACGTTTCGGGTCAGGACTTTTCTTCAGAATTTTCAGAATTCTCATTTCTGAAGAATTGTCCTGACCCAAAACGTCAAAGTTCCTGTTCCTCTGATGTTGCCTGGCCTGCAGTTCCTTAGGCTTCACACTTTGTTATCTCTGACTACAGCATCTGCAGTCCTTGCTATATCTTCATGTCATTTTTACCACTTTTGCAGATCATTTAAATCTGTGTCCTCCAGGTCTTGTGAACTTATGAGTGGGTGAAGTTTCCCCTCATGTTGACAAAAAATAGGAAGGCAGATTATTATCTGATTGATGTCAATTTAGGAAAAGTGATGTGCAGTGAGACCTAGGTTTCATGGTGGAACAGGCGATGAATGTTGGCATGCCGGTGTGGAAGGTTGTGAGGAATGCTCGTGGCATTCTGACATACAAGGGAGAGGATTTTAGTGTAGGAGTAGGGATGTCTTGCAGTAGTTATACAGGGCCTTGGCGAAACCCAACCTTCAGTGTTGTGAGCAGGTTTGGTTTCCTAGTCATTGAAAGGACATTTTGGCTATTGCCAGACTAATTGACTGAAAGTAGGACAGACATATCACAAAAGACTGGACCGATTGGACTTGTACTCACTGAAATTTAGAAGAATGGCGGCGGGAAGGTATCTTACGGAAATATATAAAATCCTGATAGAATTGGAACGGCAAGATATGGGAAGAATGTTCCCGATGTTGTTGAAGTCGAGAACCAGAGTTCACAGAATAAGAGTGAGGGGTAAGCCATTCAGGACTGAGATAACGAAGAATTTCTTCACCCAGAGAGTTGTAAATCTGTGAATTCTCTTTCTCTGAAGCTTATGGGGCAAGTTTATGCAACATTTTCAAGAGGGGGCTAGACGTGGTCCTTGTTTGTAATGGATGTGAGCAGTATGGAGAGAAAGTGGGAATGGGGTAATGAAATGGCATGATCAACCATGATCATATTGAATGGTAGTGCAGGCTAGAAGGACCGAATGGTCAATTCATTCACCCATTTTCTATCATCTCTGTCATACCTTCTAATGGATTTGAAAGCCTCTATCAGTTCTTGTAGTATCTTTCTCCGACCAAGAGCAGTCACAACTTAGATTGCAGATTCAAAGAGCTCTACTGCACATAGAACAGTCACTTTAGACTACCGAGGCTGTGCATGGCAACAATAAAGCACCTAATTCATCTCATCCTGTATTCGAGATCATGACTCATTGCCTGATACATTGGCTTTGCAAGTGTCCATGTAAAATGCTGCTTAAATATTATGAAGTTTTCTGTCTCTACTACACTTAGAGGTTGTGTGTTCCAGATTATCACAACACTCCGCATGAAACTATTTTTACTCATTTCATTGTTGTTCCTCCAACACCTTTTCTTAAATCTATGGCCCTGGTCAATGATCCCTGCAATGATCGTAGAAGAGTTCTGGTCTCTCTACCACAACTATGCCCCTCATGATTTGTAACATCTCAATGATGTCATCACTCAGTCTCCACTGCTCCAAAGAAAACAAATTCAGTCCGTCCAAACTCTCTTCGTTGTGAAAATTCTGAAACTCGGCAACAAACTGGTAAATCTCATCTGCACCCTTTGAAGGACAGCCTATCTGCATCCTTTGCTATGTAAGAATATGTTTTCGACTGTTTGCCATTGGCCATTTTGTTTTACCACAAATTCTGTTCTACGATGGACCTAAAAAAAACTGCTGATAATAGAAATCAGAAAAAAAGACACAAAAAGCTTCGCAGGTATTTGAGCAACTGAGAGTCAAAGCAGAAATACTTGTTAAGTATCAGCGCTAGGAGCATTGATGTTTGTTATATGTGAGTAAATGATTTGGACGAAAATGTCAATTGTCTTATTAGTAGGGTTGCAGATGACTTTTATATTAGTTGAGTTGTGGGTTGTAATGAAAGTCGTCAAAGAATGTGGCAGGATATAGATCAGTTAGAAAATTGGGCAGAGAATTGGCAGATGGAAGTCACTTCGGACAAGTATGACGTGACGAATTCTGGGTCACCACCTGCAAGAGAAATGTATGCTGAAAATGACAAGACTCATCGGACTATTTGCTTTCAGAAGGATTTCCCTTCATAGCTCCCTTCATAGGATTTCCCTTCATAGCTTCATGAACGCGACAACGCAAGTGTATAAAGCCAGAAAGAGAGTGTATAAGATGAGTTGTCATCAGTTGAAGTTCTGTTTATAGAAGTAGGCAAGTCATGTTGGTCACACACGGAGTATTGTGGTCAATTCTGGTCGACACATAATAGGAAGGACTTGGAGCCCTTGAAAAGGGTACAAAAGAGTTTTACAAGGATTTACCTGGATTGGAATTCATTGACCAGTAGGAAACATTAGACAAACGTGGATTGTGTTCAGCGAACTGTCAGAGGCTGATGGCCCAACTGAAAAAAAGCATATTAGATTATGTGAGGCATGTATAAGGTAGACGGTTGGATTCTTTTCTTCCCAGTGTGGAATTGTCAAATATCATGAAGCTTTTTTTTTAATGTGAGAAGTGGAATATTTAGAAGATGCAGAGTAACAGAGTCGTGCAACAAAGGAACAGACCTCTGGGCCCAACTGTTTCATGCTGACCAAGTTTCCCAATCTAAACTATTCCCATTTGTGTGTGTTCGGCTCACACCCTTCTAAACACTTCCTATTCATGTAGCTGGCCGCTTGTATTCGGAATGATATAACTGTATCTGCATTTACCAGATCCCTTTTAATTTTTTTCTCACCTCAGCTTAAAAATATGCCCTCTAGTTTTGATCTCCCTACCACTGGTAAAAGATATTCACCTTACTCATAGCCCTCATAATTAAAAAAAAAACTCTATAAGGGTACGCCCAAATCTCCTACTTTCGAGAAAAGAACGTTCCAGCCTGCTAGCCTCTCCTTTTCTCTCAAATACTCCAATCCTACCAACATTCTAGTCTGATTTAGTGTGATCTTCTTCTCCAGGATGGCGACCGGAAATGCACAGGGTATGACAAAAAGTACCGTCACCAGCAACCTTCAGAACCTCATCATGACGTCCCAACTCCGAGACTGAATGGTATGAATAATAAATATAGTCGAGCTAAACGTCTTCTTAACCAACCTGTCGAAATGTGATGCCATTTTCAAAGAACTCCGTTTGCGAACCACAAATTCTCTCTATTCGACAACACCACCCAGAGCCCTCATAAAAACTGTGCATGTCATAGGGATCATCAGATGCCTAGAACTTGGTGACATGGGGGTTGATAGGAGGAGAAATGATAGCAACACATTCGAGGCATTTAGACAGACATATGAACAGGCATGTAATTTGGGAGATGGGACATGTGTGAAACATGAAAATCATGGTCAGACAGGAATTCCGAAGAGGGAAGATCATAATAACTCGGAGCAGGGCGCAAGGGATTGGAAGGAGACAGTAAAAGACATTGATACCTGATGTCATGGATTGGTATGGTCATAACATAGAACAGAGTGCAGTGTAGCATGGAGTAGGCTTCTCAGACAAAATGTCTGTGCCGAACATGAGGCTGTTCTAAATTAATCCCATCAGTCTGCGTATGGTCCACATCTCTCCATTGTCTGTCAGTTCATGCGTCCAACTCAATGTCTTTAAAAAGTTGCAATCATACCTACTCCTGACAAAACCAAACGCAGAACACCCCAGGCATCTATTGTCTTGAGTTGAAAAAAGAACTTGCTTGCACATCTCCTTTCAACTTTCCGCCAATCACCTTGAACGTATGGTGCCAGCATTTAACCTACTTACTCTGTGGAGCCTCTACCTATCCTTTTTATTCATTCCTCGCGCAATTTTAAATGATTCCAATAGATCCCCCCTTCAGTTTCTGACGCTCTAATGAAACAATCCAACTTTAGCTAATGTCTCCTTCTAGCTAATACACTCCAATCGAGGCAATATTCAGCTAAATCCCTTCGGCATTCTATCCAAAATATCCACATTCTTCCCATTGTCCAGTGAGCAAAGCTGCGTACCGTACTCCAAATGTGCGCAGAACTCCAAATCATCAATGTGCCATCGCACCCAAACAAAAATCTCCTCCAACATCTTCCATCAGCAGAAGGTACAGAACCCTGAATACGGCTACGAGCAGGTACAGGAACAACTTCTTCCCGGCAGCAATAGACTGATGGATGGATTCGCCAGCCTCAAATAATGGTTGATATTACCAATGTTGATCTCGCCTTGCGCACACCCTAAGCAATGTAAAATGTAGCTCTGTTTAAATCGTTTTAATCTGTACATTCTTGCTTACCATGATCTGTCTGCACAGCTCGGAAAGAAAGCTTTTCGCTGTACTTCGGTACACGTGACAATATACCAATCAATCGATCATCAGTAAAAAAGTGCAAGGTGCCTCCGACAACGCTATCAAGTAGCAAATCCTCAGCGATAACCTCCTCGGTGATTACCACTTTGGGTTCTGCCAGGGCCACTCAGCTCTTGACCTCATCAGAGCGTTGGTTCAAAAACGAGCAAAGTAGCTGACTTCCATAGTTGAGGTAAGAGTCTCAGTCGTTAACATTAAACCTGCATTCAACTGAATGTGGCATCAAGGAGTCGTTGCACGACTGGTATCTAGGGAACATTCTCTACATTTTGGAGTCATACCTAAAGCTGGGATGATGGTCATGGTTAATGGAGGCCAGTCATCTCAACTCCAGGAGATCTCTGCAGGAGATTCTCAGGGAGCGAAAAGGGAGATGCAGAGAGAAACAGGGGGAGATAAAGGTGTACAGAGGGAGGCGGAGAGAGCGAGGAAGACAGATAGAGAGAGAATTAGAGATAGAGAGGGAGAGAACGCGCGGGACGGGGGAGTATGAGAAATGAAAGACGGAGAGGGATATGGGGTGTGAAAGGACGAAAGGCGGAGAGAGAGAGAAAGAAAACTATCTCTGTCCTGAATGCTTCCGTGTGTTTAAAGAGATACGATGCTACCATCTGTTGGTCTTCCCGCACCACTGCACTGTAGATGGTTGAGGTTGAAAACAATCAAGGGTTCTGTCAGACAGAGAGTGAGAGAGCAAGAGTGTGTGTGTGTGTGTGTGTGTGTGTGTGTGTGTGTGTGTGTGTGTGTGTGTGTGTGTGTGTGTGTG
>JAHRHZ010000255.1:825718-868047 GCA_024137785.1 Ginglymostoma cirratum
CCTAGGCCCGAAATGTCAAGTTTTCCTGCTCCTATGATGCTGCTTGACCTGCTGTGTTCATCCAGCCCCATGCTTGTTAACCCTTTCGAATTGTAATTGGAAGAGATTTCTTCAGCCATTGGGTGGTGAATCTGTGGAACTCATTGACGCAGAAGGCTATGGGGGCCAAGTCAGTGAATAGTTTTAAGACGGAGATAGAGAGTTTATTAATTGATAAGGGGATAAGAACTTCCAAGGAGAAGGTAGAATAAAGAAGTTGAGAAAGATATCAGCCATGATGGAATGATGGAAGGATTCGATGGGCCAAATAACCTAGTTCTGCTCTTGTGCCTCGTAGCATTTTGAAGTGTGGTTTAACGTTTTATGTTCTTAATTGCAGCGTGAAAACAGAAGGCACTATCCTTTCATCCTGTCTATAGAAATAACTGGAATATTATCAATCGAACCACTTCCGGGAAAGTATTCATCGCACAGGTTGCAGTAGTTCAAAGTAAATTGAAATGCCCACATCACTGCAATGAGAGATGGGAAACAATCTTTAGTCCTCAAGTGGAACAGACACTTTTGCACACAGTAAATTTAATGACATAATTCGTAATCTCGACCATGGTCCCAAAGAACATGAGAAAATAAGTTGAATGCCTTCAGTTTCCTCAGATACGTCATCCGTTGTGTCTGATTCAAATTGCGTGTGATTTTTCCTGTGACATAATGCATATTCCTTGAATTTCTTAAATGTCCTTTAAACACATCTTCTTAATGTTATGTGACATGTTTTGAGAATCATGACAATTATTATAGTATTGTACAATCAACCAGTGAATGGATTTATTGTTCGGATATCTGAAGGCCTCAGTGTGGAACCAGGGTCGTATTGGAAAGGTTAGTTCTGCTCGTGCATACAAACAAATGTCACAAACATTTTTTGCAATAACGAAGAGCAATGGGTATTATCAAGCTGTCAGTCTTCCTCTCTCGAAACACAGACTGAGATTCATTCAATGTGATAGCTTTCTTCACAGGAGGACAGTGATTTAACAAATAATCATGTTCAATCATTTCACTGATCAATAAATAGGAACGGAAGCCACATTTATCCAGTAACGACTCATTATGAACGAGAAAATACATACCTGGTCCATGTTCCTGATCCGTCAACTTTCCGGGGGAATATTCTTAGTTTCATCATAAATTCCTTGGTACAATCCAAGACTTGCTCCTATGCCACCAGCGTAAAGGTCAGTTGAAGGAAGGATTGACTGTTCAGCATTTGTAACCGAAAATTCGCAGCAACTCTGAGTTTTTGTGTGAAGCAACGCTCGTACGAAGCAATTGTAGTTCATGAAAACCAGGAAAACAGAATGTTGGCACAATATTCACTGATCAGTGAGAGCAGCAAAAATTTCGAAAAGGAAGTGAAAAGTCCATGATTCATTGTCATGCCTCATCAGTATCAAAAGCTTATTATGTTAAACAGGCATTTTTGAGATGTTGGTGGTTTAGAAGCACATTGTCAGCTCTGTGTGAATGAGGGATCGTCATGCCTAGACTCAAATGCTCATTCAAACAAAAGTCAACTCTTTATTGTCCAGGTCAAGGGAAATGCAGGCCGTAGTATTTGAAAACGCTTAAGACAATGAACAATAATCAATACGTTTAATCTGTGGAAACTTATTTGGAAAAAAAAACTGAATGACTAGTGAGGATGTTACAATCAATGTTCGAGATAAAGAAATCGGCAAACTGGCCCCCTCCCTCCAACAACAAAAACGTGCTTCGATAACAATACTTTAATTTGAATTCGAATGTTTTAATTAGGCAAGTATATATTGGAATTATTTGGCCAAAATATCTGACACAAAGCGATGAAGGAGAATATCATTCACATTGACAATCGTAGGTGAAGAGTATACTTTAAATTGCTGATTGTAAACTAATCTTAAGACATGGTAAAGGGTATAGAGAATACTAATTAGAGATAACAAGGTGTGGAGCTGGATGAACACATCAGGCCAAGCAGCATCAGAGGAGCAGGAAGGCTGACGTTTCAGGCCTAGACCCTTCTTCAGAAAATATTTATTAGTCGTGTTTATCGTCATTGCCCCTCATGGAAAACTGTTCCCAGGCAAAAGCTTTTAAACCAGTGTAAAAAGTGAATAAGATAACAAATTGTGGAGCTGGAGGAAAACAGTAGTCCAGACAGCATTAGAGAAGCAGGAAAGCTTACTTTTCGGATCGGGACCCATTTTCTGCCAATTCTCCAGGCTTTGTTTTCTCTGATTCCAGCATCTGCAGTTATTGCTGTCTCAATAAAAAAGGCGAAGAAGACTTGTCTGGCTAGTCAAGGGAAACAAGTTGTCGGATGACTGAAAACCCCTACAAAAGGGCACTCAATCCTCTCATGGATACTGAATTCTGCCATCAGCACCCAGAAACTGAAAAGCACTGTAAACGAATTTAACTGATGAATAAATAATTCGAGGAAAGAGGCAAATGTCTCAATGAAACTTAATGATACATTGCTACATTCTTTCACGCCAAGTTTTTTTTATTTTTCTGTTGTTTCAATGCGTAAAACCCTTTGAAGAAATCATACAGACAGAAACGGCCTCACACTCGTGACAAACAGGCCGTGATTGAAAATTGCAAAAACAATCCACAGCTCTGACACCATAAGGAACAAAAGAACTGACTGAGAGTTGACCTAATCCGTAGATGTGAGGTTCAACTTTCATTTGTAATTTTCTCTGCATTATCACCAGCAGTGCGATCAAATCAAAGATTAACAGAACTCCCAATGTTAAGCAGACGACAACAAGTATGGAAATAGATTTACTTTCCTGTCCTTAAAGAATACATTATTGAAAAATTTAGCTTAGTTAGAATCTGCCTGGTATAACTGTAATGAATTCATCAATGATAACACACTGACATTAGGATTAAATTCATGAAAATGCCAGACAACATCAAGTCAGGAACGTCACGCTAACACAAACATTAATAATAGTTTCAATAATAAAAACCCGCAGGTGGAGGTGAAGGAGAAATCGCCAACAATTCGGAGCCTATGAAAGAAATTGTATAAATGTTCACGAAGGTAAAATTTATTTCAGGAAGACAAATGCAGGCACTAATTTCCGACATTAACGATCACAAATCAGCACCACTCAGCATGTGCTTACAAGAACAGATCACGCTGGCAATTTCCTGGTGATTACATTCCCTTTGAGCTGCCACTGGGAAGAGACAGAGAGGATTCACTTCCTTTACATTTCACATCATTCTGCCAGATCACACCTTTACCCGGGGAAACGGCAGGCTCTCCTTGGGCCGATACAGTAAAACCACACCTCAGCTGTCTGCAGATAACATTGGCATCAGTTATACCCCAGGAATCACCACGCAACATGCCCTAGCATTCATAGCACATGATCTGCATTCTCCCTGAACAGTTGCTGTTTCCTCCCTGCAGATGCACGATATGTTGTAAATCAGTGGCACAGAACGGATTACGATTGAAAGCAGTCCACAGCAGCAATATTATTCCGAAACATTATTCCGAGTGTTGGAACATTCATGATGAAGACGTACCTGATCATTGATGGCAGAAAATTGAACTGAGAGCATCTTTCTTCCTCACATCGCTCTCTGTTAAAAGGAAAAACATGCTGACTGTATTGGAAAGAGATAGTAGGAACTGCAGATGCTGGAGAATCTGAGATAACAAGGTATAGAGCTGGAAGAGCACAGCAGGCCAAGCAGCATCAGAGGAGCAGGGAGGCTGACATTTCGGGCCTACAACCCTTTTTCGGAAATGTGGGAGGGCAAGGGGCTTCTGAAATAAATAGGGAGAGAGGGGGAGGTGGATAGAAGATGGATGGAGGAGAGGATAGGTGGGGAGGAGGCAGAGAAGTCAAAGATGCGGGGATGGAGCCAGTAAAGGTGAGTGTAGGTGGGGGGGTAGGGAGGAGATAGGTCAGTCCAGGGAGGAGAGACATGTCAAGGGGGCGGGATGAGGTTAGGAGATAGGAGATGGGGGTGGGGTTTGAGGTGGGAAGAGGGGATAGGTGAGAGGAAGGACAGGTTAGGGAGGCGGGGATGAGCTGGGCTGGTTTTGGGATGCGGTTGGGGGAGGGGAGATTTTGAAGCTTATGAAATCCACATTGATACCATTGGGCTTCAGGGCTCCCAGGCTGAATATGATTTGCTGTTCCTGCAGCCTTCGGGTGGCATCACTGTGGCATTGCAGGAGGCCCAGGATGGACAGGTCGTCCGAGGAATGGGAGGGGGAGTTGAAATGGTTCGAGACTGGGAGGTGCAGTTGTTTAGTGGGAACAGAGCGTAGGTGTTCTGCAAAGCAGTCCCCAAGGCTCCGCTTGGTTTCCCCGATGCAGAAGAGGCCACAACAGCAACAGGAGATGCAGTATAACAGATTAGCAGATGTGCGGCTGAACATTTGCCTGATGGGGAAAGTCTTTTTGGGGCCTGGGATTGGGGTGAGGGGGGAGGTGTCAGGGCAGGTGTAGCACTTCCTGCTGTTGCTGGGAAAAGTGCCGTGTGTGGTGGGGCTGGAGGCGAGTGTGGAGCGGACAAGGGAGTCACGGAGAGAGTGGTCCCTCCGAAAGGCAGATAAGGGAGGGCAGGGAAAAAATGTCTTTGGTGGTGGGGACTGTACACGGCGGAAGTGTTGGAGGATGATGAGTTGGATCCGGAGGTTAGTGGGGTGGTACATGTGGACGAGGGGGATTCTGTTTCGGTTTTAAGTGCGGGGAGTGAGGGTGAGGGATGAATTGAGACAAATGTGGGAGACACGGTCGAGGGTGTTCCCGACCACTTAGGGGGGGAAGTTGTGGTCCTTGAAAAACGAGTACATCTGAGATGTACGGGAGTGGAATGCCTCATCCTGGGAGCAGATGCGGCGGATGAGAAGGAATTGGGAATAAGGGATGACATTTTTGCAGGAAGGTTGGTGGGAGGAGGTGTTTCCTAGGTAGCTGTGGGAGTGGGTGGGCTTGAAATGGATATCCGTTTCTAGGTGATTGTCGGAGAGGGAGACAGAGAGGTCCAGGAAGGAGAGAGAGGCATTGGAAATGGTCCAGGTGAACTTAAGTTTGGGGTGGAAGGTCTTGGTGAATTGGATGAACTGTTCAAGCTCCTTGTGGGAGAATGAGGCAGCGCAAATACAGTCATCAATGTAATGGAGGAAGAGGTGGGGTTTAGGGCTAGGGTAGGTACGGAGGAGGAATTGTTCCACGTAACCTACAAAGAGGCAGGTATAGTTTGGGCCCATGCAGGTACCAATGGCCACCCCCTTTGTCTGTAGGAACTGGGAGGAATTGAAAGAGAAGTTGTTGAGGGTGAGGATGAGTTCAGCTAAATGTATGAGGGTGTCAGTGGAGGGGGACTGATCAGGCCTGCGGGACAGGAAAAAGCGAACGGCCTTTCGGCCAGCTGTGTGGGAAATGCAGGTGTTTCGGGACTGGACGTACATGGTAAAGATAAGGTGTTGGGGACCGGGGAATTGGAAGTTCTGGAGGAGGTGGAGGGCGTGGGTGGTGTCACGGACATAGGTAGGGAGTTCCTGGACTAAGGGGGAGAAAATGGAGTCGAGGCAGGTGGAGATAAGTTCAGTGGGGCAGGAGCAGGCGGAGACAATGCGTCGACCAGGGCAGTCAAGTTTGTGGATTTTGGGAAGGAGATAGAAGCAGGCGGTGCGGGGTTGGGGAACGATGAGTTGGGGGGTGGGAGGTCACTTGAAGTGATGAAGTTGTGGATGGTTTGGGAGATGATGGTTTGGTGTTTGGGGGTGGGATCATGATCAATGGGGCAGTAGGAGGAGGTGTCAGAGAGTTGGCGTCTGGCAGCGGCGATGTGGAGGTCACTGCACCATATTACAACTGCGCCTCCCTTGTCCGCGGGTTTTATGGTGAGGTTGGGATTGTAGTGGGGGGAGCGGAGGGCTGCACGTTCTGCGGGGGAGAGGTTGGAGTGGGTGAGGGGGTGGAGAGATTGAGGCGATTGATGTCACGATGGCAGTTGGAGATGAAGTGGTCGAGGGAGGTTGGCAGGCCTTGGGGTGGTGTCCAGGAGGAGGGGATGCGTTGAAATTGGGCAAAAGGGTCAGTAGAGGGAGGGTTAGGCTCACAATTAAAGAAGTAAGCGTGGAGGCGAAGGCGGTGGATAAACTGCTCAATGTCCAAGCATGACCGGTATGAGTTGGCCAGACGCCTACTGTCCAATACCTCCTCCTCCCGCCCCCTTGATCATGAGTCCAATGGCATCAATGTGGACTTTACAAGCTTCAAAATCTCCCCTCCCACTACAGCATCCCAAAACCAGCCCAGCTCGTCCCCACCTCCCTAACCTGTCCTTCCTCCCACCTATCCCCTCCTCCCACCCCAAGCCCCACCCCCATCTCCTACCTACTAACCTCATCCTGCCCCCTTGACCTGTCCATCCTCCCTGGACTGACCTATCTCCTCCCTACCTCCCCACCTACACTCACCTTTATTGGCTCCATCTCTTCCTCTTTGACCGGTCTGTCTCCTCTCCACCTACTTTTTCCTCTATCCATCTTCTATCCGCCTACCCCGCTCCCTATTTATTTCAGAACCACCCCCCCACTCTTTTCTGAAGAAGGGTCTAGTCCCGAAATGTCAAGCTTTCCTGCTCCTGTCGTGCTTCTTGGCCTGCTGTATTCTTCCAGCTCTACACCTTGTTAACACCACTATCCATCACTCTTTAATTCTGAATAACAGACAATAGACTCAAAATGATAACCTTATATTTCTCCCGAATTTCTGCAGCTTCTCCTGTTCTTAATTCAGATTCAGAACTTTGATTGCATTACCATGGTTCCAAAATTTAATCCAGTTTAGTGTGCTTAGTCACATTCATCCACATTTCAATTTAACTTGTGCTGTTTTGCTGTTTGTCCACACGACAGCACCGAAGCAATGATTCACAGTTGTGCTGCAGAACTTCACATTATATGTGGGTTTTGTTAAAATAGAGGGAATATTGCAAACTATCTGAAGGAATGCAATCTTTCAAAGAGAAGCGAAATATATGAACACATGAACTGTTGTCAGCAATGCTGGGCATTCCCCACAAAGATCTTCAACAGGTGAGGCACAACATGCTGCCTGAAAATATTTCGAAACGATTTTGCGAAAGATGGTCATTTGGAATTAGGCAAGATTTATGCAAGGCTCAATGTATGAAAGAACATTTCTGAATCTGCTGAAACACAGAACCATCGTTGAGCATGCTGCCTTTGTGTAGCATCAACAGGAAAAGCATCAATTTTGTGCTTTTTTTCACCTGTTTCTGCTTTAAAATTCAAAATTAAAGATGGAAAACAAAATAAATTTAGAATTAGAATTCAAGCTCCATATTATCCTATTGAGTACTTTATCAAAGCACAGTGCATTTTAGCACCTTCTTCTCAACAATGAGGAATGTCCAAATATTTTCAGACCTGAAATAGCATACACAATTTAAGTAATCCTGGTACAAGGGCACAAACGTGTTAAAGAACATCTCAGATTTTTTTTAAAAGAATCCCTTCAGTGTGGAAACAGACCCTTCAGCCCAACAAGTGCACACCAACCCTTGGAGCATCACAACAAGGCTCACATACGCCTGAGTCCAGCAAATCTTCGGATTGTGGGAGTAAACTGGAACAAGCACACGCAGAATGCGCAAACTCCGTGCATAAAGTCACCCAAGACTGGAATTGAATCTGGGTCCCTCAGGCCACCAGTCGGCAGTGCTAACCACTGAGCCACTATACCACCCAAGTGTTCAGCCAAATGAGTTTGATGTCAGATCAGTTCGAACAAACGTGAAACGGAACAAGTGCCGTCTCTGTACATTTGAAGTGAATCTGTAGATCACAGAATCACTAAATCACAGCGGTGTTTCACCTGGAATTAGTCTATTCTGCCAAATGAGTCTACATTGGTTCTTCAAACAAGCATGATTACCTCAGGCCAGTATCCTACTTTAACTCATAAGCTTGCATATTTTTGTTTAAAAATATTCTTGAAATTACCTCTGTCATGACCAATTTGCATCTGCCTTCCCCAGATTTACAGCCATGACAGACCTCCATATCATAGCTTACCACTGTATAAAAGATATTTCCACATCATCTTTGCTACATTTTCAGGTCATTTATATTCATGCCCTTCAGTTCTTGTCCAGTTATGAGAGGGAACAGATTCTCCTCACGTTGTCAAAAACAGGAGGACAGATTATTATTTGAATGATGGCAATAAAGGAAAAAGTGAGGTGCAATGAGATTTGGGTGTCATAGTGGAACTAACGTCGAATGTTGGCATGCAGGTGCAGATGGGTGGCGAGGAAAGCAAAGGGACTAGAGCTCCCAACTGTCATTGCACTTCTGACTTCTGAACTTGCTCTCCATTTAGAAATTAGTCCATGCTTTTAACCTTCTCACACTTTTCCACGTTGTACTCCATCTGCCACATCTTTGCCCACTCCCCTAACCTGTCCAAATCCTTCTGCAGCCTTCACACCTCTTCAATACTACCTCTCACTCCACCTATCTTCATATCATCTGCAAACATAGCCAGAATACCCACAGTTCCTTCATCTAGATTATTAATGTATAAAAGTGAAAAGTTGTAGTCCGAACACTGACCATTGCGGAACACCACTTGTCAACAGCTGCCATCCTGTGAAACACCCCTTTATCCCCACTCTCTGATTTCTGCCAGACAGCCAATCTTCTTTCTATGATATCCTTGCATCTAACACCATTGGCCCTTATCTTACTCAGCAGCCTCCTGTGTAGCACCTTGACAAGGGCTTTCTTGAAGTCCAGGCAGATAACATCCATTGTCTCTCCTTGGTCTACGCTGCTCTTTACTTGCTCAAAGAATTCTAGCAGATTTATGAGGCATGGCCTCCCTTGATGAAACCATGCTGACTTTGCCCTATTTTACCACACACTTCGAAATATTCAGAAATATCATCCTTTACAATGGATTCCAACCCTTACCGACGACCGAGGTTAGGCTAATTAGCTGACAATTTTCCATACTTTGTCCGACTCCCTTTGTAAACGGGGTTTCACGTTAGCGATTTTCCAGACCTTTGGTACCCTCCTTAACTCTAAAAATTCCTGAAAGATCACCACTAAAGCTTCCACTACATCTTCAGATATCTCTTTTGGAACGTTCGGGTGAAACCAGACTATTGCAGGTGATTTATCCACCTTCAGGCAAAATAGTTCTACTGGCACCTTTTCCTTGTTGATGACCACCATATTCAGCTCTGCACCCTGACTCTCTTGAATTTTTGGGAGATTAATCGTGTCATCCACGGTGAAGACTGATGCAAGGTAATTATGCAGTTCCTCAGCCATTTCCTTGTTCCCCACGACTATCTCTCCACCGTCATTTTCCAGCGTCCAATGTTCAATTTTGCCTCTCTTTTACCCTTTATACATCTGGGAAAAAAACCTCTTACGGCCTTTATTTATATTACTGGCTAATGTAGTCCCATATTTAATCTTGTCCCTCCTTATTTTTTTTTTGCTGCCCTCAGTTGGTCTTTGTAAGCTTCCTAGTCCTCTGGCTTCCCATTGCCGTTCGCCACATTATATGCTTTCACCTTTCCTTTTATCTCTGACTATCTTAGTCTGCCGTGGATGCCTCATTCTCCTTGTAACATGCTTCTTTTTCCTAGGTATGAATTTTTGCTGCATCCCCTGAATTACTCCCAGGAACCCCTGCCATTGCCGTTCCACTGTCTTTCCTGCTGGGCTCCTCTTCCAGTCAATTCTGCCCAGTTCCTCCTTCATCCCTCTATAGTCTATAGTCTGTAGTATGTCCTGCTGTAAGGCAGGATAGACAAGTGAAGAAAAATTGCATCGAATGGCCTTGTAATCACTGTAATTTTGACTAATAAGGAGGGCATCTCATACAAACATTAAAATAAAAATCCTGATGGAATTGGACAGGTTAGATTCAGAAAGAATGTTCTCGATGTTGGGGAAGGCAAGAACTAGCGGTCACAGATTAAGAATAATGGCAAACCATTCAGGACTGACTTGAGAAATATTCCTTCACTCAGAGAGTTGTGAACCTGTATAATTCTCTCCCGCAGGAATCTTACCGGCCCAGTTCATTAAATATGTTCAAGAGAGAGCTGGGCATGGCCCTTGTGGGTAATGGATACATGGATTATGGACAGAAAGCAGGTTGCAATACTGGAATGCATGATCAACCATGGTCATATTGAATGGCAGTCCAGACTAGAAGGGTGGAATGGCTTACACCTGCACCTATTTTCTCTTATCTCTATGTAGCTCTCTCATGGCTTTGAAATCCTCTACCAGCTCTCCTAGCCTCCTTCTCCGATGAACGACAGTCACACCTTATATTCTCGTCGAGTCGTTGAGGTCCACTGCTCAGAGAAAAGTCCCCTTGGTCAATCATCTCTCCGTCTGGCAAAAAACAAGGCACCTACTTTATCTAATCCGATATTCTAGATTATGACCTATTGTATCGAATGCATTAGCACTGTAAGTGCGAATGTAAATACTGCTTAAATGTTATGAAATTTCCTGTCTCTACACATTTAGAGGCTGTGTGTTCCAGATTACCACCACACTGCGCTTGAAAATATCTTTACTCACATCTCCCCCGTGCCTCCCATACCTTTCCTTAAACTGCTGTCCCTGGCCATTGATCGCTCCAGCTAATGGTAGAGTTCCTGTCTCTCTAGACTACCTATGCTCCTCGCAATTTGAAACATTTCAACAATGTCTTCACTGAGTATCCTCTGCTCTAAGGGGAAAAAAAAATCAGTCTGTCCAAACTCTCTTTGCTACTAAAATTCTCCACAATGGCAACAAATTGTTAAAGCTCATCTGCAATCTTTGAAATTTCTTGCCCATTTGAACAATCAATCTGCATCCGCTGCCATGTAATGATATACCCTCCATTTTGTTTTACAGCAAATGCAATCAGCGGATGATTTTTAAAAAAAAACGCAGATACTGGAAATGAAAAACAAAAAATAAAATACTGAAAAAAATTCGTAGTCAGGGAGCAACTGAGGAGAGAAAGCAGAATTACTTGTTAAGCATCAGTCCTGGGAAATTTGACGTTTATGGTATGCATACAACTGATTTGGATGAAATTGTCATTGGTCTGGTTAATAGGTTTGCAAACGACACTTAAATTGATGGATTGTGGATGGCAAGAAATGCTGTTAAAATGTAACACGATATAAATCAGTTGGAAATTTGCTCAGAGAAATGGCAGATGGAGTTTAGTTCGGAAATGTGTGAGGTGATGAATGTTGGCGCATCAATTGCCAGAAAAAATTGCATGTAGAAAATGGCAGGACCCATCCTGAAACTGATATACATCGGGATCTTAGGGCCCACTTCATAGCTTCTTGAAAGCGACAACACAAGTGTATAAAGTGGTCAAGAGAGCGTAGAGGATGAGCTATCATCGGTCTATGTACTGATTACAAAAGTTGGAAATTCATGTTGCTGTACAAAGCTGAATTCAGTTTACATGTGGAGTATTGAGTTGAGTTCTGGTCGCTACATGACAGGAAGGATTTGGAGCGTCAGAAAAGGGTGAAAATGTGTTTTACCAGGATGTTGCCTGGATTGGGAAGCATTAGCCAGTCGGAAATGTTGGGCAAAAATAAATGTTTTCAGTGGAGTAAAAGGCTGATGGTTGATCTGATAGAAGTGTCTCAGATGATGAGGGTATGTATAAGGTGGATATTGGATTCTTTTCTTCCCAGGGTGGAAATTACAAACATCAGGGGTCATAAGTTTAACGTTAGAGATGGAATATTTAAAGGAGATAGAGTCACAGAGTCATGTAGCAGAGCTTTAGATCTAACCCGTCCCTGCCGACCAAATTTCCCAATCAAAACCACTCCCTTTTCGATGTATTTGCCCCAAATCCGAATAACCTTTTCTTTTCATGTTGCTGTGTAATTACATTTTAAATGTTCTCATTTTAAGGTCGCTTTTAAACCATTCTCTCCTAAATTTAGAAGTATGCCCTCTAGTTTTGGTCTTGCATACCCTCAGAAAATGACCTATGATATTCACCGTATCCACGGTCGTCATGATTTAAATAACTTATTTTAGGTTACTGCCCAACCTCCGAGGTAACAGAAAAAAACGCTCCAGCTTGCCAGCCCCAGTTTTTCATTCAAATCCTCCAGTCCCCCTGAAATCCTGGTGTGATTTAATTTTGGCTTTTCTGTAACAGGGCGGCCAGAACTGCACAGAGTATTCCAAAAGTGCTCTCACCAGCATCCTTCACAGCCTCATCATGACGTACCAAACCTGGGGCTCAATGGTCTGAACAATAAAGGCAGGCGTGCTAAATGTCTTCTTAACCACCCTGTCTACCTGTGATGACATTTGCAAAGAACTGTGTATCTGTCACCCAAAGTCTCTATTTTCAACAACACCACCCAGGGCTCTGATATTAACTGCACAAGTCACAGAGAGCAGCAGGTGCCTGGAACGTGCTGCCATGGGAATTGGTAGGAGGAGAAATGGTAACACATTCCAAGCATTCGGACTGACAAGTGAACAGGCATGCAATAGTGGATGTGGAGCATGAGCAAAACATGATAATTAGGGTCAAAATCAGATGCAGAAGGTGGAAAATCATATCAAGTAGGAGCAAGGTGGAAGGGTTAGGAAGCAGACATAGAAATATATTGAGGCATGATTTCATAGGTAGATATGATAATAACATAGAACAGAGAACTGTACACCCTGTAGTTGGCTTTTTAACCAACATGTCTGTGACCACCATTATGATATTCAAAACTAATCCCATTCGTCTGTGTACGGTCTGCACCTCTCTGTTCCCTGCCTGTTCATTGGTCCGTCTAAATACCTTTAAAAAGCTGCGATGATACCTAGTCATTCCAACTGAATCAGCAGCGCATCAGACGCAACTGCTATCTTGAGTTTTTAAAAAAAAGTTCCTCAACCATCTCGTTTAATTTTTCCGGCTCTTACTTTAAACCTATGCCCCTATTATTTGACATATTCACGCTGTGAAGCCTCTGACTAACCTCCTTTGCCATCCGCCTCATAATTTTAAATGATTTCATCACGTCGCCCCCTCAGTTCCTCATGCTCTAAAGAAGCAAGTCATGTTTAGCTAAAGTCTCTTTCTTGCTAATACACTCCAATCGAGGCAACATTCTACTAAACCTCTTCTACATTATCTCCAAAGCCTCCACGTCCTTCCTATCGTCAACTGAGCAAAAATGTGCACTGCGCTCCAAAAAATGCCTGTTCAAAGTCTTACACATGTGCAACATGACTTGGAAATTTTATATTCAATTCCCACATGCCTTCGTTATCACCTTATCCATTTCAGGGACCTACAGACTTGGAATCTCAGTGCATCAATTCTCCGACGGACCAGCGATTTACAATGTACTATCCCATTGTGTTTTCAAATGCGACTCAATTCTGTCATTTAGAATTTTCTCCAATAACTTAGCTAGGACATATGTAAGACACAGTGACCTATAATTCCCTGAATTATCTCGATAGTTTTTCGTGAACAAAAGACAGACATTAGCTACTCTCGGGTCTCCTGGTTCCTCACCTGTGGTGAAAGGTAATTAATAAAAAACCTCTGATGATGTCTCAATAACTTCTTCCTCACTTGTCACGCTGGGTATCCTGAGGTAGAACGCATTAGGCCAACGGTATAGATGTCCATTATTTATTTACAAGACCCTCGAAACTTCTTCCTTCTTAAAACTGACCTGCACCAGAATATCAACATATACCTCCGGAATATTACCATCATCCATGTTGTTTTCCTCAGTGAATAGTGATGCGAGGTATTCATTTAGGACCTGATCCAGTTCTTTTGTCTCCAACTATAAATTCCTTTCCTCGTCCTTGAGTGATTCCCCAGTTACCCTCTTGCTCCTAAAATACTGATAAAATGCCTTGAAATTCTTGATCCTAATTGCTGAGGACATTTCATGGATTCTTTTAGCCCTTCTAATTCCTCGGCTAAGTTCTTTCCTGTTTCCTTCATATTCCTTAGGGGTTTTGTTTCATTTCAGTTTCCTAAACACATGCCTCTTTTTTTCGTTTTGACTAACCTTTCAATATCTCTTCTGAATCATAATTTGTGAATCTTGACATTCTTATCTTTCCTCCTCAAAGGAACATGTCAATGCAGGGACAGTTAAAACATTGAAAAGACATTTTGACAACGAAATGATAGAAAGTATTTGGACGTAAATTGGTCAAACGCAGGAAAACGCGTTCTCGCTTTTAAAAACTCAAGATAGCAGTTGCGTCTGATGCGCTGCTGATTCAGTTGGAATGACTAGGTATCATCGCAGCTTTTTAAAGGTATTTAGACGGACCAATGAACAGGCAGGGAACAGAGAGGTGCAGACCGTACACAGACGAATGGGATTAGTTTTGAATATCATAATGGTGGTCACAGACATGTTGGTTAAAAAGCCAACTACAGGGTGTACAGTTCTCTGTTCTATGTTATTATCATATCTACCTATGAAATCATGCCTCAATATATTTCTATGTTTTTATTTTGGGAAACTTTGTCAGCATCGTGAGTTGGAAAGAAGAGTCTGTTTCCATGCTGGACGACTCTATGACTTTGTTCGGCACACCAAAGTGTTCTCTGGCAAAACATCTATCTCTTAGGCTTTCTATAGTCCTCCGATGAATCTCAGCACAATCTGGAAGAAGAACACCTGATTTTACGTTTGGAAACATTGCACCCTCATAGACTGGTCAGAGATTTCATTTGTGTGGTGATGTAGAAATCTTCTGGATGGGAAGGGGTTAATGAACCTGTCTTTACGGGATATCTCATTTACGTCAGTCACAATAGATCCTCATTTTGTCCCTGGAGGGGAATATCACCCTGTATTAATGAGGGAATCCTTGCAACTTTGCACACTATCCTGTCAGTGAAGTGCAACCTACCTTCGAAACAGGGTTCCACCGTTTCCAAAGAGAGGCAGAGTTCGGATTCTGAGTGTGGCTGAATCGATTCTTTAAAACAATGGATCGAAATTTCTACATTGGACTTTATTGGATTTCCCAGGAATGGACGTCTCTACCGTCTCGAATTCAGGATGTGCTTTGGATTATTCAGGGCGTCTACTACCCCATTTTAGCAATCATCGGTGTTCCTGGTATGTATCTGGTGAGGCCACAATATCCGGTGAGGCTACTGTTGGAGTACAGTGCTTAATTCTACTCGCCCTGAGATAGGAAGGGGTTTATTAAGGTGAAATGGGTGAAAAATAGATTTTCAAGTATGTCAACAAGCCTGGAAAGTTTGAGTAACAAGGAAAGGCTCAATAGGCTGGAACATTTTTCCCCTGGAGCATAGGATGGGACATGGAAATCTAATGGAGATTTCTGAAATCGCAAGGCACACATATAAGGCGAATGGATAATGTCTTTGCCCCAAGGCGGTGCAGTCCAAAGCTAGAGGAAATGTTATTACGGTGAGAAAGGAAATGTTTAGAAGGGACCTGTAACACACATCTTCATAAAAAGGGTGGTTCGTGTTTGGAATGAGCTGTCTGAGGAATTGGAAGAAAGACATTTGGACACTTACGTGGGTTGGGATGTTTTAAAGGGTTACAGACTAATCGCATGCAAATGGGATTAGGTTAGTTTGAGAAATCTGGTCGGCATGGATAAGGTTCTGTTTTTGTGTTGTATGTCTCTTTGACTCTATCTTCTTCCATCCAACAGATCTAGCGAAGGCTGCTCAGCTTCAATGCTGTTTTTCCCAAACTGGGTTTTCTAAAGGTTCACACCCCTTTCCCAGAGCTAGACCCGACCCTGATCCCCTTTGCATGAGAAGTGCACAACATGTAGAGTCATACACATCGACAGTATAGAAAGTAACGTTTCTTCCGGCCATTCAAACACCGAACTCATTCCCCTCAACTCGTACCTTCCAGTCATTTCCCTTTGATTCCCTTTCTTGATTAAAAGGCTCTGACTTACAGCCTCGAATTTTCTTGACCACAGGCGATGGTTGAATATTATTGGCATTGGGTTATTGAATCGGAATATCCTGGGGAGGGGTTTGAATTCAATCACGGTAGCTGGTGTAATTTGATTTCGACACAACTCTGGAGTCGATAGGTTTGTTGGTAGGTTTTCAATTACCATGGAAAAACCCATTAGCAACTCCCTGCCTGAAGGGAGTGGTTAAGTCTGAAACTCTCACAATATTGGGGAATTATTCCGATGTGTAATGGATAAGGCTTTGAGGAAAAATGTGATAAAATTAGTGAGATTTTTTTCTTAGACATGAATGATGGAGTGAAGGCATATTTCCTGCGCTGTAGACCTCAATGAGCATGTTGATCCTCGCTGAGCCTGTTTCTGACTTTAATATGCGGGTTCTCCGTCTACAGCTACTGCCAAAGTTACTTCTGTTTCATATTCAGGTACCAAGCAATTCCCCCATCTTCTCTCCCTACTCTCTCTCTCTCTGCCTTCACACCTCACTCTTGTCCTCACCGATCTATCAAAATAATTTTCTGGCCAGTAAAGTCAGAGTATTAGTTATCTCCGTCTTTACATCGAATGGCCTGCTGCATTCCAAATAGACCCTATCCCCTTGTCTCCTCCTGTAACATTCATTCTTTTTCACCTATTTCTCGCTCCAGGTCCCTACTTAACTTTACATCTTTCGACTCAAAGTTCAGAAGTAGTTCTGCAACCCACATTATAAGAGGTACAGGATAGTACAGGAGAGGATGCAGAAGGAGATTTATCAAGACGTTGCCCTGTCTAGAGAGTTCCAGTGATGAGGAGAGATTGGATAGACTGGAATTGTTTTCCTTCGAACAGAGGAGATCTAGAGAAGACTTGATGAAGTGGTGTGAGACGATGAGCGACACAGGCAGGGAATAAAGGAAGAAACTTTTGCCTTGATGGAGCATAGATTTCAGGTAAGGGGCAGGAGATTTAGAGAATGGGAAATAAAGAAAAATGATGGCAGTGGAAACCTGGATGTCAGCGCCAATAAGAGGCAGAAAAATTCATCACTTCAAAGAAATTGTTGAAGTGCCAAGGTAAACTATGCCATGCGCCAAGGGCTGGAAAATAGCATTAGCATTGTTAGGCGGATGATTTTGAATAGTGAGGACTCATTTGGCCTAAGGGCATTTTTTTCTGAGCTGGTAGACGACTGTGAATTCGGAAACATGCAGATGAGCAAGGTGGGTGATGGAAAACGAGAGAAATCAGCCAGTTTCAGTTACAATGCAGAGAAATTGGCTGTAACTGTATGGAGCCGAATGAGGCAACGATGGCAATATTTCACAAGACGGAGATCAAATCCTTCTTTATTTATTTGTGGGGTAAATTTTTTTCTGAGAGGGCAAAGTGATTAAAGAAGACTTCTGCCACCGTTTTGTTTCGGAGAGAAAATTGGCTGACTGACAGACAAAAGAGGGTCGGGATGGATGGGTCTATGTTTGGCGGATGGCTAACTGTGACCATTGGGATGCTGCAAGGTTCAGGGCTCAGAACTCAAATGTTTGCAATTGATGCAAATGATCTGCAGTCAGAGTGTAACATACCAACGTTTGCGGATGATACCAAGAAAGATTTGAAAGCAGGTTCTGATGGGTAGAGAAAGGAATGGAGGCTGATAGGCAGGAAGAATGGGACAGAATCCGACAGATGGAGTTTGATGTGGATACGTGCGTGGCTGTCCAAATTGGCTGAAAAATACAAGGGCAAATATGTTATTTAAATGGAAAATAGATTTAAAGTGTGTCAGAGCAGAGAGATATGTGTGTCCGTGTGCATGAATCACAGAATGTGGGTATGCAGGTGCACCACATAATAAGAAAGCAGATGGAATGCCCGACTTTATTGCAAAACAACTAAGTTACAAAACTAAAGAAGTGTTGTTACAATCAATTAGCATGTTGATGAGACGACACCTGGAGTATTGTCTTCAGTTTTGTGTAATTTTGAACACGTGTGTAATTTTACTGTTTATTTCCCTTCCACACAGTTAACATAGTGACGATAATGATCCTATCACGCAAAAAGTGTGGTCTATCTAAATGTGTCTCCTGTTACCTAGCGGCCATGTCAGCGACAGACCTACTGGTTATTATCATCGATTTGATTATGAGACACATTCCAATCGTTTATTATATCCATTTCATCTTCCTGGAGTCCGTCCCCATGTGTAACATTCATGCCGTCCTGCTTTATGCAGTCACTGACTGTTCTGTCTGGTTCACCGTCACTTTCACCTTTGATCGATTTTTGGCCATTTGTTGCCACAAGCTGAAAAGCAACTATTGCAACGTGAAAACAGCGGCTGTGGTTCTCGGCACAGTGTCTGTTCTGAGCTGTTTAAAGAACATTTTCTGGTATTTTATGTTAACAGATCAGTATTGGCTGATGAACAGGCCCTGGTTTTGCCGTGTAACAATGGATGTTCGGAAATCTCAGTTCTGGGTCACAATGGAGTTCCTCCATCACATTTTCACTCCGGGTCTCCCATTTGTATTGATTCTATTTCTCAATATTTTCACCATCCGACACATTCTCGTGACCAGCCAAGCCCGCAGGAGACTCATTGACCAGGGTGGCAGAGATCTAGAAATGCAGAGTCGAAGGAAATCCATCATTTTATTGTTTGTTGTCTCAGCGAACTTTATCGTGTTGTGGTCAATGATAATGCTGTATTCAATGTGGACCCGAATGGAGCCCTTCGGTTTTTGGACTATCTGGATACACGATTATGTACAGGAATTAGGCTTCATGCTACAGCTACTCAGTTGCTGTACAAACACTGTAATATATTCCATGACACAGACAAAGTTCAGAGAGCAGCTGAAGAGTGCTGTGAAATATCCCTTTACATCAATTGTTCAATGTGTTCTATAGTTCTGAGAGAAGAAGCCAAACAAAACCCAAGATAGAGCAGCAAATTTTTCAATACATTTACCATTCCCAGTGGAAGTAGCGATCTATTCCTGCATGAAAGTGGGCTCTTAATAAGGGTCCAGAGTTGAGGTTAGAGCATGAAACATATAACACAGAAGAGTACAGCACAGTACAGACCCTTCGGTACACGATGTTGTGCTGAACTTTTACCCTAAACCTAAGGTCTATCTAACCTCCACACCTACCATACTCTATCATCCATATGCCGATTGAATAGCCGCTTAGATGCCCCGAATGAGGCCGACTCCACTACCCCCTCTGGCAATGCATTCCACGCCCTAACACTCTCAGAGTAGAGAACCTACCTCTGAAGTCTCCTCCATATGTACCTCCACTCATGATAAAACTGTACTCTCTCATAATAGCTACATCCACCCGAAGAAACAGTCTATGACTGTCCACTCTATCTATACCTGTGATCATTTTGTACACCTTTATCAAGTCACCTCTCATCCTTCTTCGTTCTAAACAGAAAAGCCCTAGCTCCCTCAACCTTTCCTCGTAAGACCTTCCCTCCATTCCAAACAACATCCTGGTAAGTCTCCTCTCCACCTTTTCCAAGGCTTCCACATCTTTACTGTAATGAGGCGACCAGAACTGGACACAATACTCCAGGTGTGGCTGAACCAGGGTTTTGTATAGTTGAAGCATAACTTCTCAGCTCTTGAACTCAATCCCTCTATTAATGAAAGTTAACACAACATTCGCCTTCTTAACAATTCCATCCGCCTGGGTAGCAGCTTTCAGGGATCTGTGGACACGAACCACAAGATCGCTGTGCTCCTCCACATTGCCAAGAATCTTGCCGTTGACCCTGTATTCTGCTTTCAAATTTGTCCTTCCAAAGTGAAGCACCTCACACTTTTCAGGCTTAAATTCCATCTGCCACTTCTCAGCCCAGCTCTGCATCCTCTCAATGTCCCTTTGTAACCTTGAACAGCCCTCTGCACGATCCACAACTCGATCCACCTTCGTATCGTTTGCAAACTTACAAATCCATGCTTCCACCCCTACATCCGAATAATTTACAAAAATTACAAAGAGAAGAGGACCCAGAGCAAATCCTTGCGGTAGACTACTCGTCACTGAGCGCCATGTTAAATACTTTCCATCCACTACCATCCTTTGTCTTCTAAGTATCAGCCAATTCTGTATCCAATCTGTCACATTTCCCATTATCTTATGCCTCCTTACTTTCAGTATGAGCCTACCATGGGGAAACTTATCAAACACCTTGCTTAAATCCATGTGTGCCACATCTACTGCTCTATCTTCATCCAAGTGTTTGATGACCCTTCAAAGAACTCAATCAGGTTTGTGAGGCATTATCTACCCCTCACAAATCCATGCTGACTATCACGAATTAAACTGTGCCTATACAAGTGATCATAAATCCTATCTCTCAGAGCCCTTTCCAATAATTTGCCCACCACTGAAGAAAGATTAATTGGCCTGTAATTGCCGTTGTTATCCCTAATCACTTCTTTGAACATGGGAATGAGGTTTGCCACTCTGCAATGTTCCAACACTCTCCCTGTGAACAGTGAGAATGAAAAGATCATCGCCAAAGGGCCTGTGATCTCTTCCTTCGTTTCCCGAGGAATCCTTGGATAAATCCCATCAGGCCCGGGGGACTTACCTATCTTCAAGTTCTTCAAAATTCCTCGTACATCTTCCTTACGAACATCCACCTCCTCTAGCCTACCAGCCTGTTTCACACTGTCCTCCCCTACAAACAGATCCCTCTTAGTTGTGAATACTGAAGAAAAGTATTCATTAAGAACCTTTCCTATCTCTTTAGGCTCCGTGCACAAATTCCCTTTACAAACCTTGAACGGCCCTACTCTTTCTCTGTTCATTCTCTTATTCCTCACGTACGTGTAAAAAACCTTGGGGTTTTCCTTGATCCTGCATGCCAAGGTTTTCTCATGCCCCCTTATAGCTCTCCTAAGCCCTTTCTTCAGCTCCTTCCTGGCTAACTTATACCCCTCTGGAGCCTTTTCCATTCCTTGTTTCCTAAATCTTATATAAGCTTCTTCCTGTTAACTGGTCGTTCAACCTCTCTTGAGAACCAAGGATCAGTCACTCGACCGCATCTTCCCTGCCTGCTAGGGACAAAAATATAGAGCACACGCAGTATGCATTCCTTAAATAATCTCCAAATGCCTATAGTGGTCTTGCCTGACAATATCTGTTACCATTTTATGTTATCCAGTTCTTGCCTAACACAATTATAAATTCCCTTCCCCCAGTTATAGACCTTACCCTGATGTATGTATATATCCTTTTCCATGACTATTGTAAAAGTAACAGAGTTATGATCGCTACCACCAAAATGCTCTCCTACCAACAGGTATAACACTTGGCCCAGTTCATTGCCAAGCACCAAATCCAAAGTGGCCTCTCCTCATGTTGGTGTATCTACATACTGTGTCTGGAATCCTTCCTGAATGCACTGGTATAAATTACTACAATTAAAAACATTTTACAATCAGTAGTTGGAAATTTGAAGTCACCCATGACTACATCCCTGTGACTTCTGCACCTTTCCAGTATCTGCCTCCCAATCCGCTCCTCCACTTTTCTGCAACTATTAAGGCGTCTGGAAATAAACCCCAACAAAGTTACTGCTCCTTTCTTGTTCCTGACTTCAACCCAAACTGACTCTGCAGACATATCATTCACAAACTGCCTTTCAGTAGCTGCTATACTAGCCCTGACTAGCAATGTTAAACCCCCGCCTCTTTTACCATCCTCCCTACTTCTTTTCATGAATCTAAATCCCAGAACTTCCGACAGCCATTCCTGTCCCCAGGTTACCCAAGTTTCTGCAATGGCCACAACATCGCAGTTCCAAGTGCTGACCCATGCTTTAAGTTCACCTGCCTTATTTCTGATATTTCTAGTATTGAAGTGTACACACTTCAAGCCATCCCTGCTTCCACAATTACGCTCCATCGACGGCATTTTTTTATTAACAACCTCACTCCCTGTTGTGTCTGTTGGAAGGCTGAATCCCTCACCCTCCTCAGAAATACAAATCCAGTTCCCCACCCCCTGCCAATCCCGTATAGCTCGAAAAAAAGCTCCCTCCCACGATATTTGTGCCCTTCTGGTTCAGGTGCAACCCGTCCTTACTGTACAGCTGCCAACATCCCCAGAATGTGTTCCAATTATCCACATAATGGAAGTCCTCCCTCATACACCAGCCCTGTCGTCACGTGTTTACCTGAACTCTCTCCCTATTTCTGACCTAGTCATCACGTGGCGTTTGTAGTAATCCAGTCATAACTACTCTGTTGGTCCTGGGCTTCCGCTTCCAGCATAACTCCCTGTACTCGTTTTTCACATTCTCAGTCATTTTTTCTACCTATGTCATTGGTACTGATGTGTACGATGACTGCTGGTTGCTGACCCTCCCCCTTAAGGAACTTGAAGACATGATCTGGGACGTCACGGACCCTGGCATCCGGGAGCTACATTCCATCCGTTAGGTTGAAGCTCTTTCGATGACAACAGATTAAGGGGAGAGTTTGACATTGTACGGAAAGAAGTAGGCATGAAATCTATCTCGAGAGTATTTTATTTGAGCTCATTTCAGCCCGACCAGGAGGATGGGCCTATTATTTTTGGTGTACAGTCTTGGGCGTGGGCAAGTTGTCTTTCTTCGGAAACAGAGGTGGGCCTGTAGGGAGACTTCAGCGCTTGCTCATATTGTAAAGTATTCTTTTTAATATTATCATGACTAGGAATGTTTACATCTCCTTTTTTTACCCAATCTAAGTCCTCTCTACCCCCGTGCCAACTTCTAGGTCATCAGAGGTAACATCCATCTCCCAGTTCCTCCCTCGTACTAGACACTTCAACAATGGGTAAAAAGATTCTGACTGTCAGCCCTATCCATGTATATCACCATTTTATAGACATCAGTCAAGTCTCCCCTCATATTCCCCAGCTCCAGAACAAAGGACCCCAGTTTTTTCCACCCTCTCCTTAAAGCTGTTACCCTCTCATCCAGGCAGCATCCTGGTAATCCTCCTTTACACCCTCTTCAAGGTTCTATAATCCACAATTGAATGAAACACTTTCAATGGGGCCGAACCAAACTTTTATAAAGCTGAAACATAACATCCTGACTCTTTTTCTGAACCATTCTGCCAATAAGTGAAAGAATGCCATGGGCCTTTTTAGCATCTTATCTACTTGTGTGGCCACTTTTAGGCAACTGCGAAATTGGACCACAACATCTTTCTCTACATCAATGCTGTACAGGGTCCTGTCATTAGCTGCAAACATTTCTTTAACATTTGATCTCCCAAAGGGCAATATCTTACAACGTATCAGATTGAAGTCCAGCTGCCAGTCCCCCATCCATTTATGCAACTGATCTATATCCCGCCGTACCTTTTAACGATTTTCTTGAACGCATGCAGTGTATTGGTAGTAGCTTGAGCCATAGTGCCCTCAGGGAGGGAAATCCAGGAGTTTGGTGGTGCGGGCGAACTGTTGGACACTCTCTGCACTACATCTCCCCGGGGCTATTGCCCTGATTCGGGCTCTTGGGGACAAAACCAGGACGGGCAATTTCAGAGTCCAGAAGAGGGACTATTGTGCTCTGAGCCTGAATCGCTGCTCCTGGCTGCCCAGAGCTGTGGTGCGGTCAGGTCTCATAGTTCCAAGGATGGAGATTCGGCTTCACTGTACTCCTGGTGACATTCAGTATTTCTGGGTTAGGAAATTAGGAAGAGAGAGACACACAGGGGGCGATGGGCAGGCAGAGAGGGTGAGAGGCAGGAAATGAAAGAGAGTAAGAGACAGGGAGAAGAGGGAGATATAGAAGGCGAGAGCAAGAGAGAGAATGATAAGTGAGGGAGGGAAGGAGAGAGACATAGATAGAAGAACAGACAAACAGAGTAGGGGGAAAGAGAAAAGGAGAGCGTACAGAGTGAGAGAGAGCAGCAGAGAGAGTGTGGATAGTGAGAGACAGGCAGAAAGAGAGCAAAGGAAAGGGAAAGAGAGACAGAGGCAGAGAGAGAGAGAAAAGGCAAGAGAGAGTGAGAGAAAGTGAGAGGGGCCAAAGGGATGGAGCGAAAGGTACAGAGTGAGCCATAAACAGAGAGAGAGAGGAAGAGGGAGAGATAAATAGAGAGAGTGTGAGTGAGGCCTGTGAGAGACAGAAAGAGAGGAAAACAGAGAGTGTGGTGTCGAGACAAGCATATAAAGAGATAGAAGGGCAGACAGAAAGGAAGAGGAGGGGAGGAATAGAGAGAAAGAGAGAGAGGAAGAATATGGGAGAGAACTACAAAAGGAGGAGAGAAGAGTGAGGGAGAAAGTAAGAGATAGATGGAGAGAGAGTGACAGAGATAGAAAGAGAAATAAAGAGAGAGAGCTGGAGAGAGAGGAGACAGAGAGAAGAGAAATAGAGACGGGAAGAGAGTGACAGACACAGACAGTGTAAGAGAGGGTGTGGAGAGATAGAAGGGTGGGAGGTACAAGGAACAAGGGGAAAGGCGGTAGAGAGAGGGAGTAAATCATAACAGAATCAACAGAGAAACAAACACCACATCGGCACATGAACTCACAAGCCACACTGACACAGGCACACACACTACACAGACACAGACAGACACAGCGAACTAACATAGACACACACAGTGACACACAAAAACACTATTCCAGTGTGTAGAGGATTGGAATTGTGTCGTGTTCCCTCAGAATGAAACTTGCTCATGATTAGAAAAGTCAGTGTTCCCCCTGCACTGTGGAAATGTTTTGTCTTTGGGCAGTATTCCTTACATTATATACAACAAATAGAATATGTCCACTCCCAATCTATACAGGCTCCTCCAAACGAACCATTTTGTAAGGGAACTTAATAAATCTTATTCTGTTTTCTGCGCTTTGTCATGTTGTGTAATATACTATCTGGATTCCTCAGTGAAGAAAGAATTCAAGACTGGGGAGAGTAGTGATTGTTCATATCCTTCTGCTCATATCTTACGGGCAAAGTGATCGGATAAACTTTTCCGTGTCTCTTCTTGAAGAAGAAACATATGTGAAACCAGAGAATTTAACAGGCTTTGATACTTTATCTGGAACAAAATCCGCCGCTTGTGTAGTGTCGTTAGGAGGCCACCAGAGGGTGGCAGTGTGCCAATTTGGGCAAAAGAGGGAGATCGACTCTGAGACATTGAGTAATCACACTAATTTATTCATTTATTCAAACTTCCCTCCAGGGCAAAGTGTGACCTATTGAAGCTAAAAATAGATACACAGGCACAAAAACACCAAGACACATATGGGAACAAACGTTAAAATTACCACCTGCATTGTATCACTTTAAACGCAAGAAGGTCAGACAGAGAATTCACCTTTCAGTGGATTCACCCCCGAAAACAACAGAGAACCCATTGCACTGAAACATAGAAATACCTTCCATATTTCACTTCCTCTTCTTTACTCTCTTTGTCTTTTCTTTTTTTCTTTTCTGTATTTCTCTCTTTGCCCCTCAATTTCTGCCCTCAAAATATTGCCATCAAATTTCTACCCCTCAAATAGTGGCCCCAAAATTCAAACACTTTCCAAATAACGTCTCAGTGAAACTTTGCCCTTCAAAACCCCCAAACCCTAAGTTTCACCTCCAAAATTTTGCCCTTTTCCAATTTTGTCATCTACTTCAAATTTGTGTCACCCAAATGTTTACCCCACTCCCCCCATTTAGCAAGACGTTGCAGATTGTGCACCACACCCTGTGCAGAATATGAGAGCTGCACCCGGCTCGGTCAGTGGTGATGAATTTTCTGAACTGTCACAATCTCTGTGTTCTTGATTGTTTTGCATATTCAGAAGGCAGGACAGAAAATTAACACTGAGATGTCAACCCGGTAAAGCTGCAAAACAAGACTGCTTGCATGACAAACAGAAGAGGAAGAAACTGATAGATAGAGATAAGCTATCCCACAACCAACGTATCAAATAACAAAGAACTGCCCAACACTGGAGCAGGTGTTCTACCCACTACGACTGTAACATCATATGGCGTCTTTCTGAACAATCTTTTGTTTCTACATGACCGTAGCTCTTTATTTCCTCCCTATTTGTATATCTGTCAAGACGTCTCTTAAATGATGTGATCATATTCGTCACCACCCCAACTCCTCTGGCAGCATATTACAGCCACGTAAGACCCTCTGTGCATAAAGGCTGCCTCTCACATTTCATTTAAACTTACCCCGTTTTACATTAAAAGTATGTCCTCTAGAAATTGACATTTCTACTCTGCGACAAAAAAAAGGTTCTGATTACCCATCCTATCCGTGGTCCTCATCATTTTATAAACTTCTGTCATATCGCCCCCCTGTCTTCGATGCTCAAGCGACAACAAAACATGTTTATCCAATCTCTCTACGTAGCTAATAATGTCCAAAACAAGCAACATGCTAGTAAACCGCTTCTGTACCATATTGAAAACCTCCATGTCATTCCAGCAGTGTAGCGACTAGAACTGTAAGCAATATGCCAATTGCAGCCGTACTAGTTTGATACGAATTAACTTCACTAAAGAAACGATACTCATTGCCCGGACTGATGAATACAAATAAGTCACACGCCGTGTGGAGCTCCTGATCCACCTGTTTTGTCACTTCCAGGTAACTGCAGAACTGTATTCCAAGATACCTCTGTATGCTAATGCTACTAATATTTCTGCCATTTACAGTATATCTTCCTCCTGCTCGGAGCCTTCCAAAATACTTACACAAACACAATTATAGTCCCTAGACAGAGGCACAGGAACACAGATAAATATATTCACTCTCACCCACTCACTGACACTCACAAACGTTCACAGGGAGACTAACATAAAAAAAAGACACAGGATCCCAACACAAACATGTAACCATTACATTTTATTGATACACTGCAAATTGCAGTCACGATCAATAAAAAAGGGAAAATAAAATTATTTCAATAAAAAGTAACTGCTGTCGAATTACAATCAAACACAGTTTATATCGTGTAAAAGCAATATTTTCACTATTTTGGAACTGATAGCAGACGACGACTTGCAATATCATTTGCCGCAGAACGTTCCATGTTGAAATAGACATTGACATTAACCTGAAATGGTAAAGAAAGTATTTTGACTCCACTTAAGGTTATGTCACGTGTGGCTCTCCTTACATCACATAAATCTATTAATTCCCTGCTGAAGTACCCTCTCCCGGGTTTGGGGAAAAGACGTAGTCTGCCTCTACAATGTTAGACTGATGAAGGGCCATGTTTCAAACTTGAAGTATGTCTTTATATGCGTGCCCTGTTGAATGCAAAGGGCGGCCTTGAATCTATCTCAAAGAGGAGCAGGGGTGTGGGTAGCAAGTAATGCTTCAGACAAATTTCCTTTACGATCAACAATATCACTCAAAGTATTGTATAGTAATTATCCCTTTCGGATTTGTGGGGGTTACTGTGTGCATGCTGGCCTTACCATGTCCTAAGTTAAAGGAGAAAAGATATTTCCAAAAACACATCATGCCATGTGTCAGATGTTGGCAGAAAGTGCAACATTAAGAAAATCTTATATATCTATTGCTCTGGGAAAACAATTTCAATGATCTGTCTGATGCGATAACATGTTGTTTTCTTCATGAATAAGAAAATTCACATCACATGTAACCATTGATATATTTGATAAATAAACGCCGAGCTTTCTGTGATGATTTAAATAATGCTCAATGCATTCCGCAATTCTACCAACCTAAAGATGTTGGTGTGACACAACCTTGAGTATTGAGTCCAGCTAGTTTTCACATCATATCTAATTTCTTTATTTCCCTTCCTCACAGTGAACATAGTGACGCTAGTGATCCTATCTCGCAAAAAGTGTGGTCTCTCCAAATGTGTCACCTGTTACCTGGTGGCCATGGCAGCGAAAGACTTAATGGTCATTATCATCGACTTGATATTGAGACACATACCAATGGTTTATCATATCCATTTTATTTTCCTGTATTCCGTCTCTGTGTGTAACATCCACGCCGTCCTGCTGTACACAGTCACTGACTCTTCCGTCTACTTCACCGTCACTTTCACCTTTGATCGATTTTTGGCCATTTGATGCCACAAGCTGAAAAGCAAATATTGCAATGCGAAAACAGCGGCTGTAGTTCTGGGCACAGTGTCTATGCTAAACTGTTTAAAGAACACTTTCTGGTATTTTACGATAACTGATCAGTATTGGCTGATGAACAGACCCTGGTTTTGCCGTGTAACATATGATGTTCGGGAGTCTTGGTTCTGGGTCACAATTGAATTTCTCCATCACATTCTCACTCCAGGTCTCCCGTTCATCCTGATTCAACTGCTCAATGTTTTCACCGTCTGACACATTCTCGTGACCAGCCGAGCCCGTGGGAGACTCATTGGTCAGAGTGCCAGAGACACATAAATGGACAGCCGAAGGAAATCCATCATTTTACTCTTTGTTATCTCAGCAAATTTCATCCGGTGTTGGTCAATGATAATGGTGTATTCAGTATGGAATCGAATGTTGTACTTGGGCTGTCAGTCTGTCTGGATAGACGATTTTGTCCAGGAACTGGCCTTCATGCTACAACTCCTCAGTTGCTGCACAAATACTGTGATTTATGCCGTGACACAGACAAAGTTCAGAGAGCAGCTGAAGAGTGTGTTGAAATATCCTTTTACTTCAATTAGTCAATGTATTCATTCGTTCTGAGTAAAGAAACCGGGCAACACTGACAGCCACCCAAACAATTTCCAATTCATTTCACATTCTCAGCAAGGGAGAGCGATCTATCCTTACATGAATATAAATTCTTATTGCGGGTGCAGATTTGAGGTTGAATATGGTTTGATGATAACAGAATAAGGGGAGAGTTTGCCATTATGTTGACAGAGATGAGGGTAAACCGTATCTTGAGAGGGACTGATTTGAGCTTATTTCTGTGCGAACAGGAGGCGGCCAGTTATGACTGGTGCATCGGGTTGGTGGTGATAAGGTATCTTGCTCAGTAAACAGTGGTGGCGGAGTGCGGAGTGGTCAGCTCTGTTCATCTGGTAAAATATTGTGCATTATATTTACACAACTGGTACTGTTCGCATCTCCCCCTTTAACCCACACTCTCTCCCTGTCCCCTTCCAAAATCCAGGTCGTCACAGGTAACATCCATCTTTCAGTTTTAGCAAGCAATTCTCATTGGGGATGGTAATGGCCAATTGGCATTCTCACTGAATTGGTAATCCGGAGTCACAGACGATTTCCTTGGGAATTGGGTTCGAATCCCACCATGGCAGATGGTGGAATTTGAACTCAGTTCAATCAAAATCTGGAATTGTTAGTCTAACGATTACCACAAAACCGTTGCTGATGTTTGGGAAAAAAGAATGTGGTTCACTTATGTTCTTCAGAAAGGGAAACTGCAGTCTTTTCCGGTCCTAGCTTCTGTGTAACTGCATTCCCACAGCTATCCCCTCTGGGCAATTCGGGATTGGTAAGAATGCCAGCACAAGCCAACGATGCCTTCATCCTATGAATGAATAAAAATAAATTCCAGATCCCCGCACCCCACCCCCATCCCTTTGCAATAGTCCATTGGGAAAGATACCATACATGATGAGCTGAATGGAAAGATAGGACATATATATCAGTACAATGCACGAACAGGACCATCGGCACACGCCAAATTAAACTAAGCCCTTCTGCCTGCCAATGGTCTATAACTGTCCATTCCCTTCATATTCATGTGATGATCAAAGATTACCTGAAACCCCTCTATCATATCTACCTCAACCATATACACAGAGCAGAGCATTTCAAGCACCTACCACTCTTGTGTGAAAAAAAGCCCCTCACATCTTCTTTCAACCTTCCTCCCATCAACTGAAATGCATGCCCCGATTTTAAGACATTTCAAATCTGCAGACTGTCGAAACCATGTCCAAATAAAAGTGTGTTGGAGCTGGTCTGCAACAGGTTGGCCCTGTGTGGATTGTGAGTCTGAGACCTGTATGTGAGAGAGAGCAGGAGGAAAGTGAGGTGTTATGAAAGGGGAAAGAACAATATGGACTGAACTATTGAGTGCTGGTTTTTCTTCACACATCATCGCCACCAACAACCTGCAATCTCACAAATATGCCTCATGGTTTGCACCATATTGGGGGATGTGGGAGCTGTGCTCCAGATAGAGGTAGCAGCAAAAAGAGTGGAAGAAGCAGGAATTCGTGAGCCGTGGTGGTATTCGAACTCCAGGTCCCCAGAACATTACCTTGGGCTCTAGACTGACAGTCCAGCGATAAGACCATTAGTCCATCGCTACCCTGTGGCAGATTGCACATTTCCATCTTTAAAGGGCGTTAGTGAAGCAGACCAAGACACTGGGAGCGTTCTGACATTAGGCCAGATGACAAACAATAAGTAATTCTCCTTGCAGCTTGGGACCCACAACTGTTTTCTGTTATTAAGAGATTCACGTTCCCCGAGGCATCATAAACATGTCATAGAGTCACGCAGCATTGAAACAAACCTTTCAGCCCAACGAGGTTTCCCAAATTGAAACACTCCCGATTGCCTACTTTTCGCCCATATCCCTCTTAACCTTTATCATTCATGTACCCATCCAAACGTACTGCCAATGTTGTAATTATACTGGCTTCTACAGCTTCCTCTGCAGTTCATGACATACAGGCACCACCACAGACATGAAAATGTTGCCCCGAGGTCTCTTTGAAATCTTTCACCTCTCACCTTAAACCTACGCCCGCTAGTGTTGGACTCCCCCCCACTGGAGAAAAGACCTTGGCTATTCACCTTATCTCTGCCCCTCATGATTTTATGAACCTCAGGAAGGCCACTCCTCAACTGCCAAGGCTCCAGGGAAAATAGCGCCAGCCTTTCCTTTTAGTTCCAACCCTCCCGTCTCAGTAAAATCCTTGTAAATCTTTCTTTTTTTCTGCACCCTTCCCAGTTTAATAACGTCCTTCCTGTAGCAGAGAGACCAGGCTTGCACCTGGTACTCCATATGTGGCCTTACCAATGTCCTGGACAGCCACAACATGACTTCCCAACTCCTACACTCTATACCCTGACCAATGAAGGCAAGCATACAAATGACTTCACCATACTGTCTAACTGTGACTCCACTTTCAAGGAACTATGTACCTGAACACCTAGGTGTCTCTGTTTGGCAACACTCCCAGGACCTTTCCCACATCCCCCCGTTAACTGTGTAAGAACTTACCTGGTTTCCCTTACCAAAATGAATCTCCCATACTTCATGTGATCTAGAACAAAAACAAAGTTGCTGTAAAAGCTCAGAAGGTCTGGCAGCATATGCGTCGTAAAAAACAAATCAGAGTTCACGTTTCAGGTCTGGTGACCCTGAGATGTTATTGGCATAACATCCTATTGATTTCTATATTCTCTTTCAATTAATGCTTTTTGTCTGCTTACACAGAAGTATGCAGGCACTGCCTTAAAACTTCCTGGCCAACTAGAATTAGGTGTAAAACTTTGTAAATCCTTATCTTCCGACACATAAGTAGAAACGACACTGATAAGCTTCCTGCCTGAATAGAATTAGGTATAAACTTTGTAAATCTTTATTTTCCTGCACAGGGGTATGTGGAAGCTGTATCAAATAAGATTAGGAGGCAACGTTTGTAAAGGTGTGAGACTTCTGAAATCCTGTTAAGAATGTAACGTCTGTTTCTGCTAAAGGGGCCAAGACACTGACCTTTATTCAAGCCAGACACTTCGGCAGCTTGAAATTCCATTCTGTCACTTCGGCAACTTGAAATCACTTCCTACCTTTAGCAGTCACTTTGCGAACGAATGATACTATATCCTGATATCTTTATTTTTTCGATGTAGTAATTGTTTGTGTTATCATGTCATTGTCCAATGTAGTGATTGTTTCATGTAACATGCCATTGTGAGATGTAAAATTGCTTTATGTATTATGCACTCGATAAGGTATAAAAAGTGGGGACTGTCCGCTGCTCGGGGAGAATCGCTTACGAGACTCTGCACTCTACGCCGGGTTGAGTACAGTGACCCTCCACAGCTTGTAGTTGCTTTGTAATAAAGGATTTGCGTTTTTCTAAACAGCTCAGTGTCGTGTTATTGCATCAAGTCCGTGAGGTTCTCCAAAAAAGAACCTAACAACCCTTCTTCAGAACTGTGAGCCATGTGATCTAACCTTGGTAACTCGTCTACAATGTGTAACATTTTCAAATGTACTGCGAAAGTCCACATTAAAATGTCGATAGCTCCGCCGTCATGATCAGTGTTTCAAAAACCAAGTGAGACAAAATGCCCCACGCACAAAGCCGTGCTGACTATTTGTAATTACTATTTTTTTTCCAATAGAGTGTAAATCCTATATTTCAGAATTACCACCACCACCTACACACCAAGTAATGCCACGCTCACCAATCTGTAGCTCCCTGGATTTTCCTGATAGCCTCTGGTAAACAACATCACATTAGCCACCCTCCAGTCCTCTGGCACATCATCCATGGTTGTTGGCGTTGCAAATATCTCCGGGACGTTCCCCACATTTCTTTTCGCCAGCTTCCCACAATGATCTGGTCAGGTGCCAAAGATTTAGTCACTTTTATTCTCTTTAAGACCGACGGCACTTTCTCTTCTGCACTGGTGTGCTCTCTTTCAAGACATCGCTATTTATTTCTGCACGTTCCCTAACTTCCACGACTTTCACCACTGTAAACACTGACGCAATAACATCCAAAAGGTTTCAGCTCACATCTCGCTGCATTTCATTCACAGAAGGCTGAGAGATATACGAAGTGTGAATTTTTTTTAGTCTGAAAAGCGAGGACGAATAAATCCAAAGTAGCCATTCAGTCAGTTAGCCATTTCAGGTGTGTTCACAGCAGATATTGAATTTCTCACCAATCATGGCCGACACGTGACTCCAGACCCCACAGCAAAGGTACAAAAACAAAGTTGCTGGAAAACTTCAGCAGGTCTGGCAGCATCAGTGAAGATGCATCTGTGAACATTTCCACTAATTTAGTTTTTTTTCATGCAACACAGCATCCGCAATTCTTTCAGTTCCCACAGCAAAGTTCAAGGGGGCAGGATGAGGTTAGTAGGTAGGAGATTTGGGTGGGGCTTGGGGTGGGAGGAGGGGATAGGTGGGAGGAAGGACAGGTTAGTGAGGCGGGCATCAGTTGGGCTGGTTTTGGGATGCGGTAGGGAGAGGGGAGATTTTCAAGCTTGTGACGTCCACATTGATACCATTGGGCTGGAGGGTTCCCAAGTGGAATATGAGTTGCTGTTCCTGCAACCTTCGGGTAGCATCGTTGTGGCACTGCAGGAGGCCCAGGATGGACATGTCGACTGAGTAACGGGAGGGAGAGTTGAAATGGTTCGCGACTGGGAGGTGCAGTTGTTCAGTGCGAAGGGAGCGTAGGTGTTCTGCAAAGTGGTCCCTCAGCTTCTGCTTGGTTTCGCGATGTAGAGGAGGCCACAACGGGAACAGCGGGTGCAGTATACCACATTAACAGATGTGCAGATGAACATCTGCTTGATGTGGAAAGTCTTCTTGGGGCCTGGGATGGGGTTGAGGGGGTAAGTGTAGGGGAAGGTGTAGCACTCCCTGCCGTTGCAGGGAACAGTGCCGGGTGAGGTGGGGCTGGAGGGGAGTGTGGAGTGGACAAGGTGTCCTGGAGAGAGTAGTCCCTCCGGTAAGCAGGGTGGGGAGTAAGGGTGGGGAGGGAAAAGGTCTTTGGTGATGAGTTCGGATTGCAGATGTCAGAAGTGCCGGAGAATGATGTGTTGGATCCGGAGGTTGGTGGTGTGTTACGTGAGGACGAGTGAGATTCTGTTTTGGTTCATATTGCGAGGAGGGGGTTTGAGGGATGAGTTTCAAGAAATGCTGGAGACTCGGTCGAGGGCGTTCTCGACCACCGACGGTGGGATTTTGCGGTACTTGAAAAATGAGGATATCTGAGATGTACCGGAGTGGAATGGGTCATTCTGGAAGCAGATGCGACGGAGGCGAAGGAATTGGCAATAGAGGATGGCATTTTTTGCAGGAAGGTGGGCGGGAGGAGATGTATTCTAGGTAGCTGTGGGAGTTGGTGGGCTTGATATGGATATCAGTTTCTAAGTGGTTACCAGAGATGGAGACAGAGAGGTCCAAGAAGGAGAGAGAGGTAATGGAGATTGTCCAGGTGAACCTAACTTTGGGGTGGAAAGTGTTGGTGAAGTGGATGAACTGTTCGAGCTCCTCATGGGAGCACGAGGCAGCGCCGATACAGTCATCAGTGTCACGGAGGAAGAGGTGGGAATTCGGGCCAGTGTAGGTATGGAAGACGGATTGTTCCAAGTAACCTACGAAGAGGCAGGCATAGCTCGGGCCTGCGGTACAGGAAGAAGCGGAGGGCCTTTCGGCCATCTGTATGGAGAATGCAGGCATACAGGTACTGGACGTCCATGGTAAAGTTGAGGTGTTGGGGTACGGGAAATTGGAAGTTCTGGAGAAGGTGGAGGGTGTTGGTGGTGTCACGGACTGAGGTAGGGAGTTCCTGGGCCAATGGGGAGAAAATGGAGACGAGATAGGTGGAGACAAGTTTGGTGGAAAAGTAGCAGGCAGAGACAATGAGTCGAACAGGGGAGTCAGGTTTGTGGTTTGTGGGAAGGAGGTCGAAGCAGGCGGTGCCGGTTTTGGTAACAATGAGGTTGGAAGCCTTGCCAACCAAGTTTCCCAACTAAACTGGTCCAGCTTTTCTCCATTTGACCAATATCCCATTCAACGCATTCTACTCATCCACCTGTACAAATGTCTTTTAGATAATGCAATTGTACCTGCATCAGCCACGTCCTTGTTAAATCTTTCTCCTCTCCACGTGAAAATGTGCCCACTAGTTTTAAGCTCCGTAGGGAAAAGACCATTGCTATTCATCTTATAGATGCTGATAATTATTTTATAAATGTCAACAAGGTTACCTCTCAGTCTCCTGTGCTCTTTTGAAAATGGTCCCAGCCTATACAGTCTGTCATTAGGACTGAAATCCTCCGGCCTCAGTACATCCTTATAAATCTTTTCTGAACCTTTTCCAATTCTTTAAAATCTTGACAATAAACAGTCAAACAGAACTGTACACAGTACTCCAAAAGTGCCCTCACCATCATCCTGTACAACCTCAAAATGATGTCTCAACTCCAAGAATCAATGATCTGTGCAATAAGGGTAAGAGTGCTAAACGCCTTCTTCACCACCCTGTCGATCTGCGACGCAAATTCCAAAGAAATATGTCGCAGAACCCCCGAGGGCTCTGTAGTCAGAAACACAACACGGGACTCTGCAAAAAACTGTATACGTCCCACTGGTCAAGTGCCGACTGAAACGTGAAGCCACGGGAATGGTTAGGAGCAGATATGATATCAACGTTTCAAGGCATTTGGAGCAGCAGATAAACAGACATGCAATAGGCAATACGTACCACATGCACGGCATGAAAGTCACTGTCACAGTTAGATGCTAAACAAGGAAAGCCACATGAATTTGAAGCAAGGAGTGAGATATGGGAAGTCGACAGAGAATGACATTGAGCGCCAATGTCAGGGAATAATATGATCATCACAAAGAACATCGAACAGTAGACCACAGGGATTGAAAAGACAGTGTGGAGCTGGAGGAATACAGCAGGCCAGGCAGTATCAGAGGAGCAGGAAAATTGACGTTTTGGGTCGGGGCCCTTCTTCAGATGTCGCTCCAATTATCTCCTACTTCCAGCATCTGCAGTTCTTGCTTTCTCTCAACGCAGGAGTTGATTTTTCAGCTCAACAAGGTTTCTATTCTTAACTAATCCCATTTGCCTTCGGATGGTGTGCATCCTTCTACTCTCGGCCTGTTCATGCATCTATCCGAAATGCCTTTACAACCACGGTGGCATATCTGCTCACAACACCTCCCATGCCAACACAATCCACGAGGATACCAACTTCTGTCTTTTAAAAAAAAGAAACTTTCCTCGACCATATCCATTAAACTTTCCTACTCTCAGCTTAAAACCTGTGCCTCTGGTATTTGTCACATCCACCCTATGGATATTCCGACAATCCTCTTTGTCCATTTCTCTCATATTTTTATATGCGTCGATCAGGTCGCATCCTCAGCTTCTGACACACTAATGAGACAATCCAAGTTTATCTAACACGTCGTTATAGCCGGTACACTCCAATCCAGGCAACATTCTGCTCATCCTCCATCGCAGCCTCTCCAAATCCTCCACACTCTTCCAAACAGACAGCGAACAGAAAAGTGCACAGTACTACAAATGCGGCTTGATTGACGTGTTATACATTTGCAACATGACTTGCCAACTTTAATACTCAATGTCCCTACTGAGGAAGGGAAGCATGCCACATGCATTCTTTACCACATTATCTACTTGCCTTGCTAATTTCAAGTATCTATGAATGTGGACTCTCTGGACATTATTGTTCCTAAAGATCCGCTATCGACATTGTAATTTGTCCTTGCATTTCATCTCCCAAAAAGCATCATCGTCGCTACACAGGTAAAATACTATTTGCCAATTCTTCAACCAGTTTTCTAGCCAAACTGAAACATGATGCGTCATTTGGTATCCTTCCTCACTATTCACAACTCCATCAAATATCATGTCATCTGCAAACCTATTGGACAGATCAACTGCATTTTCATTCAAACGATGTATATCAATTAGAAGGAACAGAGATCTCTCTCCGGATCGTCGTGGAACACCACTGGTCTCAGGCCTCCAGTTCAGGAGAATCCACGCCTCGAATGGCACACTCTGTCCTCAACCGTCAAGTCAATTTTCTATTAAACTTTCCAATTCACTGTCAATGTTGTATTACCTCATCTTCTGCACAGTCTAGCATGAGGGGCTTTTGAATAGTTTTATTAAAACCATTGTCTTTCAGCATAGCCTTTTCTGCTTCTTTTCTACGTCCCACATGTATCAAAAGCATTTCTCAGAGTTATGTTTGATACATAAAGGAACTGATATACTTCTTTCCCAATTATTTTCAGGTAGTTGATTCTGTACGCTTGATGTAAAACGTTACTGTTGCAACGGGATATATGTCACATCACATTACAAAGTCAGAGCTGATCCTCAGACTTAAGTGCCAGCTCACACATTTTTGAGAAAGTTAAATTGTAACATAACTCTGGATGAGGATCAGCATAATTTTAAAATTTGGAGGATGAGTGACTGAAGGGTTTTACTTGCAGGGAGAGGCTGAATAGGCATGAACTTTATTTTTTCCCCTGGAATTTCGGAGGCTGAGATGTGACGTTTCGGACATTTCTAAAAATCGTGATCGCATCGCTAAGTTGAACAGCCAATGTCGTTATAGTCGAGTAAAGGACGTCCAAAACTAGACAGCATAAGTTTGAGGTGAGAGTGAAAGGATTTCAAAAGAAACTGAGGTATGGAATGGACGCCATTATAAGTTGCAGTCAAGTCTTGGAAAATGTCCGGGCTTAGGCTGGCAAGTGGCAAGTTTGAACCATATAAATGCCACGCTATGACCATCACGACCATCAAAATTCCTTGGCATTCAACGGCGTTACCTTCAATGAATCGCCCACTATCAACATCCTGAGAGTTATCATTGACTGCAAATTCAACTGGACTCACCACGTAACAACAGTAGCTACAACAGCATGTCAGAATCTAAGAATACTCCGGCGAGTAACTCACCTCCTAGCTCCTAAAATTCTTTCGAAAAACTACAAGGTACAAGTATTATCCAAGGTAAAAGTCGGGGCTGTTTACTCCCTACTTTCCCCGATCAGTGCAGACCCAATATCACTCAAGAAGTTTGAACCCACAGCTGTTGTGCAGCAGCGTTTAAAAAAAAAGACAAAAAAATCTAAACTTCATCCAATGTCATTCACTCCACGTGGAGGCATTGGATACTGAAAAAAAAGCTTCAGGCCCTGACAATGTTCTGGAAATGATACTGAAGGTTTGAGCTTCAGAAATTGATGCAACACTTGCCAAGCTGTTCCAGTACAGTTACAACGCTGTCATCTCTCCAACAAAGTTGATATTTACTCAGATATGCCACGTTACGCAAAAGAAGAATAAATCCAGCCCGGTCAATAACCACCACGGCAGTCCTCCCTCAATCATCACTAAAGTGAGGTAAAGTGTCATTGACATTGCGATAAAACAGACCCTGCACAGCAATAAACAGCTTAATGGCGCCCAGTTTGGGTTCCGACAGGGCCACTCAGCTCTGTTACTCATCAAAAATTCCCAGAAAGACTAAAAAAAATGGGACAAAGGTGGCAAATTCTTCACTGGTTGGAGTCGTACCTGACAAATAGAACAATTTTCATAGTTGTCGCAGGGCAGTCATCTCAACTCCAGGACATCTCTGCAGGAATTACTCGGCGAGAGATAGGGAGATGGACGGAAAGAGATAGAGAGAGAGAGATAGAGAGAGAGACAGAGAGAGACAGAGAGGGTTAGAGGGCGGGTAAGATGGGGTGGAGCGGGAATGGGCAGAGAGAGGGGGAGAAAGGCAGAGAGAAAGTGAATGAGTTGGACAGCAATGTCTCTCTCCCGATTCCTCTCTGATGCTTAAGATGATGCAATACCACTTTCTGCCGCCCTCCCCGAACCACTTCAAAAAAAATTGTCGAGGGTGTAAACCATCAGGGATTTAAACTTAGACACACAGACACACACACACAGACACACATACACACTCACACACACACACACACACACACACACACACACAGACACACACACACACACACACACACACACACACAAGCACACACACACGTGCTTTACATACACACAGACAGTGCATACTCTGCTCGTGTGGAGAGGATTACAATCATATGAAGAGTTCCCTCAGAGTGAAATATGTTGATGTTTAAATGAATGTGTTACTTTTGCAGTGAGGAAATTTTTAGTCTTTGTGCAGAATTTCCGACATTGCACATATTAAATAGAGTATTTCTATTGCAACTGCATCCAGGCACTTCCGGGTGAACCGTGTACATCGGAGACTTGGTAACTTTTAATGCACTTTCTGCAATTTTTATTGTCTTATAAGGTCGTGTCTCAACTTTTAAGTGAAGAGCATATTCAAAAGTGCCAGGAGTGAGGCCACCACTGGGTTTGTTAGTCTTCTTCCGCTCATATGTCAGGGGCAGCATCGATCGGATAAAAGTGCTCTGTGTCTCGAAAGATATTGTTTGAAGAATAAAACAACTGTTCAACCTGATGCATTCTCAGCTTTCAATGTTTTCTCCAAATAAAAACCTGCCCTTTCTGTAGTGGCGAAGGAAGGCCACCAGAGGGGGGAATTGTATCACTTTGAACAAACAATTAGCATCTGGGAGACAATGAACCTCTGATTCTTCACTTCTTAATTTATCCATTCGATCATTTAAACTTCCATCGAGGACAAAGTTTGTCTCATTGCTGCCAAAGATGGGCACAAACGAAAAAAAAGAGAGTAACACTCAGATTGAAACACACATCAACATGACCATCAACATTATCTCACTGTAAACAAAAGAGAGACACACAGATGGAAAGGGGGAAAGGGTTCAACGCGATTTCAGTGGATTCAACCCAAAAATGACAGAGACGCCGCAAATGTCTGCCCCACAAATATTGTACATCTCCAAAACGTTGCCCCCTGCCGAATTTTGGCATTCACCCGCAAATTTATGTTCACCCAAATATTTATTGCCCAACCTCAAACACACCCAATCTGCAAGGCCGTAACAATTTTGCACCACACGTTGTGCGGGAGCGTACAGCTGCAAACTATCCTCTTGTCGATGATACATTTTCTGAACTGACAGATTTTGGTGGATTTTTCAGCATATTTACAGTTGATGACGACAGACGAACAATGAGTAGTCAACCTGTTGAAGCTACCAAACCTGATTACTTGAAAGACTAAAAATATCAACAGTATAGAAAGAGCTCAGCAATCCAACAACGAATGGATCGAAAATCAAAGAACAGTCCAACACCGGAACAGGCACATCGGGTCACGAAGAATGTACTGACATAAGTCGGATTTCTTTAAAAAAAAGGCTTTCGTTTAGCTGTGTCTGTTTCCATTATTCCCTGCCTCTTCATGTAACCATCAAGATGTTTCTGAAACCCGTATCCCTTCACAATTGACATTTCGACCCTCGGAAAAAGATCTCGAATATCCGTACCTCTCGTCAATTTCTGAACTTCTATTAGGCAGCCCCTCAGCGTCCGATATTCAACTGACAAAACGACAACTTTGTTCAATTCTCCTCAGAGCCAATACCCTGCAAACCTGAAAACATCCTGGTGAAAAATTTCTCCAGCCTCTCCAAAACCTTCATAACCGTTTAGTGCAGTGCTGACCAGAACTCTAAAAAATATTCCAGATGAAATCTAAATGAAATTCAATAGCAAGCCCCCGACTGGAAAATTAATTCTATGTCTGGACTGATGATAGCAAGCATGCCACACGCTTTCTTAATCATCTTATTCACTTGTATTGCTACTTTCTGGGAACTGATGACCTGTGCTCTGAGATCCGTCCATCCCTTAATGTTTCAAAGATTTCTGACAAATACTTCCCTCCTTCATTTAGCCTCCCAAAATACTCACACAAACACAACTACACTCAGTCACACACAGTTACATAATTAAAGAAAATTGCACTCAGTCTCGCTCACTCACTGACACTCGCACACACTCACACAAGCACACACTCACACTTCCACTCATTGACACTCACACACATTCAGTTTGGGACTGACGTCGAGAAACAGGCACAGAATTCCAAAACAAACATGAAATCACTGCATTTTTATTGATGAAATTCAATTTACACTGTGCATCACCACTTACAGAAAGATTCCCAGTTCAACAACAAGTTGTAAATCCTCCCTAATGAGGTTTGAAAAAGCAAATCAATCACACTTCGAATTCCTTAAAACAGCTCAGTGATAAACGACAGGGACGACACTCCCATGTGAGAATCAATTAATTCGAATAGAGAAATGAATTCCGTGATTAATACACTCATAAAGAATAATCTTAATGTTTTCTGTCTACTTTCCCTTTTAAGTCATTACTACACAATCAAATAAAAAATGGAAGTGCATACAAATATAATTAGGTCAATGCAAAGCAAATCCTGCTCAATTACAATCATGTGCAGCTTATTTTATGAAAAAAGAAACCTTCAGCATTTTGAAAGTCTGAATGGAAGACTTTACGCAATATTTTTTGTCTCAGTACGTCCCATGATGAAATAGATTCTAACATTTACCTGAAATGATAAAGAAAATAGATGGAGTTCAATTGACGTCATGTCATCTGTGACTCTTTTTACATCACATGTGCCTGTCATTCCCCAGCTGAAGCTCTAAACTTCAGGGAACTGAGAAATAAGACTATGTCTGCTTCTTCAATGTCAGAAAGATGAAGGGCCATCTTTCAAAAGAAACGTTGAAGTGAGTCTCTTCCTGTGTTCTCAGCTGGATGTAAAGGACAGCCTGGAATCTACCTTGTCGAGTAGCAGAGGTGTGATCACTCGGACAATATTCATTCAACATTCGAAAATCTCACTAAACGAACTACACATTAATTATCACCTCTGATTTGTGATAACTTAATGAACGCATGCTGGCTGTGCCTTATCTTAAAGTACAACAGAGAAGAACACTTCCAAAAGGAGATCATTGGACATGCATGAGTTTGCATTTGGGGTGTTGGTAAGAAGTACAACATAAAGAAAAGTTTATGATTTATTTTGCTCTGGTTAAACAATTTAAATAGCCTCTGTGATGCGATAGCATGTTGTTTTCCACTTTATTTAGAAAATTCTCATCACAAGCATCGATTCTTTGACTGATAGACATGTGCCACGCTTTTTATGATGGCTTTCAACGTTACTTTCTGGTGAAAGCATTCCACAGTTTCACAGACCTCCAGGACAACACACTCTCCCCACTTTTTCAGAAACGTTTTAACCAATTAGAAAAGGTAGCTCTTAACGGTTTGATCTTTTTGCTGTAAAATTTTGTGTTACACTTTCAGTGCATTTCAGTTCAGAAGTCGTCATGAATACATATTTTATCAGAAGGGAAAGAATGGATTTTCTGAGCGGCCGTCAGAGCTAACACTTAAAGAACATCCAATGCATGTGATGCCCCGAGCTGAGATGATTGAATTACAATTTGGCTTCTTTGAGAGATGGACATAGCTGGCGTGACGTTCAGTA
>JAHRHZ010000256.1:0-35373 GCA_024137785.1 Ginglymostoma cirratum
TGTTATCTCGGATTCTCCAGCATCTGCAGTACCTTTTATCTGTTTTGTGTTTCTCTCTGATCCTCTTTCTTGGGAAGCAGGCAGGCGCGGCAAGCAGTGAAGAAAGCAAATGATACGTTGGCCTTCATAGTGAGAGGATTCAAGTACAGGAACAGGGATAGCTTTTTGCAAGGGCTTTGGTAAGACCACACCTGGAGTGCGATGTGTACCTTTGTTCTCCTTTCCCAGGGAAGGATGCCCAGGCTATTGAGAGAGCGCAAAGAAGGTTCACCCGACTGATTCCTGGGATTTCAGGGCTGATGTATGAAGAGAGACTGGATCCTCGTTTAATTATGCTTCCTTTTGTCCTCTGAACCGCTGACTGCATCACTAACCAATATTCTACCTCCCAGTTGCTCATCTGAATCTGACCCATTGATGCCAATGCTTTGGTTCTCATTCCCCTGCCATACCAGTTTAAAACTCACTAACGCAACTGACAAACTCCCAAAAGGAGATTTGTCCTAGCTCTACCTAGAAGCAATTGGTCAGGCTTGTACAGGTCCCTCCTAACACAGAAAAGGTCCCAATACCTGAAGAATCTAAACCCTTCTCTGGTATACCATTTCTCCAGCCTCAGATTCATCTGATCTATCCTCTTATTCCTGCTTTCACGAGCATGTGGCACTGGGAGTAAGTCTGACAATACTACATTTGATGTCATGTATTTTAATGTATCTCCCATATTCCGACATTCAGCTTTCAGGTGCTCATCCCTCTGTTTAGCTATGGTATCTGCGTGTTCCATGACTTCTGGCTGATTACCTGCCAACTTCAGAATGTCCTGCAGCCGCTCCATGGTATTGCAATTCCGGGCACAAGGGAGATAACATACCATCCTAGATTCTTGTCTGCGGCCACGAAAGAGCCTGCCTGTACCCCTGACTATTGAATCCTGTTGTTATAGCCCTACCACTCTCTTTCATCCCCACTCCGTGCGGCAGAGCTATCTGTGGTGTCATGAACCTGGCTGTTGCGGATCTCCCCCCCGAGAGGCCACTCCAAACACCCCCAAGAGAATCCAAAATGGTATATCTGTTTGAGTGGCGGATGACCATTGGGGACATTTGCACTTCCTTCTTGAGCCTTTTACTTTATCTAATGGTTACCCTTTCTGCCTGTATAATCCTCAACTGTGGTGTTACTGACCCTCTAAATGTGCTGTCCACAAACATTTTCAGTATCGCCAATGCTCCAGTGAGTTCACCCACACCTTCAGTTCCAAAAATTAGTTACCCAGTAGCTGCAGATGGACATACTTCCCGCACACTTAACCGTGTCCCTTATTTCCCACATTGCGCAAGAGCTGCACATCGTGGTTCTGAGGTCTCCTGTCATTACTTCTGTCTAGATTCAGTTAGTTACTTTCATTAAGAGAATTTAAATAAGATAGCAATCTTTCTTCATTTCAAACATTTCTATTATAATCGAAAGCCCCCACCTTTCCTTAAGCTGATATATCATAGTATTTTTGCTTTGACAGTTTTTGAACTATGTAGATATGCCTTACAAATTGGCTGTTCCTACTGGGACCATGTGACTTTCTGAACAGCACGAAATGAGATTAAGCGCCACACTCAATCTTTCAGCTTCACCTCCTACCTGTCTCACCTCACTGTTTTCACTCAACTCCAAACCATACTCACTGAGCCAAGCAGCACCAACAGTGTAGCCTTGTCACTTTCATTGTCTGCTCACACCCACTCTGACCTCAGCCTCCCATACTGTTTCAATGCAGCTCAATGAGAGGTCAGAAAAGAGCATCCCATCTTCAATTCAGCCCTTTATAACTCAACATGGAATTCAGCAGCTTGTGGGTCAACAGAGTTGTCAGGATCTGAAACATTCCACCTGAAAAGCTGTTGGAAGTCATGTCGATAAGGAATTTTAAAGGGAAGTTTGCAGGCATTTAAGAATGAGGAATTGAGAGGTCAAAATTATGAAATGGCTAGTAATGGGGAACAAAGAAATGGTGGAGAAATTGAAAAGGTACTTTCCATCAGTTTTCACAGTGGAAGACATCAGCAGCATACCAGAACTTCAGGAGAGACATGGGGCAGAAGTCAGCGCACTGCCCATCACTAAGGAGAAGGGGCTGGGGAAGTTTAAACATCTGAAGGTGGATAAATTACCAAGACTGGGTGGACAACACCCCAGAGTTCTGAAGGAGATAGCTGGGGAGATTGTAGAGGCAGTGGTGGTGATCTTTCAGAAATCACTGGAGTCAGGGAGGGCCCCAGATGACTGGAAAATGGCTAATGCAACACCCCTGTTTTAGAAAGGATGAGGCAGAGGCAGGAACCTATAGGCTGGGTAGCCTCACCTCATTTGTTGTTAAGATTGTAGAGTCCATTATTAATGAACGAGACTGCACCTACTTGGAAGTGCATGGTACAGTAAGTCAGAGTCAGCATGGCTTCATCAAAGGAGATCATGCCCAACAAATCTGTTAGATTTCTTTGAGGAGATAACAAACAGGTTAGACAAAGGAGAACCAGTGGGCGTGATCTATTTGGATTTCCAGAAGATCGTTGTCAAGGTACCACACAGCAGGTTGCTAAATAAGAGCATGGTGATTGTGGCAAGGTAGAGGATTGGCTGACTGACAGAAGGCAGAGAGTCAGGATAGAGGTCTTACACAGGATGGCAGCCGGTAACTTGAGGAGTTCTGCAGAGGCCAGTGTTGGCTATTCACATTATGAATTAACAATCTGGACAAAGGAACTGAAGGCATTACTGCTATCTTTGCAGACAACACAAGGTGGAAGGACAGGTACTGTTGAGGAAGCGGTGAGCCTGCAGAAGGATTTGAACAGGCTAGGAGAGTGGACAAAGAAGTGGCAGTTGGAATACAATGTGGGAAAGTGTGGAGTTACGCAATTTGGTAGGAGGAATAAGGGCCCAGGCAATGTTCTAAATGGGGAATGGCTTCAGAAATCCAAAGCGCAAAGGGACTTTGGGTGTCCTAATTCAGGAATTCTCTTAAGGTTGACATGCAGATTCAGTTGGCCATTCAGAAAGCAGATTCCATTTTAACATTTATTTCAAGGGGCTTAGAATATAAGAGCAGAGATGTACTGCTGAGGCTGTACAACTCTGGTCAGACCGCATTTGGAATATCGTGAGCAGTTTTCGGCTCTGTATCGAAGGAAGGATGTGCTGGTGTAGGAGGGAGTCCACAGTAGGTTAACAAGAATGATCCCGCGGATGAAGAGTTTTCATAAAAATAGCTGTTCAGGACGCTGGGTCCGTATGAGCTGATGGGGAGGCAATGGTCTAGTGGCATTATCGCTGGACTGTTAATCCAGAGACCCAGATAATGTTTTGGGGACGCATGGAATCCTGCCATGGCAGACGGTGGAATCTGAATTCAATAAAATATCTGGAATTAAGAATCTAATGAAGACTGTGAATCCATTGTCGGAAAAACCCATCTGGTTCACGAATGCCCTTCAGAGAAGGAAACTGCCTTCATTACCTGGTCTGGCCTATATGTGACTCCAGATCCACAGCAATGTGGTTGACACTTAACTGCCTTCTAGGCAATTAGGAATGGGCAATAAATGCTGCCTGGCCAGTGACGCCCTCATCCCGTGAATTTGTAAAAAAAAAAAATTCAGCGTAGTTTTGAAGTATGAGGGCCTACAGGAAGGATAGAAAGGGAGGCAAAAGAGCAGGACAGTGGTATTTTTGATAAAGGAAAACATTACTGCTGTAACTGGAGAAAATATTTCTTTAAAAAAAAATCATCCAGTGAGAATACATGGGTTGAAATTAGAAATAAGAAAGGAATGATCACCTTGATGGGATTGTACACCAGGCCCCCTAGTAGTCAGAGGCAAACCGAGTAACAAATATGTCGAGAGATCTCACATAGATGTAAGAATAATGAAGTTGTAAGAGCAGTTGATTTCAATTTTCCAAACATTGACTGGGACAACAATTGTGTTAAAGGATGGCTGATGAAGAATTTGTTAGATATGTTCAAGAAAATTCCTTAATCAACATGTAGATGTTCTTACTAGAGAAAGAGCAAAACTTGACCTTCTCCTGGGTAAGGCGGCAGAGCAAGTAACTGAAGTGACAGTAGGGTAACACTAGGTGTAGTGATCATAATTCTATTAGTTTTAAAATCGTTATGGAAAAGGATAAGCCTTCCAGAAAAGTTAATTGGAGTAAGGCAAATTTTAATGGTATGAGACAAGAACTTTCAAAAGTGACTGAAGTAGACTATTCACAGGTAGACTGACATTTGATAAGTGGGAGGCTTTCAAAAGTGTGATAGCAAGAGCTCAGAGCCATTATGTTCCACGATGTTCCTGATAGAGTGAAAGGTAAGGCTGGTATGATTAGAGAACAATGGATGAATAAAGATATTGAGGCTCTCCTCCTAACAAAAGAAGAATCATATTTTAGATATAGACAACTGGGTTCAAATGAATTTCTTGAACACCATAAAAAGAGTAGGGCCATTCTTAACAGGGAGATCAGGGAGGCAAAGAGGGATATGAGATAAGGTTATCTGCCAAGGCTAAGGATAATCCATAGAGATTCTACAAGCACATAAAGAGCAACGAGAGACAGAGACAGAGAGAGTTGGGCAGCTAAAAGATCAAGGAGGTCATCTTTGAAATGGGAGATATTAAATGAGTATTTCACATCAGTTTTACCTGTGGAGAAAGCTAGTCCAAATGTTCACGCTCCATATACGAAGCTAGAGAGTTCCTGTTACCAAACTATTCGGCTAAGCGCCAAAGAAACGGAGACTAAGTGATGTGTCTAGCAGCTGGATTGACTTTCTACTCTGTGTGGCTACATGCTACACTTACAGTCTATATATCACCAGGACTGGAGGGTTTGAGTTATGAGGAGAGACTGGATAGGCTGGGACTTTTTTCACTGGAATTTGAGGGATGACTTTATAGAGATTTATAAAATCCTGAGGGGTACATATATATCTAAGGTGACAGCAAAGGTTTTTTCCCTTGGATAGGAGAGTCCAAAACTGGAGAGTATAATTTTAAGTTCAGAAGAGAAAAACTTAAAAACGGAACTAAGGGGCAACCTTTTCAAACAAAGGGTGTTTGTATGTGGAATGAACTGCGAGAGAAAGTAGCAGATGCAGATACAGATACAGTTGCAACATTTAAAAGGCATTTGGGCAACTACATGAATAGGAAAGGTTTAGAGGGATGTAGACTAAATGCAAGCAAGTGGGATTACTTCAGTTTGGGAAGTTTGATTGGCATGGACGACTTGGACTGAAGGGGGCTAGAAACTTTGGAGATAAATATTGATGTTTTTAAAACAGTTCACATTACAGGATAGGAAGTGCTGGAGGCCTTAGAAAATATGAAGATGGATAAATCTCCAGGGCCTGATCTAGTGTCTCCCAGGACAATGTGAGAAGTTAGGGAAGAAATATGGGGCTCCTTTGAGAAATATTTGTATCATCTATAATATGGGTGAGGTGTTGGATGACTGGGGAGTGGCTAATGTTAGGCCTTTCTTTAAGAAGGGATGTAGAGAGAAGCCTGGGAACGAAAGACCTGTGAGACTGACTTTGGTGGTGGGTACATTGTTGGAGGTAATTCTGAAAGATGGCATTTTGAGAGCCAAGGAATGATCAGGGCTAGTCAGCATGATTTTGTGCAGGAAAAATTTGATTGAGTTTTTTGATGAAGTAACCAAGAGGATTGATAAGGCCAGAAGAGTAGACATGATTTACTTGCACTTTAATAAAGCCTTTGACACGGTTCTGCTTAGTAGACTAAGTGGTAAATGGAATTCAAGGTGAGCATGCGAATTTCACATAAAATTTGCTAAACAACAAGAGACGGTATGGTGGTGGAGGGCTGTTTATCAGACTGGAGGTCTGTGACCAGCGGTGTTCCACAGGGATTGGTGCCGGATCCACTTTTGTTTGTCATTTATATGAATGATTTAAATGAGATGATAGAAGGTATTGTTAGTAAGTTTGTGGATGACATCAAAATTAGTGGTATAATTGACAGTGAAGATTATTTAAGATTACAAAGAGATCTTGATGAATTGGGTTCATGGGCTGAGGAGTGACAGATGGAGTTTAATTTGGATAAATGAGAGATATTGTATTTTGGTGAAACAAACAGGGGCGACAGGACTTGTACAATTAAAAGTAGGGCCTTCAATAGTACGGTAGAACGAGACACTTCAGGGTTCAGTTACCTAATTCTTTGACGTCTGTGCCACATGTAGACAGGGTGGTTAAGAAAGTGTTTAGTACGCTTACCTTCTTCGCTCACACCTTTTGTGTACAGGAATTGGGATGTCACGTGAAGTTGCATAGTACTTTCTTGAGGCCTCTCCTGGAGTACTGTGTCCAGTTCTGGTCGCCCTGGATATTATTAAGAAGGATATTATTCAGCTGGAGAGGGTTCAGATGAGATTCACCAAGATGTTGCTGGGAATACAGGGATTGAGTTATAAGGAGAGGCTGGATAGGCTGGGACTTCTTTCACAGGACTGTAGGAGATTGAGGTTGCTCTTACATGGGTTTATATAATCCTGAGGGCTACAGATAAGGTGAATATCAGGTGTCTTTTCCCTGGGGTAGGGTATTTCAAGATTAGGGGCATACTTTTAATGTGAAAGGAGAAAGATTTAGAAAAGACATGAGCGTCAATTTTTTTTTATTTTACACAGAGTAGTTCATGTGTGGAATGAACCCTCCAGAGGAAGTGGTAGATGTGGGTACAGTTACAATGTTTAAAAAATATTTGGTTAAGTATATGAATAAAAAATGTTTGGAGAGATATGGGCCAAGTGCTGACAGGTGGGATTACTTTGCTTTTGCAACATGGTCGGCATGGACACGTTGGCCCGAGGGGTCTATCTTCGTGCTCTCTGACTCGATGTGATTGAAACTTACATAATACTGAGACGCCTGGATAGATGGACATGGAGACAATGTTTCAACTAGTAGGAGAGACTAGAACCTGAGGGCACAGCCTCAGAATGAAGAGATGACTCTTTAGGATGAGATGAGGAGGAATTTCTTCAGCTTGAGGGTGGTGATTCTGTGGAACTCATTGTTGTTGAGACCTGAGGAAGCCAAGTTATTGAGTGTATTTATGACAGAGATAGATAGGTTCTTGATTGATAAGGGTACCAAAGGTTAAGGGAGAAGGCAGGGGAATGGGATTGAGAAACATATCAGTCATAATCAAATGTTGGAGCAGTCTCAATGGGACGAATAGCCTAATTTTGCTCCTATATCTTGTGGTCTTATGGTTATTTTGGATGACTTCAGTCTGTACATTGATTTGATTTGCTCAATCTGTAAAAATGCCAAAAAGGAGAAATTCCTGGAGTGTGCACAAGATGGTTTTCTGGATCGATACATTGAGAACCCAAAAGGAGGACAGGCTATCCTCGATTGCAGACTGTCCGATGGCCAGGGGATGGGTTAAGTCAGTTGGCTGGATGGCCGATATGTCTCTCTCTTTTTCTCTCTCTCTCCGTCCCAAGTGAGAGTGCAGTCCTATAGTCTTCTGGGATATGGCAATTTGAATTTAAAAATTTTAATTGTGTAATGAGAAGGGAATAATTAGTAATCTCGCTGTGTGAGGCCCCTGATGGGCGAGTGAAGAACTAGTGATTGAACTCTTCATTAAGATGGAAAATGACAGAGTTGATTCTGAGACTAGGGACCAAAATCTAAACAGAGGAAATTAGGATGGTATGAGGAACAGGCAAGCTACAATAAATTGGGGAACATAACTTAAAAGGATGACAAAAATTTAAAGAGCATTTTGCAGAAAAGCGACTGTTGTTCATTCCTGTCTGGCACAAAATAAAGTGGGAAAGGTGACTCTGCAATGGCTATCAAGGGATATTAGGGATAGTATTGGATGCGAGGAACAGGCATACAAATTGGCTAAAAAGAGCATCAGACCTGAAGACAGAGAGTAGTTTAGATTTCAGCAAAAGAGGACTAAGGGATTGATTAAGAGGGGTAAATACAGTCTAAGGGTAAGCTTGTGGGGAACATATAAACTAATTGTAAAAGCTCCTGAAGATATAATGAAGAGAAAAACATATCCCTTTTAATCTGAAACAGGGGAAGTTATAATGTGGAATAAAGAGATGGACAGACTAATTAACTGCTTATGTTGCTTCTGTCAAATAATGACACAAATAACATCCCTAAAATGCTGGGGAATACACGAGAGGAAGGAATGGAAGGAAATCAGTATTAGTGGGAAAATGGTGTTGGGAAAATTGATGGGATTAAACACCACAAATCCCAGTTGCCTGGTAATGTGCACCCCAGTGTTCTTAAAGTAGACCAAGATAGAGTGGCTGCATTCTGAAACAAGGGTCTTGAATCGAAACAGACGAAACTGATGGTCATCTTTCAAGATTCTATAGACTCTGGAACAGTTCCTATGTGTAACCACAGTATTTAATAAAGTAGTAGAGAGAAAACATTGAGTTATAGACCAGTTAGCCTAACACTGGAAAATAGTGTCAGGATTGGACACAGCATAGATTCATGAAAAGGAAGTGAGAAATAAGATGTGAGGTCCATGTGCACAAGTCACTGAAAGTGAGCAGCAGGAGGTGAAGAGGTAAATGGTAAGTTGGCCTTCATAGCGAGGTTCGAGTACAGGAGCAGAGATGTCTTGCTGAAATCTTACAAGGTCTTGGTGAGACCACACTGGAGTATTGTGTGCAGGTTTGGAATCCTTATCTGACAAAGGATATTCTGGCTGTGGAGGCTGTAAAAGAAAGGTTTACCAGACTGATTCCTGGGATGGCAGGACGGATGTATAAGGGCAGAATGGATTGCTTAAGACAAAATTCACTAGCGTTTAGAAGAATGACAGAGGATCTCACAGAAACCAACAAAATTCTAACAGGACTAACAAGGTAAATGCAGGAGGATGCTCAGTGAGTGGGAGTCCGGAACCAGGAAGTCACAATTTATGGGCATGGGGGTCGGCTGTTTAGGACTGAATTGAGGAAATATTTCTTTACTTAGTCACTAGAGAGTCTGTGGAATTTGCTGCCACAGAAAGCAGTTAAGGCCAAAACATTGAATGTTTCAAAGAAGAAGGTAGATATAGTTCTGAGGGCTAAAGGGATCAAAGGGTATGGGTCTAAAGTGGGAACAGACTACTAAGTGGGATGAGCAGCCATGATCGAATGTGACAATGGCCTATCCTGTGCGTATTTTCTATGTTTCTAGTCTGTTAAAGGATATACAACAAAGCAATTGTAACTGATACAGATGTCAGCACTGCTTTATCACAACCGGATGAAAATCCTATAATTCCTTACCAAACAGCAACCTGGGAGTAGCTTCATCACTTGGACTGCAGCAGTTCAAAAAGGCCAAAGAGGTGCAGAGTGATTTTGGAAGCTTCCGGACCAGCTCCTCTGTCTCTCATTTTCTATCCAGTCCTCAAACTGTAGAATGTTCTGAGAAAAGCAACATAGGTGTGTAGGAAATAAGAAAATAGCTTTATAAATTTGCTGATACAGGGAGAAAGGGGGGTTGGAATGGGGATTGTGGGAAGGGGAGCAGTGAGAGAAACAAAGGGTCGTTTTGTGGTGGAGTGGCAGGCGACAAATGGTCCCAATTCCCAACCCGTTCAGTTCTCTCCCTCCATTCCTTGCTCTGTTCCCTCAGCACTTTTTACATTGACAGCCAGCTCAGTGACAAAGATGTGCATCCAAACACTTTCCCATCAATCTCAGTCACTTGCATGTGCATAAGCATCTCCGAACAGCAGACTGCACACACTCCTCCGTGAACACTGAAATGACTTCATCCAATAACCTGCGTTTTCAGCCCAATTCACACCAAAGACAGACAAACAAACAGTCAAGGGATAAATTATAAAACCAAAAACAAAACTGACCATATTACTTAAGCAGTTTCCATGATGCATTGTTTCACAGGTCAATAGGATTGTCAAATCGTCATGCTGTCACATCAACGGCTAAATTCCTTTTCTCAAAGCCCCAGTTCAAAGATCTCCAGATGTTCCTCCTGTTTAGTCATGTTCTTTCCCAGACTTGCTGATACCAGTTCCCAGATACTGACCTCATTAATTGCCAAAACAGACTACAGAGTTTTTGATCAAGGACCAACCTGTGATTATTCCAGGCCTGGCCTCAAATCAAATAACAGGTTGTTTATTCTTTTTAACACAAGCGCTGCTCAGAGTCCAGAAATCACCATTCAGCTCTCCGATTCAAACCAGAAATTGGTTTTAAATAATCAGCGAGGGTTCTAACACAGTGCACAGAAGAAAGAGCTTTAACAAGTGATACAGATTGAGTGAGTGGGACACTACTCATTGGAGTTTGGAACAATGAGTGGTGATCTCATTGAAGCAAATCAGATTCTGAAGGTGCTGGACAGGGTAAACGGTGAACAGATGTTTCCTCTCTTTCAAGAGTCCAGGACCAGGAAGCATAGTCTCAGAATAAAGGGCATCAATTTAAAGCTGAGGTGAGAAGGATTTTCTTCTCAGAGGGTTGAGTGTCTTTGGAGCTTCTTACCACAGAGACCTGAAGGAGCGGAGTCCGTGTGTATATTTAAGGCTGGGATATTCAAGGTTTATGTGGAAAACACTGGAAAATGGACACGAGGAACATTAGATCAGCCACAATTCTGTTGAATGGCAGAACAGGCTTGAGGGGACGAATGGCATACTCCTGTCCCTGGTACATATGGTAACAGTTGCACAGCCTAAGTGAGAATGTTCCAGTGAACTGACTGTGGAGTGAGATTTATCTTAGACTGAAATGAAGTTGCACTGCATACCCTTGAGAGAAACTATATGAATGTTCTATTCATATGGATTTAAATTTATCTGATCATCCAATCAGGAGACAAAAACATCTACACTACAGAGACAACAAGGTGTGGAGCTGGATGAACACAGCAGGCCAAGCAGCATCAGAGGAGCAGGAAAGCTTGGTGTTTCAGGCCTAGACCCTTCATGAACCTTGTGTGTTGATAACACACCTTGTTATCTCGGATTCTCCATCATCTGCAGTACCTATCATCTCTCTACACTATAGAGATACTGGGGAAATGTCCAGACAATGACAGGGATACAGTTCCCCACCTGAGCTAGCCACCTAATGGTGCAGTCACGCCAGGGACAGAACATTCCCCTGCTCCAATGAGCAAGGAGGATTCAGTCAGACATCCAACTGCTGAGATACCTCAGATCACAAGGTGTAGAGCTGGATGAACACAGCAGGCGAAGCAGCATCAGAGGAGCAGGAAGGCTGATGTTTCGGGCCTAGACTCTTCAGAAAATCAGTCTACAGAGTTTTTGATCAAGGACCAACCTGTGATTATTCCAGACCTGGCCTCAATTTCTGAAGAAGGGTCTAGGCCCGAAACGTCAGCTTTCCTGCTCCTCTGATGCTGCTTGGCCTGTTGTGTTCATCCAGCTCTACACCTTGTTATCTCAGATTCTCCAGCATCTATCGCTGAGATACTGGGATTCTGGTGGCGCTGCTGCTTTTTATCACATCCAGCTTCACCTCACCGTCATAACGCACCAATACAGCAGTGAAACCTTCCACCGGGTGTAATCAAACAAAACTGCAGAGCCCCAGATGGAGAGACCGGGGGCGGAAAACCGCAGAGCGGGGAAGGGGAAAAGGGAAACCGGGGAAGGGGAAAAGGGAAACCGGGGAAGGGGAAAAGGGAAACCGGGAACTGGGGGCAGCGGCAACGCGCCTCTCCGCCCCGCAACTCTGACGTCATCACCAACCCCGCCTACGCACTCCAACCTCCCGCAGAGCCAGGATGGCGGCCGTTGACCGGGGCCTGTTCCTGGGAAGAAGCCTGAGGCGTTCAGCGGCTTAAATCGCGGCACCGGATTACCCATGATTAGGGACTGAGACCTAAATTTAGCAATCATAAAAGTTCTTACAGTAATGCTGCCCTCCTCTAACCCTAACTCACCGTCTATGGATGTGATGGACGAACATTACTTTCCGGCAGTCACACAAAGCACGCATTCTCACGATTCCAATTAACTGTGCGCATGCTCCAACTGCCGCGCGTCAGCTGATGACCCCTTACGACCAATAGGAAGCAAGGGTCGTGACGTTTACGCCGTTCCTCCAACCAATCAGAGAAAACGGAGTACCGCGAGCGCCCTAACCAATCAGAAAATGCAGGCACGCTCGACCCCAACCACCTTGTGTGTGTGAGGGGCGGGGCTTCGTGGGAGGCTGGCTGGAGTCGGAGATAAGACGGTGTGGAGCTGGAGGAGCGCAGCAAGCCCGGAAGCGTCGGAGGAGCAGGGAAAGGTGATGTTTCGGGTCGGGACCCTCCTGCTCCTCTGATGCTTCTGGCTTGTTGTGCTCCTCGAGCTCCACAATGTGTTACAGCTGACTCCAGCATCGGCAGTTCTTACTACCTCTGTCTGGAGTCATACGCTGGTTTAGATTAAGGTTTTATTGTGCTCTCAGGAACAGGCTACAAGAGACAGACAGAAATGGACAATGTCCTCATACACAACGGCATCTCAGGTACAAAATGTTAGTTACAGAAGTTGAAAAATAAAGAAATAACTTGAAAACTTCAGCACTACAGTCTTCTCAGTATAAAAGTGAAAACAAAAAGGAAATGCCTGTAAAATTTAAAAAAGTCATAAATTACAGTCCTTCCTTAAACCATGGGCCTGCAGACTGTCCAGATGGGCTTCCTCAAGACGGCATGCTTTCCCCTTCACTGGGCGTGGAACCACCTGTTGTCACCAGCAGCTGTTACACCCAGTTGCAACTCTGGACACTCATCAGGCACACTTGGCCTCACTGCTGCTCAGAAGACCTGAGCCATGATTGCCATCCTTTGCTGTCGCTATTGCCATCCAGCACATTTTGTGCCCCATCCAATGCCACGCTCCATTGCAGCGAGATGGCTGATGCAGCAGAGTCCAGCTCCAGCACTGCTCCGGATATTGATGAGGCCATGATGTTGCTGATCATGACCAGGTTCCATGTGGCCAACCATCAATGCTGCCATCTGCACGACCAAGCTCCAGCGACCAAAGACTCACAAGAAAAAAATAGAAAAGAATAAAGGAAAGTGATCAGAGAAAACATTGTTTGGTGTGGAGCCCTTCTCGGCTGCCATCTTGGATGTAGGATTGTGCCCTGGCCAGACAGGAGGACTGCTTTCTGTCCACTCTTTTTCACAGTATATCAATGACAAGCATCTCCAGATTGTCAATTCAATCAGATATCACAACAAGAGGTAACAGAGTCCCTCCATTCACAAACACCTCACTATCATCAGCCTTCCACCATGTGAGGTATACATTTGTTTATTGTGTCTGTGTGAAAAGGTTTCCGAGATCAGTATGACTGGGAAAGCTCCAAGACATTTGAAATCGTTTGCAGAGCAGCTCCGGAGGTTTTGTCTGGGTACCATATCTGAGGAAGAAGAGACTGGACCTTCCTGGGGTAGCAGCACAGATGTACCTCAATGATTCCTGGACTCAAGTGTTTTAATTTGAGCAGAGGTTGCAGAAATCAGTCTTAGATTTATAAGAGCACATAGAAGTAATTTTGCCTCTTACATCAATGCCAACTTTCTGCTCTAATTCCCTTCTCCCTCCGCAAAGCCTTGCAAGTTTATTTCCCTTAAATGCTTATCTAATTACCTTTTTTAAGTAATTGATTATCTTCATTTCCACTTGTAAGCAGGAGAGGATTATGTAGAAACACTGATTCTGGGGGAAAAGAAACAGCTTCATTCCCCTGTGTCTGTTGTGGCTGAAACAACTCAGTTAGGACTATATTAGCCTGAAGAGTTTAAGATTCCTTGTTGAATTCCAAGTTTCACAAGGCAATTTTGGGCAGCAAGTTAGCCCAGTAGTTAGCATTGCTCTATCACAATGCCAGGAATGCGGCTTTGATTGTGTTTGTGTGGGGTTTGCGTGTTCTGCCCATTACAGTGTGGGTTTCTCTGCGTGAGTGGTTTTCCTCCCATGGTCCAAAGATGGGGAGGTTCGATGGATTGGCCGTGCAAAAAATTGCCCAATTGTGTCCAGGCATGTGCAGGTTGGATGGGTTGCAGGCAGACATAGATAAAGACATGGAGTCATACAGCACAGAAACAGACCCTTCAATCCAACCAGTCCATGCCAATCATGATCCCAAACTAAATTCATCTCACCTGCCTGTTCCAGGCCCATATCCCTCCAACCCTTTCATATTCATATACTTATCTAAATGTATTTTAAACATTGTAAATGTACTCATATCCACCACTTCCTCTGGAATTTCATTCCAAATACGATCCACCCTCTGTGTAAAAAAGTTTCCCCTCACGTCTTTTTTTAAATTTCTCTCCTCTCACCTTAAAAATATGCCCCATAGACTTGAAATCCCTCACACTAGGGAAAGGACACCGGCCGTTCACCTTGTCTATACCTTTAATGACTATATAAACCTCTATAAGGTCACTCCTCAAACTCCTACACTCCAGTGAAAAAAGTCCCAGCCTATCCAGCCTCTCCTTATAACTCAATCAATCCCTCCATACCCAGCAACATCCTGGTAATTCTGTTTTGAAACCTCTCCAGCTTAATAATATACTTCCTATAACAGGATGACCAGAACTGGACACAATACTGCAGAAGAGGCCTCACCAAAATTAGGGCGGCACGGTGGCTCAGTGGTTAACACTGCTGCCTCACAGCACCAGGGGCCGGGCTTGATTCCAGCCTCAGGTGACTGTTGGTGTGGAGTTTGCACATTCTCCCCGTGTCTGCATGGGTTTCCTCCAGCTGCTCTGGTTTCCTCCCACAGTCCAAAGATGTACAGGTTAGGTGGATTGGCCATGCTAAATTGCCCGTAGTGTTCGAGGATGTCTAGATTAAGTGGGTTCTAGGGTTATAGGGGTATGCGTCTGGGCGAGATGCTCCGAGGGTTGGTGTGGACTCGTTGGGCGAAAGGGCCCGCCCCCACACTGTAGGGATTCTCTGAATAATACTATGAATAAACATCCTGTACAATCTCAACATGACTTTCAACTTCTATACTTATAGGATTGATCAGTAGAGGCAAGCTTACTAATCGACTTCTTCACCACCCTGTCTAAATATGACACAAAACTTGAAAGAATTATGTGCTTGAGTGTCTAGGTCTCATCGTTCTACAATACTACCCAAGGGCCTCATTCTAATTCTCTAAGTCCTGCTGTTGTTTGTTTTACCAAAATGCAATACTTTGCATTTGTCCAATTTAAACTCCATCTGCCATCCCTCAGCATTGACCCAATTGATCGAGATCTCTTTGTAACCTTAGATAACCTTATTCACTAATTGCCTATACCACAAAATTTGGTATCATCCACAAACTTATTATACCAGCTATATTCTCATCTAAATTATTGCATAAATGATGAACAAAATGGACTCAGCAGTGATTCTGGGGGGAAACAAGAGCTTCATTCCCCCTTATCTGTTGTTGCTGAACCCTAGGAACATGCTGGTAACATGTCTCCAATCTGAAGAATAATCCTCAACCATCAATCTCTGTCTTCTGCTGTTACCCAATTTTGTATCCAATTGGCAAGCTCACCCTGAATCCCATGTGATTTACCTTTACTAATTAGTCTACCATGCAGAACCTTGTCAAAGACTTCGCCAAAGCCCCAAAAAAAAGTGTTCTCATCTTCCCTCATCAATATTCTTGGTTACTTCCTCAAAAAACTCAATTAATTTTGGGAGACATGATTTCCCTTGCATAAAACCATGCTGAATAGCCCTAATCATTCCTTGCCTCTCCAAATGGGTATAAATCTTATTCTTCAGAATTACTTCCAACAACTTACCCAACACTGAAGTCAGACTCATTGGTCTACAGTTCCCAGGTTTCTTTTTAAACAAATCCCTTCTTAAATAAATGCGCATTATTAGCCACTCTCCAGTCATTCAGCACCTCACCCGTATTTATAGATCATACAAATATTTCTGCAAGAGGCCCCAAAATTTCCTCCCTAACTTACCATTATGTCTTGGGATACACTCAGGTCCCAGAGAATTATTCACCTTTATATTTTCAAAGACCTCTCAAACTTCCTCTTTTCTAATGTTTTCAAAACATCAGTATATATTTACCTGAGTTCTCTAGCCTCCATTTCTTTCTCCACAGTATAAATTGACATGTAATATTCATTTACTATCTCTCCCATCTCCTGAAGTTCAACACAAAGATGACCTCTTTCACTTTTAAGGGGCCTGACTCTCTCTCTAGCTGCTCTTTAGCTCTTAACGTACTTGTAGAGTCTCTTTGGTTTACTCTGAACCTCATTTGCCAAGATTATCTCACACACTTCCTTCACCTTCCTGATCTCCCGCTTCGTAATACTCTTTATACTATTCATGAGATTCATTTGAACTCAACAAAAAACAAAAGAGCTGCAGATGCTGTAAATCAGGAACTGAGGAAGGTTCTGAGGAAGGGTCAGCAGACCCAAAACGTTAACTCTGTTTTTCCCTTCACAGATGCTGCCAGACCTACTGAGCCTTCCCAGCAACTTTGTTTTTGTTCATTTGAACACTGTTGTTTATATCTAATATGGGACACTTGTTTTTAATTTGACAAGCCCTTCATCCATGTGATTAATCTTGTAAATCTGCTGTGGACCCCTGCAACACAAGCACATCTTTTCTCAGATACAGGGCAAAAAACTACTCACAATATTCCAAGTGCAGTCTGACCACAGCGTTTTACAGCCTCAGCAATACATTTCTGCTGTTGTTTGCTAGGTCTCTTGCAATGAATGCCTACATTGCATTTGCCTACCTAACCACAAACTGAACCTGCATGTTGACTTAAAGAGAAGCCTGAACTTGAACTCCCAAATCCCCTGGACTTTAGATTTCTGAAGCCGTTCCCCGTTCAAAAAAAGTCTATGCCTCTAGTCCTCCGACTGAAATGTCCAACCTCACACTTCCCCATACTATATTCCATCTGCAACGTCTTTGACCATTCTCCCAGCCTGTTCATTCTGAAGCCTTCCCACTTCCTCAAAACCACCTGTTTATCATTATGTCATCTGAAAACTTTGCAACAAGGCCCTCAATTCCTTCACCCCGATCATTAATGCATGACGTGAATAATTGTGGTACCAACACTGACCCCTGCTGAATTCCACAGTCTTCCAGCTGCCATCCTGAAAAAGACGCCTTCATCCCAACTCTCTGCCTTCTGCCAGTCAGCCAATCCGCAAACCATGCCAGTACCTTGCACCTAACAACACAGACTCTTACGTTTTTTAGCAGCTTCCCGTATGGCACCTCGTCAAATGCTTTCTGGAAATCCAACAGATCACATCCACAGGCTGTCCTTTATCTAGGTCGTTCAGTACATCCTCAAAGAATTCCATCAGATTTTTCAGGCATGAACTCACCCAGCCTTGATGAAGCCACGCTGACTCTTCCAAGTACTGTGATCACATTGTTTCAATGATCTGCCACACTGTGTCTAACACAAAACTATATATTTGACTTTTATCCAGAATATTAAAACATTGCTTTCAGTCCTGAATGTGATGTCCAGCAAAATCCAATCACTGTTGAGATGTGTGAGCTCTGTGCTGTCTCAGCAGGGTCGCTGAGTGAGTGAATTCCTTCCCCCACACAGAGCAGGTGAATGGTCTGTGTGTGTGATCTCTCTGCTTTCTCAGCAGGGTCGATGAGTGAGCTAACAGTTTTTCTCACATGGAGCAGGTAAATGCATTCTCTCCAGTGAAACATGCTGGTGTGCTGAGAGTTGAGATCATTGCCTGAACCTAGTCCCCCAGTGAAAGCGCCTGAAAGTCTCTCATTATGTGGACGTGTTGATGGAACATCAGTTCCACAGAACTTTGATTGCACTTCCCACAGACTAGATATTTGAAAGGTGTCTCCTCAATGTGAATATATTGGTGATAAAACAGTCCCCAGGAACTTGTATAGTGATTTTCACAGTCTGAGCATTTAAAAGGTCCCTCCTCACTGAGAACACGTTGATGACATGTTACTCCCCAGGAGCTTCTGTAGTACTTCCCACAGTCTGGGCATTTAAAAGATCTCTCCAGAATTGAACTTGCTGGTGTCTCAGCAGGTTTAATGACAGAGTGAATCCCCTCCCACACTCAGAGCAGATGAACGGTCTCTTCCCAGTGTGAACCTGCTGGTGCTCCATGAGGTCAGATGATCGCCTTAACCCAGTCAAACAGAGAGAGCACCTAAACGGTCTCTCCTCAGAGTGAACACTTTGATGGGACATCAGGTCCCTGGAGGTTTTGTAGCACTTCCCACAGACTTGGCATTTAAAAGGTCTGTCATGAATGTGAGCAAGTTGATGTGACAGCAGATCCCCAGGAATTTTACAGCACATTCACAGTTTGGGCATTTAAAATGTCTCTCCTCCATGTGAGCACGTTGGTGGGACATAAGGTCCCCAGATGTTTTTATTGTACTTTCCACAGGCTGGGCATTTGAAAGGTTTCTCATTAGTATGAGCATGTTGATGGGATGTCAAGTCCCCAGAGGTTTTATAACATTTTCCACAGTCTGGACATGTAAAAGATCTCTCATTAACGTGAGCTAGTTGATGGATGTCAAATCCCTGGAAGTTTTAAATCACTTTTCACAGTCTGGGCAATATAAAGGTCTGTTCACAGTGTGAACACGTTGATGGCACAGCATTCACCCAGAATTTTCACAGCACTTCCCACAGTCCAGGCATTGAAATGATCTCTGCCCAGTGTGTACGAGCTGGTGTTGCAGCAGGTTAGATGACTCAGTGAATCTCTTCCCACACACTGAGCAGGTGAATGGCCTGTTACTGGTGAGACTGCGTCGATGAGTTTCCAGCTCAAACAGGGAAATGAATTCCTCCCACAATTCCCACATTTTCACAATTTCACCCCAGTGTGACTGCATTTGTGGTTTGTGAGCTCTGATGATCGGCTGGCGCCGTGTCTACACACACAACACATGTGCACAAATTATGTTTGAAATGCCATGTTCCTGTTTGTCCTTGCAGGAATTTGAGAAAGACCATTTGGAAGGACAGGAAGCAGCTGATGTGACCAATGTTCCAGTTTGGAAGAAAGAGTGAGGTGAGGCAGGATGGGGGAGTAACACAGACAGGGCAGCAGCTGAATGCTTCCTTTCTTTGCTGTAACCAGACTCTGGTTTTGAAGTGTGAAAAGTGACAATACAAGCCAAGTGGGTGAAATCCTTGCTTTCTGGAGGTTAGCCTTTACCAAAGCCTCGGTCGTGCTCCGGAGTTCAAGTATTCCAGAAAGTAACTTGTCACCTTCATCTCTGGAGTAATTAGTGATGGGCATTAAATCCTATCCCAGTGAGTGATGTCCATATCCGAGGCATCCGTGTTCAAAAGCTGCAGTTTCTAATCAGACACTTGCAATCGGTCAGAGTAAGTTCAGAAGCAGAGCAGGGGAGTGAAATAAAAATGAAAGGCAATAATGACTGGGAGGCATGAGGCAGGAAGTGAGCATGTGGCTGGTGGTGCAAGGTTCAGTGTCAGTGCTAATGGGTCAGACTTTACTGCCCACTATTTACACTGACTCACACATCACTCCTGGTCAATTCACCACAATGACCCTGTTCCTCTTAAGAGGTTCGCTCTGTGTGTATTAACATGGGCCCCAACAGGATGAGAACCCATCCTCTTTTTCCCATCAGTTTAAACAGGTGAAATTATCAGTTTTTAAACAATGCAAGAGGAGATTGTCTCTTCCTGTGCATTTTTAAAGATGAATGTTTGGCTGTGAACTGTCCCTGTTTACAAAAGTGGGAGTTGATTGAAATTCTCACTGAGCAACATTGAAAAGGAAAGCAAAAAAATACACTATATTACTGATTGTGTGGTTAGGGAAATGCACATATGTTTGGGAAAAGGCAATGGTTGTGTGGTGCTGTGACTTAGTTGGTAAAAGCACCCGCCTAGCAAACAGGAGATCCTGGATCCAAATCCCAATCGGTGCCTGTGCTTATGAGGCAAAGGTTCCTCATTCAAACATCTTTGAAATGCTATACTGTAGATTTGACCTGCAATGTCATTGGAGAGAACTGAGCATGCTTCCTGTGTTTGAGGTAATTTTGTTATCATTTGGTGCTCGCATTCCTGTCACCTGGTTTTCCCCTGTCAGGGAATGCTGTCTTGTGCTCACAATTAATGAATCCTTGAGTTTGATAAGAATAACAAGGTGAGGTAGGATAGACTGCAGCCTCTCACATTCATGCTGTCATCACCCAGAAACATGAGATCATTCAAAACTTTGCTACCAATATTCTGCTCATCTATCCTCCCACTATGCTTGCTGACATATAGTGGCTCCTGGTCAAGTAATGACACAGTTTCAAAATTTACATCCTTGTTTTCATGGGGCTGTTGATGGTTAAATTCTAAAACTTGTACACATGACCTTATCCCTCCCCAACTCAATCATTTCGAAACACAAAATCTGTATTCGTCTCATTCCAGACTCTTTATTGTCCCCGATTTTGATTTCTTCATTATTGGTGTCCAGAAGAGTGAGATCCTCTGAGATTCCCTCTGTTACCCTCTTCACCTCTCTCCTGGTTGAAGCCACTTGTTAATCTGTGTTTCCACTCCAGCTTTTGGATGTCTAACTTAATTTCACCTGATGTGTTCAGTGTCAAATGCTGCTTTCTGAAATCCCTCCCACATGCCTTGTGATGCTTTATTCCAGAAAGTAGGTTTATAAACAGAGTTTGATGACAGGCAGTTTGCACGCATTCATGTCAAAGGTAACTCCTTAGTGGAAAGTCTGCTGATGTTTCATCCTTGCTGTTGGGTTGAGTTTACCATTGTTTTCCCCTCTCAGGGGAAAGTGAGGAGGCAGGGCCCGAGTCTTCCTCTTTGACAACAGAAATCGAGCCCACACTGTTGGTGTCAATCTGAATTACACATTGGTCATGAAGCCAACTGAGTCAAGTAGCTCATTGTGTAGAGGTCCCATTAGATCAATGTTCAGAAACTGACACAATAACAATCAGTTCTGAGGAAGGGTCACCGGACCTGAAACGTTAACTCTGATTTTTTTCTTCACAGATGCTCCCGTTTGACACGCTTGCCTTCATTGCTCAGACCTTTTGAGTTGAGACATCAGGTTGAGATTGTATAAGACATTGGTGAGGCCTTTTTTGGAGGACTGTGTGCTGGTCTGATCACCCTATTAGAGGAAGAATACTATTAAACTGAAGCGGGTTCAGAAAAGATTTACCAGGACGTTGTTGGGACTGGGGGGCTTGAGTTATAAGGGATGGTGGGATAGGCTGGGTTTTTTTTCACTGGAGCCTAGGTGGTTGACGGGTGACCTTATGGAAGTTTATAAAATCATGAGCGGCAATAGATAAAGTGAATAGCAAAGGTCTTTTTTCTAATGTGGGGGAGTTCAAAACCAGGGAGCATATTTTTAAGGTGGGAGGAGAAAGATTTAAAAAAGGACATGAGGGGCAATTTCTTTTACACAGAGAGTCATTCATGTGTGGAATCAACTGCCAGAGGAAGTGGTGGATGCAGATACAGATACAACATTTCGAAGATATTTGGATAAGTACATGAATAGGAAAGGTTTGGAGGGATATGCGCCAAACGTAGGCAGGTGGGGCTAGTTTAGTTTGGGTCAGCGTGAATTAGTTGGTTCTACAGGTCTGTTTCCATGCTACATGCCTCTATCAGACGGAGTTCCAGCTCTCCTCCATCTCTGGGTGAAATGATTTCTCCCCTCCCACTCTTTCTGTGAATTACTTTAAATCTAAAACCTGCAGTTACGAACCTCTCTGTGCTCCTTCCTATCTATTTTAGCTCAACTCTTCATAATTTTATCACTTCAATGAAATCTCACCTCGGTCTCATCTGTTCCAGCCTATCCGATCTCCTCTGTGATCACATCTATCCTGGAATGTAGGAACCAGAGCTGAGTGTAATACTTTAGCTTTGGTCAAACTAGTGTTCTCGACATTTTCAGAGTCACCTCCCCGTTCTTGTGGTTGACCCGGACACAGGAAGTGTCTTGGAACTGGATGTGCACTTCCTGGGACTGGGATTCCCTACCATGTGCTTATTTATTAGCTAAACCAGAATTACCTTCAGATTAAAATAAAGATTCATCAGCTACTCACCAATCAACTTCTTCCATAAAACAGAAGTCACCTTATTTTGTAGTAATTTAACCAAAATGTTTTTCTTAATTATTATCATGGAAACACTACAGATTTTAATTTGTTGAATAAAATTCGGATACCTTCACTGTTGCAATCCTTTTGTAGGTTGGCTTTATCACATTCAGCTACATTTGATTAATTGAACACTGAATGTAATCATACAAATATCAAATTGTAATAAAACTGAAGTCAATTAATCCAGTCTCACTTTCTAGTTGATTAGTGTGATGACCTGAACTGCCTTTGGTTCTCTAGCTGTGATCTAACTAGTGCTTTCTAAACTTCCACCATAATCTCCTAGCTCTGATATTCTAGGGTCAACTAAACACCTCATTGACCTCCTTATCTACCTGTACCACCATCTTCGGGGATCTGAGGACATCACTCTACACTTCTCAGCACCCTACTAATTATTGTGCATTTTCTTGCTGTGTTGTCCCCTGCCATCCCAGATTCCTTATCTCCAGAATGAATTCCATTGGCCACAGATCTGCCCATTGAGTAGTCCATTGACATCATGCAGTCTGCAGATTTCTTCCTCATTGTTCACCATACCGTCAACTTCTGTGATATCTACAAACTTCTCCATCATGGTCCCTACATTGAAGTCTAAATCCTTGATACATACACCACAAAACTGTGGAACCACTGGAAATGGGCAGCCAGACAAGGCTCAGTCCTGGATGTAGTAAACAGCAGCAATAACAGCAGAATCCAATTGCTGCTCTCGCAAGTGAACTTCCTGGTGTCTCAGGAGTTGTGTGACTGAGCGAATCCTTTTCCACACACGGAGCAGACGTACGGTCCCTCCCCCATGTGAACTTGTTGATGTTTCAGCAGATTCTCGTTACTTTTGAACCTCTTGTCACAGTCAGAACATTCAAAACATCTCTCACCAGTGTGAATAAGTTGGTGTGTCAGGAGGTAGGATGAACTAATGAATCCCTTCCCACACACGGAGCAGGTGAACAGCCTCTCCCCAGTGTGAACGTGCTGGTGTGTGTAGAAGCTGAATGACTGAGTGAATCCCTTCCCACACACGGAGCAACTGAATGGCCTATCCCCAGAGCACGTTGGTGGTTCAGTAAATCCTTTTTACTCTTAAAGCTCTTCAAACAGTCCGCACATTTAAAAGATTTCCCATCAGTGTGAGCAAGTTTGTGGGTCAGGAGGTGGGATGACAGAATGAACCCTTTCCCACATACTTTTCAGGTGAATGGTCTCTCCCAGTGTGACAGCATTGATGTATCAATGTATCCTTTCTGCTTTTAAAAGTCTTCTTACAGTCAGAACATTTAAATGGTCTCTCATCAGAGTGAATCTGCTCGTGAGCCTGGAGTGCTGATAAAGCATTAAATCTCTGCCCATACATGGAGCAGATGAACTGTCTCGCCCAGTGTGAACGTGCTGGTGTGTGCAGAAGCTGGATGACTGAGTGAATCCAATCCCACACGCAGAGCAGCTAAATGGCCTATCCCCAGTGTGGCTGCGCTGTTGAGTTTCCAACTCAGACGGTTATTTTCCTTCCCGCAGTCCCCACATTTCCATGACTTTGCCATAGAGTCAGTGTCGTTGAATCTTTCCGGGTTCAAGGATTGACTGAAACTGAAGTGTACAGACAGAACACATGGACGGTCTTTCCCCATTGTGGATGGTGTACTAATCTTTCAGGCTAAGTAACTGATCAATCCTCTTTCCATAGTTGGTTCACTGAAACTCTCTGACTCGTGCATGTAACTGTTTAAAGTTCTTTCTATTATCAGTTCACTAGAACACACTCACTCGGGTATGTGTGTCTCAGTACTTTTGCAGTCATACTGATCTTAAAATCTTTTCTCACAGCTGAGCATTTCTCCTTCCATATTCAGAGGCCAATGATGTTCAGATGAATAGAGTGGCACTGTAAGATCTTGATGTGATAATCAATTTAAGCATCTGGTCTGTAAATACAACCCTCCGAGTACCCTGGAAAAGGAGATTAAATTGAAATACATAGAATAACAAAATGAACAAATGGGCCATCCCATCCAATACCTATGCTGTTTGTATGTTTTCCCTCATTACATTCTCCTCATCTTCATCTTCCAGGTTATTTTTCTAATCGCATTTATCTCGTGGACTCATCTAGTTTCTTTTGAAAATTTTTTTTTTTGCCTGGAATACTTACTGTGAATTCCACATTTTAATTGCTCACTGAGTAAAATTTTAAAAAAATCACGTGGAAATATTCTTTGTAGATCAATCCTGTCCAAAACATTGATCATTTTAAACTCCTCTATCAGGTCACTGCTCAGTCTTCCTTAACAGCCCCAATCTGTTCAATCTTTCCCAAAGGCTGCATTATGTGAAGTTTATAAACCTCCGTCTGGGTCAGTGCAGGATGGAGATTTTGAAGAGACAAACATTTCTCTGCGTTGTAGTTTACAATCCTCCCCACCTTGAAAACGAATTTATAAAACCCATCTCTATCAATCCATCTCCTCCCCCTGCAGCTCTCTGCAAACCCGGGACTGAGAGCTCCTTCCCTGGCCTTTGCTCCCAGAGGGAGCCGCCTCATCCAGCCACCAGCTCCCTCAGCCGGCCCCCTCCAGAACTCACCAATCGCACTGCGCCTGCGTAACGCTCTCCTATCAGGGAGATAGGGAATTTCCACCACGACCAGATGACAGGTAAAGACACTGCGATGTGTTCAAACAAATTGGGGATTGTGATCTGTTTTGCTGTTATGCGATGGAGGCTGGGAGAAGTAGTAGAAATAATAAATGAAACAATTTGTGCATAAATCCAACTTACTGAACTTTTCATAATTCACCAAAAATGAGGAGAAAGTGAAGGATGAATACACCACCCAATGACATCAGATTGCAACCATGCAGTCACAGCTGAACACAGCAGGGTCTCAGTGGGTTGGATGAACTGCCCATGCATAGAAAATTGAAACAGGCTCCATTTGGCGTTCACGCATCAAACCCAGTAAACTTTTTAATTAAGTAAATCCTCTGACAGTTGTGGAATATCTGAAACGACTGCAGGATACAGCTGCTGCTGGAAATCTTAAAGAAATTGTACCGCAGAAGCTCGCCAGGTTTGGCAGCATCAGTGGAGAGAGAACAGTTCTGAAGAAATCATACTGGGGCAGCACAGTGGATCAGTGGTTAGCACTGCTGCCTCAAAACATCAGGTTTAATTCCACCGTGGGGTGACTGTGGGGTGTTTGCATATTCTCCCGTTTCTGCATGGGTTTGATCTGGGTGCTCAGGTTTTCTCCCACAGTCCAAAGAAATGCAGGCTAGATGGATTAACCGTGTAAGTGGGGGAGACAGGGATAGGGTAGGGAGATGGTTCTGGGTGGGATGTTCCTTGAAGGTTCAGTATGGGCTTCATAGGCCGAATGGCCTATGCTTCCATACTGTAGGGATTTTATGACACTAGATTTGAAATGTTAACTCTTTCTTTCTCTACAGATGCTGTCGGTACTGCTGAGTTTCTCCAGCTTTCTGTACTGAAATCCAAGGAACACCTCCTTTTTTAAGTAATTTGTGACCCCCACATGAATGTCTTACATTTATCTACCGGAGGAATCGAAGGTCTGAGAACTGAAATAATCTGGAGTAACAATGGGGTATTAATCGTAGCTCGGTGGTTGCAGTCTCATCTCTGTGGCAGGATGCTGTCGGTTCAAACCCACATCCATATGATTCGAATGAGCACAGAAACTAAGTTTCTATTCTGGTGCAGCACTGAGGGAGCTCTGCAGTATCACTCTGGATATAACTTTCAACTATGGCCCCCTCTGCCCTTTTGGGTGGGTGTAAAAGTTTCTGTGATGTTATTCTGAAGAGCAAGAAAGCTCTCCCCAGTGAGCTGTTCAATATTCATCCCTCAACAAACAATAAACGTCAAGTTTTCCTGCTCCTATGATGCTGCTTGACCTGCTGTGTTCATCCAGCCCCATGCTTGTTATCAAGGGTAAGGAGGTAGCAGTGTGTAAAAGGGGAATATAAAAGTAATGGAGAGGAACGCTGTCGTATATGCCATACAGGAGTAAATAACCTAGGACAAGTAATACGGAGTAGGCCTGAGTGAAATAAATCCATATAAAGGACATTATTATTGTAGCTCAGGTATTTAACGGTACATCCATAACAGTGTCAGTCAGCAGTCACTTCGGCTTCCGAAATCATCTGTATAATTTAGATAGTTACATAAGTGCTACTCCTAAAAAGAAAGGCATGTACTGAGAGCAAGTGCTGCGAAGCGAGGGAGTGAGGGACGGGGAGCAAGGGATGGGGAGGGAGTGAGCGAGGGAGCGAGGGACACAGAGGGAGCGAGTGACGGGGAGAGAGCAAGGTACAGGGAGGGGCCGAGTGAGCGAGGAACCGAGCGAGGGAGCAAAGGACGGGGAATGACAGAAGGAGCGAGGGACAGAGAGGGAGGGAAAGAAGGACAGGGAGGGAGGGTGTAAGGGATGGACATGGAGGGAGAAAGGGACAGAGAGTGTGGGAGGGAGGGAAAGAGGTACGGGGAAGGAGGGAGCGAGGAAGAGAGCGAGGGATTGGGAGGCAGGAAGCGTGGGACGGGAAAGGAGCGAGTGAGCGAGGGATGGAGCGAGGGAGCAAAGGACGGGGAGGGACAGAGGGAATGAGGGATGGGCAGTGTAGAAGAAAGGGATTCGGAGGGAGAGAGAGAGGAATGGCATTGGAGTGAGGGACGGGGAGGAAGTGAGGGACAGAGAGGGAGTGAGGGAGCGAGTGAGCAAGAGACAGAGCGAAGGGCAGAGCGAGGAAGCGAGGGAAGGGACAGAGCGAGGGATGGGGAGGGACCAATGGTTGGGGAGGGAGCGAGTGACAGGGAGGGAACGAGGGATGGCGATTGAGCGAGGTAGCAAGGAATGGGAAGGGAACAAGGGAGCGAGGGACGGGGTTGGAGGGAACAAGGGACAGGGAGAGAGGGAGCGAGGGACGGGGAGGGTGCGAGGAGGCAAGGGATGGGGAGGGACCGAAGGAGCGACGAAGTGAGGGATGGGGAAGGAGCGAGTGACAGGGAGCGAGATAGGGATGGGAAGCGAGGGACGGGGAGGGAGGGATGGGGAGGGAGTGACGGATGGGAGGTAGCGACAGACGTAAGGGACCGAGGGGTGGGGGCGGATTGAGGGATGGGGAGGGAGGGAATGAGGGATGGAGAAGGAGGGAGTGAGGGACGGAAGTGATGGAGAGAGGGAGTAAGGGACAAGGAGGGGGTAATGAGGGACAGAGAGGGAGCGACTGAGGGAACAAGGTACAGGGAATGAGGGAGTGAGGGTTGGAGAGAGAGCAAGAGAGGGAGCAAGGGACAGGCAGGGACCGAGGGACTAGAGGGAAAGAGGGAGCGGGGAGGGATCGAGTGAGAGCGAGTGAGAGCGAATGAATGACGGGAGCGATCGAGGGACTGGGAGCAAGTGAGGGACGGGGAAGAAGCGAGGGAGAGGGAGCGAGGGATGGGGAGGGACCAATGGATGAGGGAGAGCGAGGGACAGCGATTGAATGAAGTAGCGAGGAACTGGAAGGGAGCGATGGAGCAAGGGATGGGGAAAGAGGGAGCAAGGGATGGGGAGAGAGGGTGCAAGGGACGGGAAGGGCGGGGGCAACAGGGAGTTAGTGAAGGAGAGGGAAAGAGGGAGCCACAGGGAGGGAGCGAGGGATTGGCAGCGAGCAAGGGATGGGGAGGGAGGGAACTAGGGACAGAGAGGGAGGGAGCGAGGGACTAGAGGGAAAGTGGGAGCGAGGAGGGGGCGAATGAGAGCGAGCGAGTGACGGGAGTAAGCGAGGGACTGGGAGCGAGCAAGGAATGGGGAGGGAGCGAGGGACCGAGGGATGGGGAGGGAGTGAGGGAGCGAGGAAGTGAGGACGGGTAAGGAGCGAGGAACAGGGAGCTAGAGATGGGGAGGGAGGGGGCAACAGGGAGTGAGGGAGGGAGAGGGAATGAGGGAGCGACATGGAGGGAGCGAAGGGGAGGAAGCAAGGGACAGGGAGGGTGAGAGGCCCGGGGAGGGAGCAAGGGAGAGGGAGGGAGAGAGGGAGTGAGGGATGAGGAGGGAGTGAGGGAACAAGTGAGTAAGGGACAAGGAGGGATGGAGAAAGGAACCGGAAGGGAGGGAGAAAGGGACAGGGAAGGATGGAGCAAGGGATGGGGAGGGAGGAACGGATGTAAGGTAGCGAGAGGCGGGGATGGATTGAGGGATAGGGAGGGTGGGAACGAGGGATGGCGATGGAGGTGGTGAGGGACAGAAGTGAGGGAGGGAGGGGGCAAGGGACAGGGAGGGAGGAACGATGGATGGAGAGGGAGAGAGGGAGGGAGTGAGGGAGAATGAGTGAGGGACGGGAGCGAGCGAGGGACTGGGAGTGAGCAAGGGTTGGGAAGGGAGCGAGAGACAGGGAGGGAGCTAGGAAGTGAGGGATTGGGAAGGAGCGAGGGACAAGGAGCGAGAGAGGAAGGGGAGGAAGGGATGGGGAGGGAGGGAGCAAGGGCTGGAGATGGAGGGAGTGGGGAAGGAGAGTGAGGGAGTTTGGGAATGAGGAATGGGGATGGAGGGAACGAGGGACAGGGAGTGAGGGAGTGAGGAAAGGAGAGGGAGTGAGGGAGAGAGTGAAGGAGAGGAGGCAGATCGCAATTGAGCAAGGGACGTAGTGAGGGAGCAAAGGTCGGTGAGGGAGGGAGGGAGTGAGGGACGGAGTGGGAGGTAGAAATGGCAGGGGAGGGAAGGAACGAAGGATGGAGATGGAGGGAATGAGGGATGGAGAGTTAGGGAGCAAGAGACAGGGAGGGAGGGTATGAGGGACAGAGAGGGAGCAAGGGAAGGAACCAGGTACAGGGAAGGAGGGAGCAAGGATTGGAGAAGGAGCGAGTGAGAATGAGCGAGGGACGGGAGCAAGTGAGGGACAGGGAGTGAGCAAGGGATAGGGAGGGAGCGATGGATGGGGAGGGAGTGAGGGACAGATCGAGGGACAAGGAGGTAGCGTGGGAGCGATGGACAGGGAGGGAGGGATGGGGAGGGACTGACGGACGGGGACGGAGGTATGGGTAGGGATCGAGGGATGGGTGGGATGGACAGGGAGGGAGCGAGGGATGTTTTGGAAGCGAGGGAGCAAGGAATGGGGTGAGGGATGGAGCGAGAGACTGGCTGGGATGAGGGAGCAAGGGACGGGGAGGGAGGGAGAGATGGACGGCGAGGGAGTGAGGGATGGGGAGGGAGTGAGGGAGCGAGTGAGTGAGGGACGGAGCGAGTGAGCAAGAGACAGGACGACTGACGGAGTGAGGGAGCGAGGGACAGAGCTAGGGAGCGAGGGACGGGGCGGGAGTGAGGTAGAGAGAGCTACGGGGCAGGCGCGAGTGTGGGAGTGGGAGCGGGAAAGGGATGGGGAGGGATTGAGGGAGTGAGGGCCTGGGAGGGAGTGAGGGCCAGGGAGGGAGGGGCGACAGGCAGTGAAAGAGGGAGAGGGAACGAGGGAGCGACAGGGAGTTAGCGAGGAGGAGGGAGTGAGGGAAGTGGAAGGAAAGAGGAATGGGGAGGGACCAAGGGATAGGAATGGAGTGAGGGATGGAGCGTGGGACAGGGACGCAACAAGGGAGTGAGGGATGGGCGGGAGAGAGTGAGAAAGAGCGGAGGAGGGAGGGAGTGATGGACGGGGTGGGAGCAAGCGAGGGATGGGGAAGGAGTGAGAGATGGGGAGGGATCGAAGGACGGGGAAGGAGGGAGGGCGAGAGGGATGGGGAGTGAGCAAGGGGCAGGGAAGGAGGGAGCAAGGGACTGAGGGATGGGGAGGGAGGGAGAAAGGGATTGGGAGGGAGGGAACGAGAGATGGAGATGGAGGGAATGAGGGATGGAGAGTTAGGGAGGGATGGAGCAAGGGACGCAGAGGGACGGTACGAGGGATAGAGAGGGAGCGAGGGAGGGAGCGAGAGATGGGGAGTGAGCGACGGAATGAGAGGGAAAGAGGGAGGAAGGGAGCGGGGAGGGAGTGAGTGAGAACGAGTGAGGGACGGGAGCAAGCGAGGGACTGGGAGCTAACAAGGGATGGGGAGGGAGCAAGGGAGCGAAGGGTGGGGAAGGAGCGAATGACAGGGAGCGAGATAGGGGCGGGGAGCGAGGGACAGAGGGCAACAGGGAGTGAGTGAGGAAGAGGGAACAAGGGAGTAATAGGGAGGGAGCGAGAGGGAGGGAGGGAGGGACGGTGAGGGAGAGAGGGACGGGGAGGGAGCGAGGGATGGGGCGGGAGTGAGGGACAGATCGAGGGACAGGGAGGTAGTGAGGGAGAGAGAGATGGGGAGGGATCGAGGGATAGGTGGGAGGGACGGAGAGGAAGCGAGGTATGGAAAGGGAGGGAGGGACGGCGCAGGAGCGAGGGATAGGGAGAGACGGGTTGGGAGTGAGGGACGGGGAAGGACAGGGAGGGAGTGAGGCAGCAAGGGATGGGGAGGGTGCAAGGGACCTCGAGGGAGCAACAGGGAAGGAGATGGGATGGGGAGGGAGGGAGGGATGGAGAGGGAGGGATCAAGGAACGGGGAGGGAGGGATGGGGACTGAAGGAGCAAAGGACGTTGAGTGAGGGAGTCTTGGAGGGACAGGGAGTGAGATGGGAGGGAGGGATAGAGTGAAGGACGGCGAGGGAGTGAAGGAACAAGGAAAGGACAGAGCGAGGGACAGGGAGGGAGTGAGGGATGGGGAGGGAACGAGGGACAGGGATGTGGACAGGGAGGAGGGAGCGAGGGACATAGACTGGGAGGGACATGGAGTTAGGGACGTGGTGGCAGCGAGGGACAGGGAGGGGGCGAATGACAGGGAAGGAGCAATGGGAAGGGAATAGGGACGGGGAGGGAGCGAGGGAGGGAGGGACAGCGCGGGAGAGGGGGACGGGGTGGGAGCGAGGGACAGGGAAGGAGCGATGGGGAGAGAGCGATGGAGTTAGCGGCAGGGAGGGAGGGAATGAGCGACAGGGAGAGAGGGAGGGAGAGAGAGAAACAGCGACAGGGAGTGAGAGAGAGAGCGACAGGGGCAGGGGATGGGGTACGGGGGAAGAGGCTCAGGGAGCCAGATACAGAGCTGGGGGCCAGGGGACGGGGGACGGGGAGCCAGGGGGTTACAGAGATAAGTGAGGGACTGGAAGGGAGAGAGGAGGACAAGGAAGAGGGGGCAGAGAGTGAGAGAGAAAGTGGGTCCGAGATAGAAAGGGAGAGACAAGGAAACAGACCAGGGCGAGAGCTGAGAGCGAGGGGGGTGGAGAGGGAGACAAAGGTTACAGAGGGCGATGGGGAGAGAGATAAAGAGGGGGAGGGGATGGAGAGAGGGAAAGACTGTGGTAGGGGATTAGGGAGAGATGGGGTCAGAGGGAAAAATATAGGGTGGGAAAAGGTGGTTCACACAGGCAGAGGGTGAGAGAAGCGGGTGCGGACATTCGAGGAGTAGGGAGAGAGAGTCAGGACGCATGGAGAGAGGGAGGGAGTGGTTTGGAGAGGGTGGGTGGAAAGAGAGAAGGAAGGGAATGGAGAGAGGTATGGGGAGCAGGGAGTTACAGAGAAATGTGGATCAGTGAGGGAGAGAGGGAGTGAGGAGGGACAGGAGAGAGAGAAACAGACAGTGATGTACCAGAGGTGAATGCAAGGACAGAGTGACTTAAACCCAACCCCTGAGCTCAGTCCCGAAACCCTCCCACTCCCTTGGGGCCGAGTCTGTCTCTCTCCAGCTGAGCTACTTTAACACAAAGACAAACAACAATATGGTTTGCTGTGCTGCTTGGAACTTTTTAATGAGCGTTAGTTACATATTGAAGTTATGGATGCAGTCAGTGGGATGGTACCTTTTCTCTTTGGCCTGTGAGTTGAGAGAAACACTGACATGTTTCCCTGTAACCCCCTGTGGGATAAGGTTGGATAAACCAGCACTACCCTCAGTCTGTTACCATAGCGACAGGCTGCTTCATTGCTGAAACGTTGAACTGAGATGAGAAAATTCTGGCTGGATTGATTAATGAGTGAATTTGATTGATTGATGGATTTGTGTAAAGGGATATTTCAGCACATTCTTCAGCTGCTGCCTGAACTTCGTTTGGGTCACGGCATAAATTGCCGTGTTTGTGCAGCAACTGAGGAGCTGCAGCATGAAGCCCATTTCCTGCACAAAGTCATGTAGATGCACAGAATCATACCCCAAGTTAAACATCCGGACCCATATAGAATACACCATTAACGTTGACCATAACAGTATGAAATTGGCCGAGATCACAAACAGTAAAATGATGGATTTTTTTCGATTTCTCATTTCTGTGTCACACTGACCATCTCCATTGGTGTGAGCTCGGAGTCTCCTGCGGGCTCTGCTGGTCACTAAAATGTGTCTGACAGTGAAAATATTGAGCAGCAGAATCAGGAAAAATGGGAGAGCCGGGGTTAAGATGTGATGGAGGAACTCGATTGTGACCCAGAGACGAGATAGTAGAACATTGTCTGTTGCCTGACAAAACCAGGGGTCGTTCCCCAGCCAATAGCGACCTTTGAGCATAAAATACCAGAAAATGTTCTTTAAACAGTTCAGCACAGTCACTGTTCCCAGAACCACAGCCGCCGTTTTCTCACTGCAATATTTACTTTTCAGCTTCTGGCAACAAATGGCCACAAATCGATCAAAGGTGAAAGTGACGGTGAACCAGACAGAACAGTCAGTGGCTGCATAAAGCAGGACGGCGTGGATATTACACACGGGGATGTACCACAGGAAATAAAACTGTTCCTGATAAACAATGGGAACGTGTCTCCAAATCAGGTCGAGGATAATGACCAGTAGATCCGCCATTGCCATAGCCCCCAGGTAGCGTCTGACACTTGGAGACAATCCACAATCTTTATAAAGCAGGACGTAGATCGTCACTACGTTAACTGTGTGGAAGGAAAACAAATAAAATATATATTAGCCTGGAGAGAAAGTTACCAGTTTGATTGAGGACCCATTGACATTTTCAAATGTGTCACTGATTTATTGAAAAGAAAATGAAGCTGAAATAACAAATAGTAATGTCTGAATTTTTTTTTACAAAAAATGTAACGTAAAGCACAAGAAACTCTCCCTCCCTGAAGACACAAACGCACATTCATAAGAACAGATGGTTTCTCAAACATTCCTACACACTTGAGAGCAGGCAGAGGTCTCTTCTTTACAGTTCCTAATAAGGAGGGTGAAGATGTTGCCGTCCTGAAGGATTTTCTCCCAGTTCCCTGAAGACAAACAGAGTTTGGAAATTTCTGTCTTTTAGTCTAAATTGTGGCCAATGTTCAGTTGTGAAGAAACATGAACACAGGGAAAATGTATTCACCCCTTTAACTACCTGAGGGGATTTTGAAACAGTGTCTCCTTCTCCCTGGAACGGGATCTTTTCCCTCGGGATCTTATCTTTTGTTCAATTAACTGACATCCAACGGTTTACAAATAATGTCAGTTACAGAATGTTCCGGGGAATGTCGGTTACAGAATGTTCCGGGGAATGTAGGTTACAGAATGTGATGTAGTCATAAAGATCCACATCACAAAGTCCCTTCTGTCCATCAGTTTTGGTGACACCCATTCAGCCTCACGGTGGAAATCTCCCCCCAAACTCAACTCAACTGGCAAACACATTTTAAAGGCATTGCCAGATCAGCTAACGTGGTAAGTTATCTCACATTCTCAATCCACCTCACAGAACCAGCCCAGACACCAAAAACCCAGATGAAATATCTGTTCAGCACGTAGCACTGTGCAGACCAGGCTAGTGTACTGCTCAATACAAACCTGGTAATCTGTCCAGAGTGGGACACAGTGCAGGCCTCACCAGTCAACTAGATATCAGTCCAATATGGACAACCGTGCAGACTACACGAGTGCATTGATCTATAAATCCGGTCGAGGTACCTCTCCAGCACGGGGTCTGTGAAATAATCACCACTGAATTGATCTGTAAACCCGGAGCAGGTACCCTCCAAGCGCATAGATCTGTACAGACCACCCCAGTGCAGTGCTCGGTAAGGTTGTGTTAAATCGCTGCCGAGCCTGGGGAAACTTGCAGCCCATGCTGGAAGTGACAGGATGTGGGGGTCGCATCCATTTACAGCTCCATAGCTCCAATGTGCCATGACAAGGGGTGCCATGGGTGTGAAAATCACTGCCCGGGAGAGATGGTGGGCAATCAATTTAAATACGAACAAATGGAGTGGGTTGGATATATAGACAGAGAGGGGAAGATTGAGAGAGTGTCATGGAAGCATGTGTTCACAAGTTTTAGAATGCTGACATGTAGACATTTTGACAGCATCTTGCAATATAGGTCAGTTTTTCAGGAATGATGCGTGAATAGCATATTGCTGTGAGTTCAGATAATGGAGAGTTTTGAATGAGCATTTGTTCTGCATTTTTGACTGAGAGTGTGATGAGCACAGTCTTTGGTTCATTGGGCTGAATCTGACAATAATTTGTCTCAGTGACATTTTAATTGAGTATGACAGAGGGATAGTCTGCAGGGGGCCAAGCTAGTTTTCTGATGCTATCTTATCAAACTCCCCTCATTATCTACTTACCACAGCACATGCCATTCCTCTCATTCAATGCCAGCCTGATTCTCCCACCCATCATGGCTGGTAATAGTTCCCATCGCCTGGATGGCCCGGGTATTCCATGATCCCTGGCGCAGGTGCCATCTTTAAAAGGCCAATGGGCACACATTTGAACTTTCTCAGTCCGGAACCAGCCTACACGGTTTACCCCGAGCCTGGCAGATAAGGGGCAATTGCACCAAGATTGATCGAAAGCGACACAGAGGTCATGGTGGATGGGCGAGTACAAAGGAGGACCGTTATTTTAGCAGAGAAAACCACACCACTAGACCCACCGAGCATGGTCTGAGCTCACAACCCAGCTCAGTGCAGTATCTGCAGTCTGAAGAAAAGTCCAGCAATACAGGACAAGCAACAATAACCTTCCACGCTCTGTCAGGATAAGTATCACCGTATTCTCTCTGCTCCATCTCTCTCTCTCTCACACACGCGCACACACACACACACACACACACACACACACACACACACACACACAC
>JAHRHZ010000256.1:35383-100499 GCA_024137785.1 Ginglymostoma cirratum
CACACACACACACACACACACACACACACACACACACACACACACACCTACGCTGCTGCCCTACACTGAAAACACTGCATGGATTCAACACTGTCGACTGATTCAATCCGGATACCTCATCACTTCCCATTCACCTGCACCATCGCTAACAGCAGGGCCACGTACATTCACCTTCATTCCCTCCCTCCCTTTCCCTCATTCCAGGAGAAACAGCCTGGAATAGGACAGAAAGGGCCAAGCAGGGCAATCGTGTTCCCCACATCATTTCCCTCACCCACCTTCCTCCGCCACGTGGGGAGGACCCTGCAATCAGCCGGAGAGAGCCAGGACGAACCGTGTGGAGATTCCAAAATATACAAGTCCCACCAACCGAGTAAGGATCCCTGTTCGGTGAAGGGTAATTCTCACTTTCAGCTCACTGTCAGTTCCATTTCCACCTGGCACGGCTTAGAAATCGTGTCCCTGATGCCATCCCCCTTTTATATCGAGCAGGTACAAATGGAATCTCCGCGGTCTCGGTGGGCAGCAGGGTGGGCTCACAACACATCATCTCCACCAGCTCCCAAGAAGGGAGCACAGAATCTCCCTCCAACACCTCCTCCTGCAGACAGCACAGATACTGAAACTAACCTGTAATATTAACTAATCTCCCAACTTGTCCTTTCACCTTCAATAATCAAGCATTGAAAATCTAATAGAATCACAGTCCCCATGGAATTACAGACATACTGTCACACTCACCGGAGTCAGCAAATACTGATACACTCGCATGGAGTGACTCAAATAATGAAATGTTGTCCACGGAATAACAGGAATCCTGACATACACCAGATGGAATGAATGAAATATTGACAAACCACAGAGCCAGAGAAATTCTGATAGGCTCCCTTTACTTGTGTAAGTATCGGTGTATTTGTGTGTGTATCTGTGTGTCTCTGTGTGGGGCAGGTTTGACAGTCTCTGTGCTGCTTGATGAGATGCAATGCCACCCTCTTCTGGCCTCAACACGCCACTGCACAGGCTGCAGCAGAGGATGAGAACCATTCGGGATTTATTCAGAGCGGGCCTGGGAGGGCAGCAGCTCACAACACCATCCAAACTGATTTCTTCTTCATGTACTTAGCTAAATATCTTTAGTTATGGAAGTTCATTCCATACACGAAAAACTCTCTATAAAATAATTGCCCCTTTTGTCTTTTTTAAAAAGAATGTTGCCCCTCAAAATTTGAAATATCCCCATCGTCTTGAAATCCCCTGTTCGGTTCGTTTTCAGAGACCCTCACGGACTTGATGAAATAACAAGACACTGACCTGTTTAGAAGAACACAAATCCTTTATTACAAAGCAAGTAGAAGCTGTGGAGGATCACTGTACTCAATCCGGCACAGAATGCAGAGTCCCGTAAACGGTTCTCCCCGAGCAGCGGACAGTCCCCGCTTTTAATACCTCATCGAGTGCGTCATGCATAAAGCAATTTTACATCTCACAGTGGCATGCTAACTGAAACAATCACTACATCGGACAATGGCATGATAACACAAACAATTACTACATTGAAAACATAAAGAGAGCAGGACACAGTATTGATTGCTCGCGAGGTGACTGCTAACGGCAGGAGGTGATTTCAAGTTGCCGAAGTGACAGAATGTAATTTCAAGCCGCCGAAGTGTCTGGCTTGAACAAAAGTCAGTGCCCTGGCCCCTTTAGCAGAAACAGAAGTTACATTCTTTACAGGATTTCAGAAGTCTCACACCTTTACAAACTCTGCCCACCTAATCTTACTTGAGACAGTTTCCACATACCCCTGTGCAGAAAGATAAAGATTGACAAAGTTTATATCTAATTCTATTCAGGCAGGAAGATTAAGGCAGTGTCTTTCTACCTATGTGTAGGAAGATAAGGATTTACAAAGTTTTACACCTAATTCTAGTCGGGCAGGATGTTTTAAGGCAGTGCCTGCATACCTTTGTGTAAGCATATAAGGAGCATTAATTTATAGGGAATATAGAAATCAATGGGATGTTATCCCAATAACATCTCACCTCCACCCTCGGAAAAAGGTATTAACATTCAAGTTATCTGTACCCCTCATGATTTATAAACCTCAATCAGGTCACCCCTCAACCTCCTACGCACAGCTGAGAAAAGTCCCAGCCTATTCAGCCTCTCCTTATATCTCAAACAATCCATTCTCAGCGACATCCTGGTAAATGTCTGCTAAACCCTCTCCAGATTAATATTATCCTTCCTATAACAGTGCACTCAGAACTGGACACAATACTCCAGAAGATGCCTCACCAACGACCTGTACAATCTGGAAATGACATCCCAACTCCTAAACTCAAAGGTCTGAGCGATGAAGGCAGCGTACGAAACGCCTTCTTCACCACCCTGTCCATATATGACACAAACTTCACAGAACTGTACCTGACAGTCCAGTCTCTGTTCTGCAACACTAACAAAGATCCTAATTTAAATTGTATAATTCCTGCCTTCTTTGTTTTTCCAAAAACAATGTCTCACATTTATGCAAATTAAACACATTCTGCCACACCACAGCCCAGTGAATGATATTCCCACCCTTCACACAACCCTGACATGTTTTGAAAGACCCTCCCACCTCCAGAAGGCCTACAAACTCTCGCCTTTATTTTCTCAAGACGCTGCGCTTGGTTTGCCTCGTGCGGGCAGCAGGAGGGGTGGGGTAGATTGCAGACTAAACAGTGCTGTGGAGACGCTGGAATATAATTTGTTGCTTTGTAGCATTTAATGGTTTTAGGAGGAGGGCAGTCACACGTTCGAGGCGGAAAATAGTGATCTGCAATACGGTCTTTTGGGGCCAGAACTTATGCTCTTTTGTCATCTCTGGTGTTCAGTAATAATATCTATTAGAGAATCTTCATCGTGCAGGGTATGTCTGCAGGATTTCTTTCCCTAACTTTGCAGTCTATAGATAATAGTCATTTAAGATGGACATCATGGTCAAGTAATTAAAGATGTTAATAGTTTATCTCAATGGCAGATCACATGCACTCAACATCCTGTAGTTGAGGCAAGTACCTTGCATTTGTTCAACGCTGAAAAATCTTCCCTGTGTTTTTCAGTAATGTTAATCAGGATTTGATAAATCCAAAATCAGTTCATATCTGGCGCGCAAAATGTGACTCAAAATCTGGGCATGACTTAGGTCTTGTGTAATGAGTAGCGCCAATACCTCTGTGCCAGAGCTCTGTATTCAATTCCCATCCCTGAACCTGTGGTAATGTCACTCACTCTGGACCAGAAGTTCTGGATTCAAGTCCTGCTAGTCGCAGAAGTGTGTCACAGCATGTCAGAACAGGTTGACGAGCAAATTTACAGAAGAATAATGTGGCAGAATCAGGGACTATTGCAGTCCAGTAGTAATATCCCTACCACTGGGCATAAAGGTCTAGATTCAAATCCCACAGAGCTGATTCATAATATGTTTGAACAAGTTGGTTGAAATTTTTCTAAAACTGTGACTTGATCGAGAAGGAAGAGGTATCAGTTTTGAATTTCAGAATTTCGGACTGGGATAACAGAAAGCACAGCAATTCGTGTTGATTGGAGTAAAATTTGCACTTTGTATATGTTTATAAAATCATGTAGGGCATGGATAGAGTGAATAGTCAAGGTCTTTTTCCCAGAGTATGGGGAGTCAAAAGTTAGACGGCACAGGTTTAAGGTGCGAGGGGAAAGATTAAAAAAAAACATATCGAATGAAGTGCCAGACAAAGTGCTGGAAGCTTGTGAAAACAACATTTTAAAGGTATCTGGATGGGTAAATGAATTGGAAGGGTCCAGAGGAATATAGGCCAAATACTGGTAAATGGAATGAGATTAATTTCGGATATCTGGTCAGCATGGACATGTTGGACCAAAGGATTTGTTACATCTTTATGATTCATTCATCCAATCGTTCAAGATCTCTTTGTAATCTGAGATACCCTTCCCTGTGTACGTTCAAATAATCTCAGTGTCCTCTGTAAACTTGCTAATCATGCCTTCTATAATTTTCATCTAAATCATTTATTTAAATGACAAAAAAAAGTAAATCCAGCACGAATCCCTGTGGATCACCGCTGGTCACAGGCTTCCAGCCTGATGAACAATCTTCCATGACCACCCTGTCTCCTGAGTCCTGAGTAGAAACACACACACACACACACACACACACACACACACACACACACGCATATAGAGACACAGACACAGTCATATCTTTAAGACAGAGATAGATATGTTTTGATCAATAAGCAGATCAAGGGCTACGGTGAGAAGACAAGAGAATTGTTTTGAGAAATACGTCAAGCATTATCGAACAACAAGGCAGACTTGATGGACCAAATGACTAATTCTGCTCCAACTTCTTACACTGTCTGGTCTGAAGGTATCGGGAATATTTTCCCAAGACACCAGTGATGGCTGAGATTGATAAATACTTTACTGAACAGAATAAATCGGAATATGGAATAGATTTGTGGGGATGAATGATTTATATCTGTTTCCAGTTGTTGTGCTCTTTAAAGAGGAGGTAACTTGCTGTGAGGTTAACACACTTCAAGGAGTCTACCAATTAAAAATGAGATAAGAATATTTCTTTCTTTTTAATATTGTGCTGTCTGTAGTGTTCTTATCCTCAGGGAACAGTGAAGACTGGGTTAGTGAAGATATTCAAGGCGGAATTAAACTGACCTTTCATGTACAAGAGGGTCCATTATTGGGAATAAACAGGAAGGGGGTGTTCAGCCACAAACAAATCAGCTTTGATCTTTCTACATTGAGCAGCAGGCTCCAGGGTCCAATTGGCCAGCTGCAGCTCCTATCCTGTGTGTTGTTCTCTCACTAAAACCGTCTAAGCTATTACAGAGGGAAAGGAAATCCCCATTCAAACAGTCGTGGTTGTGACAGTGAGATAAGAGATCATTCATCCACTCTCAGGAGTTACGCAGGCCTAGAATAAAGTATTCAGACATAGAGACAGAGAGATATCCAGCAGGCAAACAGACCTTTCGGTCCAATTCGTTCACGCCGCCCAGATACCCAAAATAAATCCAGGCCCATTTGTCAACATTTGGTTCACAACTATCTAAAACCTTCCCACACAAACGCTCACCTTGATGCCATTTAAATTTTGTAATTGTACCAACCTCCACCACTTCCTCTGGCAGCTCATTCCATAAACGCACCACCCTCTGCACGAAAATTTTGCTCCTTAAGTCCCTTTTAAATCTTTCCCCTCTGTCCTTAAAGCTATGCTCTCTAGTTTTGGACTGTCCCACCTCGGGTCGAAGACCTCGGCTGTTTACGTAGCTGTGCCCCTTATGACTTTGCAAACGTCTGTAAGATCACTCGTCAAAGACATTTTATTTTATTTTATTGTGTACCAATTGTGGCAATTTTTCCACACAGCACCCACAGCCAAAAATGAAATTAATCATGAAGATTATCTGTATTCGTGGTGCTGTTAAAGGGACAAATGTTAAACATACAGACAGGAAATCTCCCCTCCTCCTCAATATGTGTCCGTGGAAAATTGAGCACCTGATAGAGAGGGCAGACTAGATTTATTGATGCACCTGAAAGACAGCATTTTTGACCATGCAACATTCTACTCAAATGTCATTCTATATTCTGTGCTTGTTTTTTTAAACCCTCAAGGATCAGAATCATTGACAGTACAACCTCTACCTGATGATCTGACAACAAATAGTCCTAATGGTGTATTGCTGAACTCAGAAACACCTCGACAACCAACTGCACACCACAGGAGAGGCCCTGCAACCTTTTTTCGGCTGCTACGCAGCGAGCCCTGGTTACCTAACGGGAAATGCAGAGTAGAGATAATTATTTATTTTCAGTTTTGAAAGCTGCCACTACTGGAATTCCTCTGGGATCACTGTAAGGTCATCAACAGTTTACAAACTAGATTACCGGTTTGGATCAAAGGCTGATAGGATTGGAGCTCAATTTGCTAGTACACCAGCATAGTCGTCCAATAAGATGTCACGCGGAGGCAGAGCATCTACAACGGGCTGTCGACAGGGGATGATAGTGAGCAAACTTTCGGCATTGCAAATAAAACTGTACAATGTGGGTTATGGGAAGTTTGTGTTTTGGGGAAAGGATAAAACAGCAGTAAATTATATGGCTGGAGAGAGAACGCAGAGGTCGGTGCTACAGAGGGATTTGCGTGTCCTGGGACATAAATCACATAATATTATTCCGAAGATGTCGCAAGTGATTTGGAATGTGAATTAAATGATGTTGTTTGTTGCAAATGGTGCCGGGTATGATCTTAGGCATGTTTCCCTGCATCTTTTTCCGAGGATGATGACGTCGGCTAGTACGAGGGGGCATGGCTGAAAATTGAGGGGTGATAGATTTAAGACAGATGTCAGAGGCAGGTTCTTTACTCAGAGAGTGGTAAGGGCGTGGCATGCCCTGCCTGCCAATGTAGTTAACTCAGCCACATTAGGAGCATTTAAGCAGTCCTTGGATAATCATATGGATGATGATGGGATAGTGTTGGGGGATGAGCTTAGTTTAGTTCACAGGGCGGTGCAACATCAAGGGCCGAAGGGACTGTTCTGCGCTGTATTGTTCTATGTTCTATGTTCTATGTTCTATGTTCTATCTGTACAGGGCATTGCTGAGACCACATTTGATGCTGTTTGAGTTGTTATGATGCCCTAAACTGAAAAAAAAAACTGTGTTTGAAAATTTTCAAAGATGGTTCTCTATACACTGTCCTGGGATGAAGGCATTATGTTATGGAGGATTAACAGCTCAGACCTGAGAACGAGAAATGTTCTTTTTGACTATATAAGATTTTGAAGACAGTGTAGCTGGTGAATACCTGATGGATATTTCCTCGTTTATGGGAGAATAAAATTGAGAAAGTAATTTAAAAAATAAACAGGTTCTGAGGAAGCTTCACTGGGCCTGAAACATTAACTCTGATTTCTCTTCATGGATGCTCCCAGCCTGCTGAGCTTTTCTAGTAATTTCTGTACTTATTTAGGAATAAGATGCATTCATTTTAACACAGATATTGTGAAGACATTAAACATTTTATTTTTAAATTACACAGGCACAGATATTTAAATCAAGTAGGCCCATTTGTTCCTAAGGAAATAGCTCTGTGTATGACAGCAGCAATGATGCACCAACATGGAGCAGGAAATGTGGCGGAAACATATAGCTCGGACAAAGTTCAAGGAGACCTCACATGTTCCAGTTTGGTGTCGAATAACATTACTGTGTGATTCAACTCAGAGAGGGAAAAATAATGTAACCTCCCTGTTTAGCAACGGCCCATTGCTCCCCCTCTTTTTCTTTCTTCCTCATCCCAGCAATGTATGAGAGCTAAACATCGGTCAGTCTTCTTTACCACTCGTGGAGGATTCATGAATAGGATGCACTGGAATCTCCCACTGCCTGAAGCAAAGGGAATTCAGCCAAATCTAACTGTTCCAGGAAGTAATTCCATTGCCAACAACTTGTGCCAACGGAGCACATTTGGAAGCAGAATAACATTTGGGGCAATCTGATATTTTTCCTTTCATCATGAGTTCAACTATTATGTGGACAAAGTTATTTCAAATTAACATTTAAGTTTGTCATCAAACGTACGTACAAGCGTGTGTGTGTGCGTGTGTGTGTGTGTCATTACTTTTAGAAAGGGAAAATATCAATGTACATATTTGCAGATCCAAACTGTTTTACATTCTTCTCTCCATCATAGCTTGAGTAACTTTATTTTGCTCATAAACGTGCTTTTTAGCAGATTAAAGGAAACTGCCTGACTTGTTCCTAACTCCGATCCCGACCCAGTCTGTGACGTATATCATCAACCCCATCGGCAACCTGGTTACATTTAAAATTTGTTGTGACCAGTGGAGAAGTGGGACTGGAAAAGGAAACAATGACCAGCCAAGTCAGGGAACCATAGACCAGTGAGCCTGATATGAGTGCTGCGTAAGTTTTTGGAGGGGATTCTTAGGGATAGGATTTACCTGCATTTGTAAAGGCAAGCATTGATTAGAGATAGTCAACATGGCTTTGTGTGGTGGAAAACATGTCTCACTAATTTGATTACTTTGAAGAGATGATAAAGAAGGTTGATGAAGGCAGTGTGGCAGACGTTGTCTATATGGACTTTAGGAAGGTGTTTGGTAAGGTTCAGAATGGTCGACAGATTATTAATGGTAGGACACATGGGATCCAGGGGAGATAGCCAATTGAATTAAAAATTGGCTTGAAGGAAGAGGATTGTTTTACAGACTGGAGACCAGTGACGAGCGGTGTGACGCAAGTATCAGTGCTGAGTCCACTGCTTTCAATCATTAATATAAACGATTTGGATGCGAATATCAGAGACATGTTTAGTAAGTTTACAGGTGACATCAATTAGTGGTGCAGTGGAGAGTGGTGAAGATTATCTCAGAGTGCAATGGGACATTGGTCAGATGGGCCAGTGGGCCAAGGTGTGGCTGATAGAGTCTAATTTAGATAAGTGAGAAGTTTTGCGTTTGATAAGGTGAAGCATGGCAGGACTTATACAATTAATGCTAGGGCCCTTGGCAGTGTTGCCGAATAAAGAGACTTTGGGTGCAGGCACTTCGTTCTTTGAAAGTGGAGTAGCAGGTAGAAAGGATGCTGAAGAACACGTTTGTCACACTTGCCATAATCAGTCAGAGCATTGGGTATAGGAGTCGAGATGGAATGATGCTCCTGTACAGGACGTTGATGAGGCCATCTTAAGAATATTGCAAACATTTCAGTTGGCTCTGCTGAAGGAAGGATGTTGTTAACCTTAGAACATAGAACATAGACCATTACAGCGCAGTACAGGCCCGTCGGCCCTCGATGTTGCGCCGACCTGTGAAACCAATCTGAAGCGCATCTAAACTACACTATTCCATTATCATCCATATGCTTATCCAACGACCATTTAAATGCACTTAAGGTTGGCGAGTCTACAACTGCTGCAGGCAAGGCATTCCATGCCCTTACTAGTCTCTGAGGAAAGAATCTAACCCTGACATCTGTCCTATATCTATCACTCCTCAATTTAAAGCTATGTCCCCTCGTGCTAGACGTCACCATTCGAGGAAAAAGGCTCTCACAGTCCACCCTATATAATCCTCTGATCATCTTGTATGTCTCTATTAAGTCACCTCTTATCCTTCTTCTCTCTAATGAAAACAGCCTCAATTTACTCAGCCTTTCCTCATAAGACCTTCCCTCCATAACAGGCAACATCCTGGGAAATCTCCTCTTCACCCTTCCCAATGCTTCCACATCCTTCCTCTAATGCGGTGACCAGAACTGCACGCAATACTCCAAGTGCGGCCGCACCAGAGTTTTGTACAGCTGCAAAATGACCTCACGGCTCCGCAACTCAATCCCTCTACCAATGAAACCTAACACACCGTACGCCTTCTTAACAACCCTATCAAAATGGGTGGCAACTTTCAGGCTTCTATGCACATGTACACCGAAATCTCACTGCTCGTCCACACTACCAAGAATTTTACCATTAGCCCAGTTCTCTGTATTCCTGTTACTCCTTCCAAAGTGAATCACCTCACACTTTTCTGCATTAAACTCCATTTGCCACCTCTCAGCCCAGCTCTGCAGCTTATCTCTGTCCATCTGTAACCTGCAACATCCTTCTACACTATCCACAACTCGACCGACTTTAGTGTCATCCGCAAATTTACTAACCCATCCTTCTACGCCCTCATCCAGGTCATTTATAAAAATGAAAAACAGCAGTGGCCCCAAAACAGATCCTTGCGGTACACCACTAGTAACTGAACTCCAGGATGAACATTTCCCATCAACCACCACCCTCTGTCTTCTTACAGCTCGCCAATTTCTGATCCAAACAGCTATATCACCCTCAATCACATGCCTCCGAATTTTCTGCAATAGCCTACCGTGGGGAACCTTATCAAACGCTTTACTGGAATCCATGTACACCACATCAAAAGCTTAACCCTCATCCAACTGTTTAGCCGCTTTCTCATAGAACTCAATAAGGTTTGTGAGGCACGACCTACCCTTCACAAAACCGTCTTGACTATCCCTAATCAACTTATTCCTTTCTAGATGATTATAAATCCTCTCTCTTATAACCTTGGGAGGAGTTGAAAAGATTGACAAGCCTGCTCCTGGAATGGAGGGTTGAAGCGAGAGGGAGATCCTGAATAGTTTGAAGCTTGTTCCCCTCGAGTGTTGGATGCCGAGGGGTCACATTACAAAGGTTTATAAGATCATGAGGAGCATGATAGTCTGAATAGCCAAGACCTGTTTCCCAGAGTCAAAAAGTAAAGTGCCTATGTTGAAGATGAGGGGGGAAAGAAAAAAAAGGGAACGTGGGGCAACATTTTCATGCAGAGTGTGGTCTGTGTACAGACAGTGCAGACAGAAGTGATGGAGACAGGTGCATTCACACAGTTAAAGGGTACTTGGATTAGTAAATGAATAGGAAGGGTTTAGATGGATATCGGCCAAATACTGGAAAATGGGAATAGATCAGATTACATATCTGGTCAGCGTGGACAAGTTGGACTAAAGGGTCTGTTTCTGTGCTGTGTGAGTTTCTGATTCTGTAATATGGATGAGAAGAAATTCTAAAAGGACATTTCATTTTGGAATTCTCTTCCCCAGAAGTCTGTGGTGCCTTTCTGTTTACATATATTCAGAGCTACATTAGTGAAATAATTGACAGATGTCGTGAAGAAACCGAAACCTCCCAAGCTGTTTACTCAAATTTTATTAACTCGACATCATTTTGCCTCTTGTTCAATCTCTGTCTTAAAAGAATCCACAACAAAGTAACTTCATATGGTTACAGCATTGTCACACTAGTTCGCACATCGAGCTGTTGCACAGGAACTTGGGGAAGCCCAATTAGGCAGTTGTCCCTCCTGTACAGCCTCTTGAGTCTTTAACATATGAACAGGAGGAGGTCATTCAGCCCCTACAGTCACTTACATGGAAGCACAGTGAAGTAACTGATGCTCCAACATGACAAGCAAATGGAGCGGAGGCTGCACAGATAGTCTGCTGTACATAGAATCTGCGCACACTGCCCCTAAATACTCTCTCATCAAGTCTCTACTATTGCAGAAATATGGTCTTATTTATGTACTTGAATCATTTTACAATGAAGGACAAAATACCATTTACTTCCCTCATTACTGATACCCCTGTATGTACTATTTTTGGTGACCAATGATCAAGGATATGCAGGTCATTTTGGACAACAACACTTCCCAAACTCGCACCATTTAATTATTACAAAATGAGTTGTACGCTATTGCTGGCCACATCCAAATTATCGAGTGTCTTTCAAATTCCCAAACACTGGTACATGTGATACCCCATAAGTAACAGCGTTCAGTCTGGAAAAGGTCTCGACTGTCTGTGTTGTCTCAACTAAACAATTCTCAGTCCATGTAGTATATTTCCCCTTACTCCTGGACTCCATCTTTACTCACTCACCTGTATGCAACCATATCAAAAGTGTTCTGTCAATTCAAATACACCACTCCCACAGGTTCTCATGTGTGGATGCTTCAACTATTATATGCATATTACTCAGTCGTACATGCACTGGAAAAAGGACCACGACGCACAGGAATTGCTAAAACAAATAGGAAAGTACTTCTACTTCTGTCAATAATCTACTTTTCTCTATTTTTACATTTCGTCATCCATATTCTCTCTCTCTCTTTCTCTCATACATACATCACATATATCGAGTTAATAAATACTTCAATCTTTCTCCATGTCTTATCTCTCAAACCTTCGTCTTTCAGATTAAATCTATTGCTCACATTTGGATGTGACACGATTATAATTGAGTAATGAAACTACAAAGACATGAGGGAGGAACCGGCTAGAGTTAATAGGAATAGAATCTTAGTAGGGAAGATGGTGAAGCAGCAATGGAAGACATTTCTGGGGATAATTTGGACACACACATGAAATTTGTGGACTGAAATATACTTAACACAAGCTCCGCAGCTCTATCAAAGATGACTTCCTTTTCCTGAATCTGAGTTGATTCTTCCAGATCATATCATGTTTCCCCAACTGTCTAGTTTTCACAGTCCTCATAAAATATTCCAAGATTTTCTTCATAACAGATGTCAACTTGCACAAAATTTAGTTTCATTTTGTTTTCCCTCCCACCCCAGGTTTTATTTGGGTTACAACAGCTACTTTCCATTGTGTAGGAACCAGAAATTCCAGAATCGAAAGAATGTTGAATGGTAATCAATAATTCGTTCTTGTAGTTACAAGGTTTAAATGACATTTGGATAAGCACATGAACATGAAACAGTTGAAGAAACATGGGCCAAGCCCAGGCAGCTGGGACTAGGATAGTTTGGCATTATGTTTGACATGGACTGGTGAGACTGAAGAGCTCTATTGCCACCTCTATGTATACTCTGGGATATACCAGAGCAAAGTACCAAACTTCAGTTCAATTAGTTTTGAGTAATTCATCTCTATTAATTCTTATCTCCCACAGTTTCTCATTTTCGCAGTCACTCTGTCCTGGAGAATTTCTGGAAGATTTTCTGTATCTTGTTCTGTGGAGACAGAGTAACGTGTTTCATTCATCAGCAGGTCAGTGTGGGGGAGGTGAAGAGAGATGGTCTCTGACGCAAATTGAATACATTGGAGCGCTGCACTTAGGAGATGATAGACAAGGCACCCACTCTGGCTCGGAGAGTTCTAGAACCTAAACAGTTCAATGAAACAGTCTTTTGGTGGCCATCGACGGCTTATGCTGAAACCAGTGACGCAAAGCTGTGACCACCTCTTTTTAGAATCAAATCGGCTTCACACTTTGCAACTGGCATAGGTCCAGGTAGAGACAAGGATAAGTAAACAATCAAACTTTTAGTAACTGCAAGTGTGGCCAGAAGAGAACTGCAACGTGAAAGATGTAGATGATGGTTTATTCAGAAACAGCACTGAGGCAGTAGTGAAAACTGGGAATATTATTGGTGATAAAGGGAATATTGTGATATAAATCAGCTCAGGACAAAATGGGCCAATGGTGGTTATGAACACTTTTATTCCTCCTCAGATGTTTGTAAGTGAAGGTGAAAAAAGCCATGGAATTAGAATTGAGTTTGTAATTGAAAGTGAATACAATTGTTTTCATCTTTGCCAAATAACAGAACTTAGCAATTGAGATGCTGTTCACAAAGCCTTACAGAATTAATAAATGGACAGAGATAGAGACACTTATTGGGAAGACCAACAAAAGCGAGGATGGGATATTAACCCGCTTGAATAATCAACAATACACATTCTATCCGCCATGTTAACGGTACCTAATCGAAAGAAAATCAGTAAAGGCCATTGGATAAACTCCTGTCCATTGCTGGAACATTCCAATCTATTACTCTCAGATTCTGGTACGTTGTTGTAACATTCTCGTCTATGGTTCTGAGATTCTGATCCATCATTGGAACATCCCAATCTGCTGTTCACAGATTCCGATCTCTCCCCCTCTCTGGAGCTGCTGATCCCAATCATATTGAGGATGACACAGCCACTGATACTATGGGATAACGCATTGGAAGAAACCCCTTATTAATGGAAGAGGGAAATCCTCCAGTGACACAGTTAGTATCCATGGTGACCGACATTAATTCGAGTCACGGAACAAACAGCTCCAGTTAACTCCTTTCACTCTGACACTTTTAATGCAACAACAATACCTGGTCTGGGTGGGATGCTGACATCGCCTGCTATTGGTCTTCCTACCTATCTCCAATTACTCTAACAATGATCGAAGTAAAGGAGAAAGGTGATGCTTTCTATTTACAGGCTCGATGATTCTGTTGTCTTATCCATGTGAGATGCTCGATGTAAACGCATTCCGAAGAGCAAATCGAATGGTTGTTACTGCGCTGAAGTCTCCATCACTACAACGGCCAATCTAAAAACAATCTCTGGACACACTGCCCTGAAGACAGACAGGAAATGTGGATTTCGCTGAATTTTCCTCTCACTGCTCTGACAATGCAACATTTTATCTTTAACACAATACATTCAATAATTTGCTTCTAAAGTTGCGAACATTTTTTGCACAGTTTACACATCTTTTCTTTACCTTTTTGGCATTGGCTCAAAAGTAAGCGTTACATTTCCAATTTCATTGTTTACTGGTATTAAAGAGTCACAGACAGCATCTATGTGATTGGTTAAGAAACAGAAAGGAATAGGCGACAGTGTCTGTGGAGACTGGGCAGGAGTAAAGCGTTATCCCCCAGACACCAATATCTTGTTATAGTCAGAATAAAATAAAATGCAGAGAAGGAAACAGGATATACTTGGCTGAAGGAATGGTGAATGACAATGTCAACAGAACACGATAGTAAGGAATGGAGGAGAATTGATTTGCTATATGCTCTCTGTCAGTGTGTGCAGATAGATACGACTGTTCTTGGGTGCATGATACGTTCAGAGTTAACAACGGAGACATGGTTAACCAAATATGGTGCATACGATGTACAAAATTTTTAAAACATTTAAACATTATTTGATTCTCAGCTGACGTGCTCTGTTCCATTTCTGTCAAGAATTTCCCCTCTCTGGGTTTCCATGCTCCAGTCTCTTATTCTTATCAGTTTGTGTGTTATAAGTTCCTGCCTCTGGTGTCCCACCTTATTTCCATTAATTAACACACTGCGAGGAAACAAATATACTGACTTGTTGGGTTCTGTCAACGGCTGGCGCCTTTCATATTAGTGTAGATAAGAGTTCTGGCATCATACAGAGAATGTGAACATGTTACTCTGTTGTACATACATTGTACAAATGACGACAGCACACAAAAATTGCCAAATAATGAAGTGCATTTACTTTAGTCAATAATCTAGTTTTCTCTATTTTTACACCTCTTCATCCATATTCTCTCTCTGCCTCGGTCTCTCTATTTATATCTTGTTACTAAATCCTCCAATAGTGCTCGGTGTCACATCTCTCAAACCTTCTTCTTGCAGTTAGATCTATTGCTCATTTGTGGATGTGACGTGATTATAATTGAGGAACGTCACTACAAAGGAGGAAGGAAATTGTCAGAGTTGATGGGAAGGGAAGCCTAGCAGGGAAAACAGTGGAGCAGCAATGGCAGGAGTTTCTTGGGATAATTCAGAGGCACATTTTAAATTCCTCCTAAGGGAGGAGAAGAATACTCAGTGGAGGACAAGGCAGTTTTCGGTAATACAGGAAGTCAGAGCAAAAGAGAAAGCATACAATGTGGTGAAGACTATTGGAAATCCAAAGGATTAGTAAGACTTCAAATCCCATCTTAGGATAAATCATAGAAACAATAGAGAGGAGAAGATTAAATATGATGATAAGTTTGTTAATAATGTAAAAGAAGATTGCAAGTGGTATTTGGATATATAACAAGGAAGAGAGGGAAGTATGACCAATAGCATAACCAATAACTGTACTGCTGGAAATGAGGCTGGAGTACATATGGGAAAGATAGAAATGGTAGAGTATCTGAATAGGTACTTTGCATCAGTCTTCACGGTGGAAGACACCAGCAGCCTGCCAGATCATCAAGCGAATCAGAGGGCAGAGGTAAGTGTGGTGACCATCAGTAAGGAGAAGGTGCTGGGGAAGATGAAGGTAGATAAATTAACCAGATAAGATGGACTGCATGCCATAGTTCTAAAGAGATAGCAGAGGAGATTGTTTGGCTTTGCTGGTGATCTCTCAGGAATTGCTGGAGACAGGTAGGGTCCTGGAAGACTGGCAAATATAACCCCCCTGTACAAGGAGAGAGGGACACAGAAGACAGGAAATTATAGTTGATGGGGCAAGTGAGAAATATTTTGAAGAAGGCTCAGTGGATCCTTAGTTTTATGAATAGAGATATAGAGATACAGAGTACAAAAGCAAGGAAGTTGTGGACTATATTGATAATTCTTTGATTAAGCTACAGCATAACAAGGGTTAAATTTACAAATTATATTACAAACAGCAGACTTGAAAGTGCAGTCGAAACGAAGGAAATCCATTTAAAGCATACAGGAGCGTACATGACAAACAAATTGTTGCCTAGACCCTGTGGTGCAGGATGTCGGGAGTAGCTTGTGAGTAAATTGAGAATAAAAAAATTTAAGAAGCACAATTAAAGCTGTTGCTGCAGAAGTCCCAACGTACAACAGTTGATACTGAAGATGAAATAAAGCCGGATATTTGAGAAAATCACAGAATCGTTCCGCCTTTCGCAGCAACACAAAACACACCTTTCCGATGAAGCCACATTTCACTTGTGCTCTTTCAGTCTACTGTCATTGCTGCTCACAATGCTCCTTGCTTTACACTGGCGAGACCAAAGAGAGACTGCTTTGCCGAACACTTCCACTCTGTCTGTAGGAATAACCCTAACCTTCTCATTGCTTCCAATTTCGATAATCTACCTTGTTCTCACGCTAAAATCTCGGTCTTGGGCTCCCGCAATGTTTCAATGACGGGCATCCCAAACTCGAGTAACACCTCATTTTACGCTTTGTGCTTTGTAGCCTGTATTCAATATTCAATTAATATTCAATTCCATAACTTCACAGCCTGACACCATTGTGGATGTTCTCCATTTTTTTGTACGTTCTCCGTCCCGGTCTCCCTGTGACCTTGTCTTGTTTGTGTCTTGTTTATCTTGCACTCAATGGAAATAACCCATCTCCTCCATTCACACCCGTATTTACTCCCATTTTACATCTATTCCTCTTTCACCACAACTAAACGTCGGTTTGTCTTTTGCACTGCACCCCCACAACCTCTGTTTTCTGTCACTCCTCCTCCACCTCTGTCAAGGTATTAAAATGACCATATAAAATTCAAGATCACTATTAGCATCACTACTCCCAAAAGCTCCTTTTACAACAAGGTTTTCAATTCGCCATTCTGATCACACAATACCAGTTCCTAAATAGCCTGGTCGCTACCTTGGCACTCAACATATTGTTAAAGGAAGCCGTCTCATACACGCTCATGAAATTCATTTTTCCCAGCATTAGCATTCACTTGGATTAACACAGATTAGATGAAAATTGAATCTGTCCATTCCTAATGCAGTACCCACAATCTTGTGTATCTAATTTCTTATTTGATAACATGCTCAACATTTATACTGCAGTTTTGTCTTTGAAATATAACTCTTATCAATGCTTGCTTCTCCTTATTGTTTCTAAACTCCATTTCACCAGATTAAGGAATCTGAATGATGTGAGCTCTGGCGAGATTCATGGTAGATTCAGGCGGGATATTTGGCACGGCCTATCTGAAAGTTGAAATCATCTCATCACATCTTATTCGTTCTTCTTAAGTGTCATTGTGACATTTTCTCGAGATCTCCCGTAGAGAAGGACAATAATATTTCAATAATGCTGTGTGTTCCTCCAGAGAGCTGATGCTGCTATAATCTAGGTTGGGAACCTTATAGCAGGCTGGTAAAATGTTGTTTCCACTGTACAGGATTTAGTGAGATCTCGTCTGGAGTATTGTGTACAGATTTAATCTTCTCACTGAAGAAAGAGTAATGATGTATTGGAAGCAGCTCAGAGTTGCTTCCCTAAACTGATTCCTTCAATGAATGTTTTATAAAGTGGAAGTTGACCCCTGTTTGAGAAATAAAACTGAAACACCCAGAGAGGAGTCCCTCGCCCTATAATCTGTTAAAAGCAATGTGCAAAGTGGTGTTATCTTTTTTTCAGCAACTTTTAATGGTTAAATGAAATAAATCCCTGACACTCACTTTACAATCAACAAGTAATAATCTATTTCTTAAACTCTAATCCTGAACAAATTAACAAAGCTATTAACAACCAAAATAAAGTAAAACCAAAACAACCAAAATACTAACAATTCCCAAATAAAACAAAATTCTAATGCCATACTGTTCCAATAAATATAAGTCCCGTTTATATAAAATAAAATTTAAAAAATGTAGAATTTAGTCTTTCGAACTTACACCCACGTTACATCTTTCAGAATGCTTTGTGTATTCCCTGTCGAATGTTCTGTCAGGGACGCATTCTACATTTAATGTTCTGTCACAAATATTAACTAGTTATGCCGTAGGTACCTTTGATTTAAATGATGCTTTCTCTAATGCTGAGCGAATTCTGTGAGAGCCAATGGTTCTCTCTTCAGAGCTGAGGGCTGTTAACTTTGGCAGATGGCAGTTCGCTCTCCTGTCTTTCTCCAACCGCACTTTTCTTTTACACCTTAGATGATATATCAATTTCTTACAAGAATATTAGCCCTATGTTGTCAAAACCATCCGATTGAAATGTAATTGTTTTTTAATATCTAGGTGCGTGGGTCAAATTAATTGCCTAAATTCAAAACGTGTTGTCTTGATAACAAAATAAAACTGATACTTGGCCTGCTAACTACTCTGCTTTTTGACACAAATGTTTCAATTCAGGTTCTCTGTGCACCTGCAAGCGCACAAGCTGTTGCCAAAGATATCCTCTTTGAATTTCGAAGCATAAAAAAAACGCACGATCTTTTGAAAGGACCACGCACTGATACCCACCCCCCCATCCCCCAGCACTTGACAAACATCAATATTTTATAAATATCAAATTCTAATGTTCTGCCTCCCAGTCCACAAATACTCTACCTAACTTCACAACACCAATAAGGAAACGATATTGAGGTTAACCCAAAACCCATTGGAGTTTACAAGATTGAAAGATAAACCTATTTAAACATAGAATGTGTCCATTCAGCCTCTCATTCCCCTTACACAGCAAACAAAGGAGACATTTTACAGCTTTGTGCCCATGGCACAGGAATTGAGATCGAGGTGAAAGAAAAGGAAGAACTTAGAATAGTCATCTTCACCAAGGATCAAAAATTAGTGAGCGAAGTATTGGGATTTAAGCTAAATAGCGAGAATACATTACCAACAAATTAATAACAGGAGATTTGGAAAGTCAAACCACGATCCATAATAGTCAGCATGGTTTCAGGAAGAATAAATACAGTTTGAATTATTTGCTCAAGTCCTTTAAAGATGGTGGTACAGTGACTCAATGGTTAACACTGCAAGCTTGGTGGATAATGGGGTTCCTGGAGATGTAATACATCTGGACTTGCAGAAGACATTGAATAAAGTGCCAGACAAATAATTAATCCATAAAATAAGAGTGCATGGGGTTAGGAGTAATCTATTATCTTTGACAGAGGATTCATGAATCAACAAAATAGACGGAGATGGAATAGAGGGTCGTTTTATGGTTGACAACTTTTGAGGTGCTATTCAGTTCATCTCCCAGTCCCGAACTATTTGCCATCTATATTACCAATCTAAAGGGATAGGAAATACTAGAGCCACATTTTTAGCTAACACGAAAATATGTGGAAAAGTAGGATACAATGAACATGCATGCAACGTACAAATCGATTGGGATCAGTGCAGTGAACGAACCAACAATTTGCAGATCAAAATTAACGTGGATAAGTATGGCGTCACACATTTTAGCCAGAGGAATGGAAAGGTAACTTTTAACTAAATGGAGAGAAACTCCAGAGCGTTTTGGTGCAGAGGGATCTGGGCAACATTGTATTTATCACAGTAACCCCACATACAAGTAATCCATAGCAGGTAATCAGCAAAGCAAGCGCAATTTCAGCATCTATTTCTTATAAAAGTTGCGAAGTGATTCTGTAACTATGCCAGCCTTTAGTGATCCAGCAACTGGAGTACTGTGTACAAAATTGGTGTCCTGACTGTCGGAAGGATCTAGTTGCATTGGAAGCAGTTAAAAAGAGTTTCCAGAGATGAGGAGTTTGTCTTATGGAGAGAGATTATGCAGTGCAGGTCTATATTCTGTGGAGTTTAGAAGAATGAGAGGAGATCTCATTGAGGTCTGTAAGAAGCTAAATGTGATTGAGACTGTAGATGTGGAGTGGATATTTCCTCATGTGGGGCAATGTAGAACAACAGACCATAGTTTTCATATATTGCAGAGCAGATTTAAAATGGAGATGAGGAGAACTTACTTCTCCCAAAGGATTATGAATGTGTATAATTCACGACCCCAGAATGCAGTGGATGCTGGGACATTGAGTAAATGAAGGGTTAGGGAGAGCGGGCAGGAAACTGGTACTGAGGCCAAGATGACATCAGCCATGATCATATTAATTACCAGAGCAGGCTGGAGGAGCTGAAACGCTCACTGATACTCATCGTTCTTATTCAGCCCTTCGAATGTGATACACAGGAATGGGGGAGGACTGGTTATCAACAAGAAGCAGACTCTCGGGATAAATCAGTCTTGAGCAGTTTGACACAATGTAACAAGTGGAGACACACTGCGACCAGTGCTGGGTCTTCAATACAATCTATAAGAATAATTTTGAGGAATGGAACAACTGTACTATAACTACATTTGGCAATAACACTGAGATAAACGGGAAATTAAATAATCAAGGCAAGATGTCTATAAATAGATATCGACACGTAAAGTCAATGGATGATAGTTTGGTAGGTGGGATTTAACATGATACATCACCTGTCACTTTTCTTTCATTTCCCAAGAGGAATGGAAGGTAGTATGTTTCTGAAATGGAAAGTGATTACAGGACGTAGTGGTACAGTATGAACTAGAGGCATCACTCTGACAGGTTCAGACATCGGATACATGGATCCATCTCCCTGATGGACTTCTCCTGGACATTCCCCGAGGTTCCATTGCTCTGCGTACACACGGGATATTTTGATGTTGTTGGTTGGTGGTGGGGAGTTGTGAAGGGGATGGTATATTGAACCATATATCATGCGGGCACTCTTTATCCAAGATGCGATCCTTTGTTGCTACGTGGAGACCCAAAGACGATGGGAACTGCTGCCTTCTTCTGAATAAAGAGTCTGTGGATGTTGACTGGACAGTGGGTATTCACCAACATGATACACTGTGCATGCACACTGCAACATTAATAGAATGAGATTTCCTTCAGTTTCTCTACCTCTCGTAATTTTAACGACAAACACCTCCAGAGTATACTTCACTGGCTCATCCCATCAGATTATTGGCATCATTAAGACTTTATTTCATAGCTCAAGGTTCAAACAGCAGATGGGTTGAAGCAATGAAATATATTCTGGAGGTGTTGGTAGCTACAATTAGGAATGGTCAGGGTATGTGTCAGGAATCAATTCACAGCCGAAGGGATTACCACAATGGTGACTTGTCTGTTTCAACCTCAGATATTGTCAGGGATGGGATGGAGTCAGAGTGAGGAAGTAGAGTTTGTAACCAGACCAGAATATAGTGACCTCCATTCTCCCAATATTTAGATAACAAGTGCAGTGATATAATGCATCGTGCTTCACAGCTAAAACTGTGTCGGTCAGCATCGAGACCAACGAGGGACACTACCATAAGCAAAGAGAGAGAGTGAGAGAAAATAATAAATTCACTCATACAGTTAGTGGTTTGTAAAGTGAGTATCTGGATTCAGAATCTCAGCAGGAACAAAAGAGGTGGCACGGAGTGTAGAAGAGATGAAAAGAACAGGAGTACAGTTGTACCTGGTTTATGGAAATGGTAACTGGACATTGAGTCCTGTCAGGCACATCAACGATTGCCAGGATAGGATCATAAAAACTTTGATTAATCAAAAGTTCAAAAGATCCGCAATGATAATGACATCTCATCATAATCTGTAGAAAGATACGAAACATTCTGGGATAAACTCTTGTCCATTGCTGTAATGTTGCAGTCTATTGATCTCAGATTCTGATCCATTTGTTGGAACATTCCAGTCTAATGTTCTCAGATTTTGATCTCTCCTCCCCCTCTCTCTGGAGCTGCTAATCCCTGTTCATGCTGTCGGTGATGCTCCTGCTCATACTATGGGATAACACATTGAATGAAGCCCATTTATCACTAAAAGATGGAAACCCTCACTGAGATAAGTGGAATCCATGGAGACTAACATTAATCACAGTCATCGAACAAACGGGTTCAGTTAGCTCCTTTCTTGCATCACTTTTCATATCACAGTAAAAGGGAACATTTACTCAGTCCGGATGGAATGGATGATAGTTACTGAGGGATGGACCCTAAATCTTGCAATCTTATTAATCTTTCTTCCTTGTAATTGGAAGTAGTGCCAGAACACTGCACAGGTGTATCTGTTCCACCCTGTTTATAAAATGAGACAGCGATAAAATAACAGATCAGTTGCATAAAATAACTGGTGGGGAAATTTCTAGTGGCCATAACCCAGGGTAGCAATACTTATTGTTCATTAACTTTGTGTAATGCTGCTCCTAGATTTCAGTGCCCTGTTATCAAACCCTTTCATAACCTTGAGACATCATTCAGTGCATTGAGACTGCTACTCAGGAACAGGAGGAAGGAGTTCTGACCCATGTGCCTGATACAGGGGCCAGGAGGAGGCCATGCAGCCCTCACCAGCCCATTACCACTTCAAGATTTGGACAGCTGGAATGTTGGCACATTTTGCAGAGGGGATCATCCAAAACATAGAGAAGTGTTACTGCAGCTGTACCAGGTGTTACTGAGAGGTCACCTCTCATTGTGTTCTTTGTGTTTCTGTAACTGAGAAGGGAGGGATTCCATCAAATAGAGTTTAATGGTTGCTCATAGTCCACGGGTTGCTGCATCATTTAATGTTTCGGGTCTGTTACAGAGGGACAGGAGGAAGCCATTCAGCCTTTAAAGTCTGTTACTCAGGAATAGGATGAGGCCATTCAGCCACCGACACTGCGACATTAGAACAGGAGGAGGCCATTCAGCTTCTCTAGTCTGTGATACAGGAATAGGAGGAGGCCATTCAGCCTCTCGAGACTGTTACAGAGCAACAAGAAGCCACTCAGCCTCTTGAGCCTGTTGCACAGGAACAGGAAGAGGCCATTCCGCTTCTTGAGTCTGTTACACAGGATTAGGAAGAGGCCATTCAGCCTCTTGAGCCTGTTACACAGGAACAGAAAGAGATCATTAGACCTCCCAAACCTGCCACAGTGTAATAGGAGGCCATTCAGCATCTTGAGCCTTTTACAGAGGAACAGGAGGAGCCATTCAGACTCTCGAATCCAAGAATGATCAATGAACAAGATTGAGTGTGCGTTCAGGTGATAGAAATTATTGAATGAGGTTTTGTTCTGCAGCTTTGTAACTCAGAATGGAATCAGCAGAGCATTTGACTCACTTGGGCTGAATCTTACATTAATATGGCGGTGGCATTTTCATTGGGTTTGATGGAGGGTTTCTCTCTGCGAGGCCACGCTGGTTTTCTGGTGCTATCTTGTCGAGCTTCCTTCATTACGACCTCCCCCACAACATGGCATCCATTTTAGTCAATGCCAGCCCGATTCGCCCACCCATCAAGGCTAAAGCTACCTCTCATTGCCAAATGCCCCTGGATATTCCATGATCCCTGGCACGGGTGCCATATTTAAAATACCAATGGCAACACGGTTGAGCTTTCTCATTTCAGTACTGCCGCGCTCAGTTTGCTGCAGCCTGTCAGGTAAGGGGCAACGACATCATAATTCATCGACAAGGTCATTGTGGTCTTCCTGAATGGGCGAGGACAGTGGAGGACCATTCTCTTTCCAGAGGACTCCACACCACCAGACCCTTCGAGCATGGTCTGAGCTCACCATCCAGCTCAGTGCAGTATGTGTGGTCGAAAGAAATGTCCAACAATGCAGATCAAGCATCAATAACCTTCTCTGCTCTGCCAGGATAAGTGCCACAGTATTATATCTGCTCCCTCACACTCACTGTATATCTGTTGTCGAACCTTCCTCCGAACAAGGCTCATGCTTCACCATTTGCTACTGCATGCAGCACCTTCCCTCTTCCCTCCTGCTTTTGCTCTCTCTCTCTCTCTCTTTCTCTCTCTCTCAGTCTTGCATCCATTATATCCCCGGCACTAATAACACTCTGTACATGGATTAAACACTGTCAATTGAATCACTCCGAACACCTCACCATTTCCCGCACACCCCCAACTCCTCACCTACACCAGCACTAACAACAGGGCCACCCACTTTCACCCTCACACACTGCCTCTCTTGTTCTCATTCCAGGAGAAACAGCCTGTAATAGGATAAAAATGTGCAAGCCGGATGGTGGAGTGTCTGACATCCGTTCCCTCGCACTCCTGCTTCCACGTCATGTGGAGCGAATCCTGGTATGAGCCAGAGAGAACGAGGACAAATTGTGCGGATATTGCAAAACATCTACATCCCACAAAGGAGCGATATTCAGTGAAGGGTAATTCTCACTTTAAAGGCACTTTCAGTTGCATTTCCACCTGGCACAGCTTGGAATCGTGCCCCGATGCCATCTCTCTTTTATAATGACCTGGTACAAATGGAGTCTGCATGGTCTTGATGGGCAGGAGGGGGAAGTGCTCACAACACATCATCTCCACCACCTCCCAGGAAGGGAGAACGGAGGCTCCCTCCGACACCTCATCCTTCAGACAGCTCAGATCTTCAAGCCAAATATTGAACTCGCCCCCATCTATATCAATTGAACTGAGTCTGAGAGAGCAGAGAGCGCCAAGTTCCTTGGAACGACGATAACGAACAACCAGTCCTGACTTCACACGTAAACGTGACAGTCAAGGAGGCACAACAACGCCTCTTCTTCCTTGGGTGGCTCAGGAAGGTTGGCATGTCTACAAGGTCCTCAGCAACTTCTACAGAAACACAATTGAAAGCATACTGTCCGGGTGCATAATGGCCTGGTATGGCAACTGCTCTGCCTCGGGTCATAAGAAAAGTCAGAGGATGGTGTGTACAGTTCAGGCCATCACGGAAGCCAAACTTCTATCCATGGACTCCACTTACACGGCTCGCTGCCGTGGAAAGGCGCCAACATCATCAAAGACCAATCGCACCCCAGTAATGATCTTCAACGACTTCTTCTACCAGGCAGTAGATAATGACGCCTGAACACACGCACGCACACGTAGGTTCATGAACAGCTTCTTCCTGACCATCGTTGCACTGATGAATGGACTCTCTCGCCTCAAACGATGCTGACCTTGCAAATGTTGGCCTTGCCTCCGACACGCCAATGCATTGCAACCTGTCTGCCGCTGTCTAAGCCTTTTTGATCTGTCCATCCTTTTTTTACTATGATCTGCCTCTACGGCTCATAAACCAAACTTTTTACTACATTTTAACACACAATTTTAATTAATACATAATTTTAATGTCAATCAATCAATCTGACAGATTCAGTGCACTCCCCACTTACAAAGAACAAAGAAAATTACAGTACAGGAACAAGCCCTTCGCCCCTCCAACCCTGCACCGACATGCTGCCTGTCACAACTAAAACACCCCATCCTACCGGGGACCTTATCCCTCTATTCCCATCCTATTCATATATTTGCCAAGATGCCCTTTAAAAGTCACTATAATATCTGCTTCCACTACCTCCCCTGGCAACGAGTTCCAGGCACCTGCTACCCTCTGTGCAAAAAAGCTTTCCTCGTTCATCACCTTTAAACCTGGTCCCACGCAACTTGAACCCAGGGCACCTGGAAATGTCTGACCGTCCAGTCTGTCCATGCCCTTCATAATCTTGGAGACCTCCACCAGGCCGCCCCGCAACCTCTGCCGTTCCAGTGAGATAAACCCAAGTTTCTCCAACTTCTCCTCATAGATAATGCCCTGCATACCAGGCAACATCCTAGTAAATCTTTTCTCTACCCTCTCCAAAATCACCACATTCTTCTGGTAGCGTGGCAACCGTAATTAAACACAATATTCCAAATGCGGCCTAACTAAGGTTCTATAAAGCTGAAACATTACCTGCCAATTTTATAACTCAATGCCCAGGCCGATAAACGCAAGCATGCCATATGCCTTGTTGACTACCTTTTCCACCCGCATAACCACTTTCAGTGACCTGTGTACCTGGACACACAGATCCCACTGCCTATCAGTACAATTAAGGGTTCTGCCATTTACTGTATATTTTCCATCTGGATTAGACCTTCCAAAAGGCATTACCTCACGTGTTTCCGGATTGAACTCCATCTGCCATCTCTCTGTCCAAGTCGCAAACCAATCTATATTCAGCTGTATCCTTTGACGGTCCTCATCGCTATCCGCAATTCCACCAACCTTTGTGTCATCGGCAAACTTACTAATCAGACCAGTTATATTCTCCTCCAAATCATTTATATATATTACAAAAAGTAAAGGTCCCAACACAGATTCCTGAGGAACACCACTAGTCACTGCCCTCAACTCAGAAACCCACCCTTCCACTGCTACCCTCTGTCTTCTATGACTGAGCCAGTTTTTTTTTTAAATCCATTTTGCAAGCTCACTTCTGACCCCGTGCGACTTTACCTTCTGCATCAGCCTGCCATGAGGGACCATGTTAAAGGCCTTACTGAAGTCCTTTTAGACATTATCCACTGCCCTACCTCATCAATCATCTTCGTTGCTTCCTCAAAAAAACTCAACCAAGTTAGTGAGACACGACCTCCCCTTCGTGAAACCATGTTGCCTCTCGCTAATACGCCCATTGATTTCCAGGTGGGAGTAAATCCTGCCTCAAAGAATCCACTGAAATAATTTCCCTGCCACTGACTTAAAGCTCCTCGGCCTGTAAATAGATGGATTATCCTTGTCACCCTTCTTAAACAAAGGAGCAACATTGGCTATTGTCCAATCCTCTGGTAACTCCCCTGTAGCCAGAGAGGATATGAAGATTTCTCTCAAGGCCCTAGGAATTTCCTTTCTTGCCTCTCTCAGTATTCTGGGGTATATGCCATCAGGCCCTGGGGACTTGTCTACCTTAATGTTTCTCAAGGCCTCCAATACCTCCTCCCTTTTGATCTCAAAATGACCCAAACTATCTACAAATCCTTCCCCAGACTCATCATCTACCAAGTCCTTTTCTTTGGTGAATATTGACGCAAAGTACTCATTTAATACCTCGCCATATTCGTCTGGGTCCACATATAAATTCCCTTCCCTGTCTTTGAGTGTGCCAACCCTTTTTCTCTTTCTATGTATATATGGGATTTTCCTTAATATTGCTGGTCAATGACTTTTCATGGCCCCTTTTTAGCCTTCCTGACTCCTCGCTTCAGTTTCTTTCATCTTTCCTTGTATTCCACCCTTGCTTCGTATATTCCCAGCCTCCTGGCCTTAATAAATGCTTCTTTTTTCTTTTTGATTAGGCTCACAATATCTTTCGTTATCCAAGGTTCCCTAAACCTGCCGTACTTATCCTTCATCCTTACAGTAACGTGCTTGTCCTGAGCATCCAGCAAGCAACTTACACTTGAAAGCCTCCCACATACCAGATGTTAATTTGCCTTCAAATATCTTCCCCAATCTGCATTCTTCAGTTCCTGCCTAATATTGTGATAAGTAGCCTTTCCCCAATTTAACACCTTCACTTGACAACTACAAATATCATTATTCATCAGTACGCTTAAGCTTACTGAATTGTGATCACTGTTTCTGAGCTACTTCCCTACTGAGACATCGACCACAGAATACTAGGTCCAATACGGCCCCTTTCCTAGTTGGACTGTCTACATCGTGTTTCAATAAGCCCTCCTGGATGCCCCTTACAAACTGTGCCCCATCCGAGCCCCAAGCACTAAGTGAGTCCCAATCAATATATGGGAAGGTAAAATCACCCGCGACAACAACCCTGTTACTTTTAGAGCTTGACAAAATCTGGCTAGATATCTGTGTTGAGCTGTACTATCCTCCTATTTCTAGCCTAACTGGCACTTGGCACAGGGAGTAATCCCTAGATTACAACCTTGGAGGTCCTGCTTGTTTTAACTTTCTAACTCCCCGAACTGCTGCTGCAGGACCTCGTCACTCATCCTACCTATGCCGTTAGTACCAATATGCTCCACAACCTCGGCTGTTCACCCTCTCCTTTCAAAATACTTTCTGCCCGTTCAGAGACATCCTGGACCCTGGCACCAAGGAGGCAACACATCATCATGGAGTCTCTTTTCCATCCACAGAAGCACCTATCTATACCCCTAACTATAGAGTCCCCTATAACTACTGCTCTAGTGTCCTTTGTCCTTCCCTTTTCAGAGCAAAGCCAGCCATGTGTGCCTGCTGTTGCTGTTACACCCCGAATAGGTCACATCCACCCAACAGTATCCAAAACGGTGTACTTGTTAGAGAGGGGAACGACCACAGGGGATTCCTGAACTGGCAGCCAGCTCTTTCTAGCGGACACCCATCTATCTGCCTGAACCTTAGGTCACCACATCTCTAAAACTATTGTTTATGACACTTTCTGCCACCCTCATGTTCTTAAGTGCATCGGATTGCCTCTCTAACCTATCTATGCGTTCTGTGAGGAGCTGCAATCGGATTCACTTCCTGCAGATGTAGTCACCCAAGACACTGGAAGCGTCACGGATCTCCCACATCTCACAAGTGCAGCACTTAACCCCACTGACTGATGTTTCTATTCCCAATCAAGAAAATTTATTAAACACTTACCCTAACTTATTGCTGCGAATACCCGAGGTAGGTCTTCCCTCTCTCACCTTCCCAGAATCCTCCCTGCATCTCGCCATTTCCCTTTGCTGTCACTTGACAACAGCCCCTCGACAAACCATCTTCTGGAAGCAGTGACTGCACTGATGCAGATTTTCCCACGTTGGTCAATCAGCGTCAACTCTCTGCTGCCCTCTTCAAGGTGACTTGTCCTGAACTTTTCAAAAATCTGTACTCATATACATCGAGGACCCTCTGCTCCTGCACCTCCTTCATAACGGTACAGCCTAATTTATATGTCTTTCAATGTTCTTTCTACCAAGTGCATCACCTCACACTGTTCTGCATTGGCCCTCATCTGCCTTATACTTGAACACAATACCAACTTGTCCCTGTCCCGTTGGTGTTCCACACTGTCCTTCATACACTTTACAATTCTTCTAGGTTTGGTATCTGCAGGCATTGAATTTGTAATACAGTCACACTCCACACAGGAATGCTGACACACTCCCCACAGAGCAACAGAAATACTGACACACTCCCCACAGAGAAGCAGAAATATTGACACACACCAGATAGATTAAGTGAAATATTGAGAAAATCATCACGGAACAAAATAAATGTTGGCAGACTCTCCATGTTCGTATAAATATCAGTGTATTAGTTCTTATATCTGTGTTTCTGCATTAGTACCTGCGTATCTATGGCTGTTCGTGTATTTCCATGTCTGTGTCTGTGTTGTTCCTGTGGGCGCTGTGGGTCTGGCAGCCTCTGCTGTGCATAATGTGATGCAATGTCTCCCTCTGCTGGCCTGTACACCATAATACACCGGGGGCAACGGAACCTGAAAACCGTCAGGGATTCATTCAGTCTGTGAGGGAGAGCAGGAGGGCAGCAGCTCAGAGCACCATCCAAACTGACAGCCCATCAACACAGTCATACCCACAGACAGTGTCGGGAGGACTGCATTTGTACGGAGGTCCTTAAGAGTCAGAAATGCTCATGTGGAGAAATGTCTATGCCCTCCCTGCGAGGTGCATTATTTGTGAATCTTCGTGTACACATTAAAGAGTATTTCCACTGCAATTGTATCAAAACAACTCTGAGTGAACCATTTTGTAAGGAGATGAATTGAATTTTATTTCATGCTCTTTAGCTTGCAATGTTTTGTAATGAACTCTGACAAATTAAAAGTGAGAAAGGATTGTAAAGTCCTTAAACAGACCCGATGGTGATGGTAATGTGTCAGGAACAATGTCGCTAGGTATCGAACGAAACTACTTGTGACTCCAAAGACATTATTTGAAGGAGCAAAAGGCCGTACAATGTAAGAGCTTCACAGTGTTTGATGTCGCCCGAAAGAAAACTGCCAAATGTGTAGTAGCAAGTGCTACACCTGCACCTACACCTCCCCCCTCACCTCCATCCCAGGCCCTAAGAAGACCTTCCACATCAAACAGATGTTCACCTGTACATCTGCTAATGTGGTATACTGTATCGGCTGTTCCTGTTGTGGCCTCCTCTACACCGGAGAAACCAAGTGGAGGCTTGGTGACAGCTTTGCGGAACACCTACGCTCAGTTCGCAACGAACAACTGCACCTCTCAGTCGCGAACCATTTCAAATCCCCTTCCCACTCCTTGGACGACATGTCCATCCTGGGCCTCCTGCTGTGCCACAATGATGCCACCCGAAAGCTGCAGGAACAGTATCTCATATTTCGCTTGGGAACCCTGCAGCCCAAGGGTATCAAAGCGGGCTTCACAAGCTTCAAAATCTCCCCTCCCCCGACCGCACTCCAAAACCAGCCCAGCTCGTCCCCGCCTCCCTAACCATTCCTCCCACGTCAAACCCCAACCCCTTCTCCTACCCACTAACTTCATCCTGCCTCCTTGAACTGTCCGTCCTCCCTGGACCGACCTATCCCCTCCCTAACTCCCCACCTACATTCACCTTTACTGGCTCCAACGCAGCCTCTTTGAGTTGTCTGTGTCCTCTCCACCTATCTTCTCCACTATCTATCTTCTATCCACCTCCCCCTCTCTCCCTATTTATTTCAGAATCCCCTTCCCCTCCCCCATTTCTGAAGAAGGGTCGAGACCCGAAACGTCAGCTTTCCTGCTCCTCTGTTGCTGCTTGGCCTGCTGTTTTCATCCAGCTCTACTCTGTATTAAGTGTGTAGCGGCGTTGGCAGGCCAGCAGGGGGAGACATTGTGTGATTGTAAACAACAGTGACAGACAGAGTGAAAGAGTGCGGCGGGTTTGACTCCAATTTCAATGGATTTACTGCAAACGCAAGTGACCTCATTGCAAAGGGATGCAGACAGCGATACGCACACTAATACACACAACGCATTCATACAGAGATATGGACGCACAATCAAATACAAACACATAAACAAACCCATACACACGGACACAGTGGTGTCTTTAAGACAGAGATGGATGTTTTTCATTAATAAAGGGATCACTGGTCAGTTAAAGAAGGCAAGGGAATGGGGTTGAGAAACGTTTCAGTCATGATCAAACGGCACAGCAGACTTGACAGGCTGAGTAGCCTAATTCTGCTCCAATTTCTTATGCTATTACGATCTTATGGTACCTGGATTTGTCTTCCTGTGAGTACAGTGGAGGTTAGATTTGATAAGTATTTGACTGAAGTCAGTTACGGGAAATGTGGACAGGTTTGAGGGGCTGAATGATATATACCTGTTCTTAATTGTTGTGTCCTTCTGTCTCAAAAGAGTGGTGATCGGTTTGAGAGGAACACATTTCAGAACGAAGGCCTTCCCATTTCAGATTGAAATAGGGATGCTGCTTTATCTTTAGGATTGTGTGATCTGTGGTGTTCTCTTCCCCAAAGAGCAGTGAAGACGAGTTACTGAAAACATTCAAGGCTGAGTTCCATTGATCTTTGTTGAACAATAGAATTAATGTTTATTGGGAACAGGTAGGAATGGGGTGTTCAGCCACAATCACAACAACGATGAGCATTCTGAATGATAAATCAGGCTCAAGAGGTCGAATGGCCAACTGCTGCTACTAACCCCAGTGTTGTTCTCTCCTTCAACGCTGTTCCAGAAGTAGAGGAAGACGCCAATCAGCCAGTCAGCGTCATTGCAATCCTCCTTCCCCTCAAATGATTTACACAGAATAGAATGAAGTCATTCTGGTCTTTGAGTACATTACACTGCACAGGACAAGGCCATGCAACCTTTATAGGCCGCTACACAGGAACAGGGGAACCGAGGTTAACTACCAGACAATAGCCAGCAGGTATAAATGTTTATTATCAGGTTATAAAGCTTTAACTTGGTGGCGTGCCTCAGGGATCTGTGTGAGTCATCAATGATTTATAATCCAAATCAAGGGACTGATTGGATTGGAGCTCAGTTAGCTCATCCACCAAGATAGTCATTCATTAGATCTCCAGTGGTGGCAGAGAGTCTGCAATGGGATATAAAGCCAGGGAAGTATAGTGTGCAAACATTCAGCAGAAATAATATAATGTGGGTTATGGGGAAGCCTGTGCTGTGATGGAAGGATAAAACAACAGTAAAGTACATAAATAGAAAGAGATCGCAGAACATGGTAGTACAGGGGGATTTGTGAGTCCTGGCGCATGAATCCGATAATGTTAGTTTGTACGTGCAGCCAGTGATTAGGAAAGTATATGGAATGATGCTGTTTTATGCAAAAGCTATCTGTATAATCGTTGGGATGTTTTACTGCATCTACACGGGACATTCCTGAGACCACTCCCGATATATTCCGTGCAGTTATAATTCCCTAAACTGAAAACAAAATGCAACTGCTTCAGAAGCTTATTAAAGTTATTTCACTTTACTCATTCCTGGAATGAAAGCCTTGTCGAGTCACAGAGTCATACAGTTCAGGAACAGACCCTTCGGCCCAACTCGTCCATGCTGACCAGATATCCCAAACTGATGTATTTCCACTTGCCAGAATTAAGCCCATATCCCTGTAAATCCTTCCTATTCATGTACCCATCCTGGTGCCTTTTAAATGTTGTAACTGTGCCAATCTCCACCACTTCCTCTGGCAGCTCATTCCTTACACACAGCACGCCCTGCGTGAAACAGTTACCCTTCAGGTCTCTTTAAAATCTTTCCCCTCTCTAATTAAATCTATGCACTCTAGTTTTGGACACCATCACCCGAGAAAAATGACCTTGGCTATTCACTGTATCCATGCCCCTCAAAATTTTAAAAACCTCTCTAAGGTCACAGCACTTCAGGTCTGACAATGAGAGATGTTCATATTGTACCATATAAGATCTTGAGGAGAGTGTATCAGGTGCGGAGCTGATGGATGTTTCTTCCTGTATGGGAGACTGAAACTAAGTATTCAGTTTTATGAAAGCATTGTATTCATTTTAACACAGATATTATTAAGACATGAATTTATTGTACGAAAATTAGTCAGACACATATGAACATACCTTCAAATTAAGATAAGTTGTTCCTCCAAGGAGCAAGGAACAGTCATGGAGTCATACAGTCCAGAGAATATTGAAGCAGATCTCACATGATCCAGTTTGGTGGTCGGATAACGTTATTGTATATTTTAGTTCAGAGAAGGAGAAAATGTAACTTGCCTGAGGAGCAGCAATCAATTGCAGCCTCTCTTTCTTTGTTCCTGCTCACGGCAATGTGTGAGAGCAGAAAACCCGTCAGGCATCTTTGCCACTCGAGGAGGATTCCTTTCCTATTGAGGATTCACTGGGATCTCTTCACTGTCTAAAGCAAACGAAATTCCGACAAATCCATCTGTTCCATGAAGAAACCTCATTGGTGGCGGCTTGTGCGAGCAAATAACTTCAGAGTCAGAATAACATTTGGAACAATCACATTTTTTCTTTTGCCATAAGTTTAGCTGTTGTTTGGACAGAACTCTTACAAACTGATATTCTGCAGAGTTTTAATTATTTCTGTTTGTCACAGACTTGTGTGTATGTGTGTATCTGTGTGTGCGACTGTGTGTGAGTCCATGTATGTGTGCGTCTCTGCGTGTGCCCGTTTCTGTGTGTCTCAATATTTGTAGACGCATAAATATTGATGTATATGTATTTCAGTGACCAAACTGTTTATCATTTATCTTTCCATCATAGCTTGAGTAACTTTGGTCTGATTATATATCAGCTAATTTTGAAAATTTAAGACATCTGCCTGAGTTGTTCCTAACGCTGAAATTAATCCATCCTGAGATCCATATAATTGGCCGTTTCACCAAGCTGGATACATTTAAAATTTGTCATGATCAATGGAGGAACGGGACCAGAAACGACAACAGTGACTGTCCAAATTAGGTCTCAACAAGGGTGGGGAGAAATTCCCAAGGAGCTGTTTGAGTTGGAATTCTTTTCCCAGGGAGACTGTGGTACCTGTGTGTTAGCATTTATTCAAAGCTGTGTTAGTCAGATATTTGTCGGAAAAGTGAGTCATGATAATGAAAGTGATAGGATAGTGCTGCCGAGAAGAGTCAGGCCATGATCTTAGTGCCTGGTGGAGCAGGGTCAAAGTATCTAATGTCTCAATCTTGCTCCTCAGTCCAATGTCCCTACATTCCATTCCACCCCACAAAGCTGTTACTCAGGAGCAGCTGGAGACCACTTGCTCTTGGTGTTCAATGTATCGAAACAGAGATAATTCAGCCTCTGAAGACTGTCACACATGGTTTAGTGTGAGATGGAAGATATGCTTGGGAAAAAAAGTGTGGGTGCTGGTCTGACACAGGCCCCCTCATCTCCCTTTACAGAGTTTCTCCTGTCTCCATTTGTTGGTTATGTTATAGATCCAGATTCACTGTGTATACAGCAGCATCCCCACAATGGCTCAAGACATACTGCACCCACATAATCCTATGGTCTCCCTGATTGCTACATTCCTGAAAAGAACTTCCAGGAACATAACAGCCGCTAACTTTCCAATAACAAAATATGAGAACACCATAAACAGGAGTCAGTTATTCATCTCCTCAAACCTGCCTTTCCCTTCAATTAGATCAGGGATGATCTGCTCTCGTCCTCATCTCCTCTTTCAGACCCAATTGCTTGTAGCCCTCAACTCTCTGATGTGTCAAAATCCAACAACAACCCCTCCCCCTCACCTCCAAACATTTCAGTGATTTAGCTCCCCTGACTCTCTGGAACAGAGAAGCCCCGAAAGTCACGATCCTCTGTGTGATAGAAACACGCCCATACATACACTGTGACCTATTGGCATGAGCAGAAGTTATGAACACAAGAGTGTTTGCCATTAGCAATGGCGCCAGGAAGAACCACATGGAACAGTCACACTCTCCCCATGGTACCATCATCCCAGAGATCAGGCTGGTGAAACTCCTTCGTACTTTCTCTGTGACAAGGTTATCATTCCTTACAAAGGAGAGGAAATCTGTACACAGTGCTTCCTCAACAACACTCTACAACTGCAGGAAGCTATCTTTACAACCATACTTGAATAATTTTGCAATGAAGGACAAGATGCATTTCCTGTCATGATTACTTGTTACGCTGTATATATTCTTTTAGTGACTCATGAACAAGGACATCGAGGTCACTTTCGAAAATGACACTGCCCAACCTCCCACCTTCTAATAAATAAAAAATGAGAAGGATGGTGTTTGTTGCCCACCTCCAACCAAGTTCTTTGCCGTATAATTGGTTGGTCTCCAAGCACTGAACATGTGATATACTTTTAGTAATGACCTGCTGTCCAGAGCACGACCTGACTCTCTGTCTTCTATCAAGTGTCCAATTCTCAACCCATGTAATATTCTCCCCCCTTACCATGGACTCTATTTTCTTTTCATTCACCTACCTGCAAACACCCCAAAAGTCCAATGAAAATTCAAATAAACCATTCTCATTTGTTGATGTCACAACCAACATCCTCCACAAACTTCAGCACTTTTATCAAAGTGATTTCTCTTCCCTGAATCTGGACTGACTGTCAAATCATATCATTATTCTCCAACAATCTACTTGACACATTCTATACAAAGTAAAGTCAAATACTTTCTTCACAACTGACATCAAGTTGTCTGCTATTTAGTTTTCTGCTTTTTTTTCACCAGGGATTCCGTGTATTCCAAGATGGTGGACAGGAGAAAATTATGGCTGTTAGAGGTGCTCCTCTTTTGAGATATTCTCACTGATGAAGCTGATTTCCTCGATTCCTAGGATCAGGAATTTTATAAATCTTTTTATAAACCTTTGCATTGTTTCGGATCTTTGAAACAAAAAGTTCAAAACAAAGGTACCTTTAAAATTGGAGGAATTGAGATAACACATACCAGGTGGGAAGTGAAAAAAGGGTCAGTAAACCTGCACAGTTGACTGACCACGCACTCAACAGCTGATCGCCTGTGTTGTTTAGTTTCAGCTATCTCTGGACATCGGAGTTGGGTCAAAGAAAAATAAACTTAGTGAAATTCACAGCTGCCCTTGGAGAAACCTTAGTATAGGGAGCTCACATCAGGAGAAGAGCTAATTGTTATTTTTGTCTAACCATACTCTGTTGTAAATCTACAATAGAGGAGCCATGTGTTTTTCTTGTTATGTTTTCTTGAGATCTGTCTCTAGATTAAACTTTTCTTAAAATATACGACACAGGGATCAAGTTAGCCGAGTGTCGTTTTTTTATTAGAGCAGTAAGACTGTGCTATTGTCTTGGTCTGCAGATTGTTAAAGTGAAAAGATGGCTTTTAGTAGAGTGATGTGGGCTTCTTGTCAGATGTGGGAGGTTAGGGATGGCATTGACCCATTGTGTGTGTACCGGCTTCTGAAAGAGCTATCCAGCAACCTCAATTCTCCACCGTTATCTCCATCGGCCTCTAAATGCATCACTCATCTGGTGCAACGACTTACCAACCTTCAACAAAATGAGTGTTTTGAGTGCTTCCTCTTTTTTCTAATTTCCCACAGCTCCTCAGTTTCACCTGTCAACCTGTTCCCTGCTATTTCTAGAAAACTTTCTGTTCCTCCCGTCATGGAGACAGATCATCGGATTCACCACGCTGGACAAAGCTGGCGTGTGTCACCTTGTGAATATATTGGAGAACAGCTCTCTGGCACATGATGGATATGTCACCCATTCCTGCATGGAAATTTCTAGAATGAAACCAGTTCACTTGATGGCCATTGTCAGCACTGCCCTCTCCCTGGTACATACATGACACACTTTCTCAGTGTTGAAAATGCCTTCCTCTCCTTCGTTTATTTTCATGGCTGATAAACCGTTATATCTCTGCACAGTCGCAGTGACCTGAAATATTAATGGCTCCGTCCTTAATAGAAGCATTTGACAATTTAACGGCGCAATTTTCTGTACCACGGTCACGATAACAGCAACACCGCTGCTGCTGGTGGAGTTGACTGGGCATGTTAGGGGTTAGATGACCTAGTGGTATTATTTCTAGACTGTTAATCCAAGGACCTAGGTAATGACCCATACCCCAATTCGAATCCCACCACGGTAGATGGTGGAATTTGAACTCAATAAAATATCTGGAATGGTGTAATTATGGAGCCATCGTTGATCATCAGAAAAACCCACCTGGCTCACTAATGCCCTTTAGGGAAGGAAATGTGCCGTGTGGTTGCTTCTCAACTGCCTTTTGGAATGGCCGAGCCAGCCACTCAGTTATACCAATCACTACAAAGTCTCAAGGAAATGAAACAGGACAGACCTATGTACGAGCAACATACAGCACGTGGGCTGTAGTAGTTCAAGAAACCAGCTCACAAACACCTTCTCAAGGGCAACTAGGAAAGGGAAATAAATGCTGGCCCAGCCGGTCACATCCACATTCCATTAATGTATAAAAGAATATGACCACACTTAGAGAAGACAGACTGTGGGGCCATAACTCAGTTTAAACAGGGACTTGGATGTATATCTACATGGGCAAGATATTCAGGGGTATGGGAAAAGGCGAAAAATAGATGTAATTAATCTCACACTTTATTTCCATCCCAGCTGATCATCAACGATCCTTTTGTTTGTTCTTTTTTTTTCTCTCACTGTCTCTTTCTTCATTTAATCAACTCATTCCTTCTCTCCTTCAAAACAAACATCGCTAGCACCAGCATAATTCATAATACTTGCCAGCTGATTTCAGTTCTGGTGTATGGTCAGTGGACTCAAAATGTTAACTCTGCTTTGTTTCGACAGAGCCTGTCAAACCTGCTCAGTTTCCTCAGTACTTTGTTTCTTTTTGTTTCAGATGTCCAGCATCTTTCTTTGTTTGATTTAACTGTTAATTTTGTTATTTCGTTTTATGCCAACATCGCTGGCAAGAGCAACATTTGTTAACTATAATTAACTGCCCTTGCTTGTGACCATTTCACAAGGCAGTGTACAGCCAAACACATTTTAGTGGGTCTGAATTCACAATTAATCTCGACCAGAGAATAACGTGAGATTTCTTTACCAGAGGACATCAGTGAAATGAGATAGATTTTTAGACAAAATGCTGCTGGTGTTATGGTTGCTTTAGTGAAATTCGATTTGGGTCCAATTCTTATCATTGCAATTTAAGTTCTGCCACCGAATGTGGTGGGAATTGCAACAGTATCTTTAGCGTAATAACCCGTGCTTCTGAATTACCTGCCCAGCGACTTACCTACTCTAACATGATGTCCCTATCGTGAAGTTACTTTCGAGAAAAGAACAAGGGTGTGATCAAAATATACGTAACTCGAAGACTCACCAGAAGAGAATTGGAACCATAAAGTCTGAATTTTAACAAGGCATAGATAATGGTTTATTCAGCAACAGCACAAAGGCACAGGTGGAGAGTGGGAATATTACGGAGATGGTATTGGACAGGTTTAGTGATGCAGACAATAGCGAGACATAAATCAAAAAAAAAAGGCCCCGAATGTTGCAAACAGTCTTGTTCTCAGATGTTTGTGAGGGACAATTATGAAATTCATGGATCCTGACGAGACGTTTTACTTGAAACTGAAGGTAATAGTTTCGTTTTTGCCAGATATAAGTAACATTAATAGAAATGGAGTTGACTATGATTTATGGAATTTATAAATGGAAAGAGATAAAGAGGCTTACCGGGAACACCAACAAAAGCAAGAGTTGGGTAGTAACCAGTCTGAATAATCATCAGTACACCTAATATCCGATCTGGTAATGTTGACCAACGCCAGGTAAGATAGAAAAGACCCCAGGGTAAACTTCTGTCCATTGTTGGAACATTCCAGTCTGTTGTTCTCAGGTTCTGATCTCTCCTCTCCCTCTCTCTGCAGCTGCTGAACCCTGTTAGTGCTTTAGCTGATGCTCCCGCTTATACTACGGGATAACACACTGAAAAGAGCCCCTTAGTATTAGGAGAAGGAAAGCCTCCTGCTACACAATTAGAATCCATGGAGACTGACATCAAGCACAGTCAATGAACAAACAGTCCCAATTAACCCCTTTCAATATAACACCTTCAGACAATAATAACTGGACTGGATTGCATGTTAACATCATTGGCTACCAGTTTTATATCCCATTGCCAATTACTCTAACAAAGTCTTTTATGAGGAATAATAATGGATGTTTTCTTTTCGCAGACCAAATGGTTCTGCTGTGTTGTCCATGTAGAATGCTGTAACCACCTGCATCAACACTCCCCTCCAAAAAACAAACAATCAAAATGTTGTTACTGTGCTGATCACTCCTCAACAATCAAAAGATTGTCCATGGGCATCGTTGCCCTGACCTTGGAGAGGAAGTGTGGATTTGTCTGGATGTTCCTCTCACTGCTGTAATAAAGCAACTTTGCATCTTCAAATCGCAGTGTTCTTCATTGCAGTTTTTGAGCTTTAAAGCAGTAACATTTACATTTCTTGATTCAGTTTAAAGCTAAAAGTGGCGTGTAAAATGATGTTGTTCATTAAGGGCCATGGGTTACTGAGTCAGGGACATGAGTGTGACATTGGATTGGAGACAAAGCGGAATGGGGACAGTGGCTGTGGAGACTGGAGGAGAGCACAGTGATATCTCGATGTCACCAGTATTCGACAAACACTTAATCTGGCAGAGAGAATAAAATACAACACAGAGTAAGGAAAAAGGTGATATTTGGGAGATGGAATTCCGAACAACAATGTGAGTGCAACATAATCATTTAAATGTGATGTAGGGAAGTATATATTATGTGTACAACATTCAATCATTGGTAATGCAGATTGACAAGATTGTTTATATCTGCACATGCTATTCAGAATTGAAAGCTGACAAAGATTTCAAAATGCTGTAGGCGGTGGGGGGGGGTGCACGGTGTAGGGTGATTAAAGGATAATAATAGTAGGCATATAACTCAACCCCAGCAGGTGCAGAGATGATGAGCTGAGCGATCAATGCCTTTGCTGTAATTATTCTGAGATATGTGTGAAAAGTTTTCAGACCCTGAGGGGACAAGCATTGTCAGTAAAGGACACAGACTGTACTGTTGTGAATAATCTATCTCTGTTGTCTCATGAAGTGCAGCTGCCTCGAAAATGTCTTTTCAATCAAAATCGATTTCCTGAAATTAATGCATTTGGCAGGATGTTAGCAAAACGCTTTTTTTTTTGGAACTTAAAGAAGTAATAGACTCTAGTATAATACAAGTGTAACAGGCACAACAGCTCTCATGGAGACAGGAATGAACTATAATGTCCAAATGTAACAAATTTCAATATCTGGACCCAATAAGAAAAGAAAAATGTTAGAAATGGAAGTCTGAAATACGAACTAAAATTGGTGGAGAAACACAGTAGGTGAGGCAACATCTAGAGACAGATTTACAATTAACATATCGAATCTGATATGAACCTGTTCTGAAAATTTCATATTGTACACACAAAATTAATTCTGTTTCTCTCTGCTCAGATGCTTCTAGACCTTTTTTTTTTGTTTCTTCAAACTTTTGTTTTTCTTTTGCACACAATTTGCCTGATCTGAATCAGACCAGCAAAGGTGCCATTTGAGTTTACTCTCAAATATTTGGTAATGCTCATTAAATGAAACATTTAAAATTTTCTGTATTGAAGATCCTTAATATCGATGGTGTGTTGCATTGAGATAAATTGCTATGAAAAGTTTGAACTCAGTGGCACTGACATCGCAAGATCAGTTCTCTGAAAGTAACTGATTGAAAATGATGGGGAACCTCAATGTTATGCCGTGCTCCTGATGTCGCTGCAGTTACACTCATCTAGCAAAGTCGTACCTTTCTGAAATTTTAAAGTAAGCTGTGAAAACTTAAATTGTCTCGGTATTTTTAATAGGATACATTCATCCATGGGTTCTGGAAAACACTAGCAATGGCAGAGTCTTTTTGTCATCACCAACAACTTTGCAGAAGGTGACATACAGCTGTCTTCCTGAAACTCTTCCAATCCAGTTGGTGCAGATGAATGCACAGAGCTTTTTCTAAGATGATTCCAAGATTTTTTAATCATATTATAGAGTAGCAACAGCAATTTACTCCCTATCCAGGATGACATGTGACTTGACTGATAACTTGCTGAGATTGGATTTCCCATTGCTCAGTTGAGGTCATTACCAGTGCAGGATTCTCTTCAATTCCCATTGATCACGTTTTTGTTCAGGGTCCTTGATACTGCAATGAGTCAAGTGCGACTGGTAGCATGGGAAGTTACTCTGATCTCACTTCAAATGACTTTGGAGCATCAGCTGAAGCAATAAAGAGTGAAATTACAGAACACTGTTTGAAAAATGCGTTCACTGTCCTCACAATATTCCAAAGAATTTTCAGGCATGGATTTCCGATTCTGTCAGGAGACGTTTGTCCTATTCATGATAAGGCTATTTGGTTAAGTGCGTTGTCAGAAGAACAGATGAAGTTTCATCTATACCGTGGGGAACAAACATGATCCCATTTCCAGTGCATCAGACAATGGAAAACACACACTAGTGTCTGCTCCTATTCGACATTGATCATTTCAACCTCATCGTTCACTGATGACCAATAGCAACGTAGAAATCAGCAGCTTCCATCATCCTGGTTGAAGGACAGAAAGAGCGAGAGAGGGATGCGGAATTGGGAGAAACTGGAGAAGTTGTGGGATAGACAGTGGGGGTGGTAGAAGAGGGTTGTGAAGGGAGATGGTCAGGGGAAGGGTATGTAGCAGCAGAAGGGTCAGTGCAAGGGAAGCAGAAGTGTAAGGAAGAAGGACGAGGAGGAGTAGCAGGTGAAGTATGAGCGGCAGGGAAAAGCATGCATTTGGAGAAGAGAGATTGATGGCCAATCAAATATTACCGGTCAAGAAAATCGGTATCTGGTTTCCATTGGTAATTAAAAAAGATTTCTGGATCTTCTTTTCTAACATTTGGTTCTCATTCAGATTTTACACTCACTCTGCATTTCTCCATTTACATCAATTGCAGATGAAATGTTTTTCTCCCCTAATGCATTGTCTTAACATTTTTTTTCCCCAGGCAGAACGGAGAATATGGTTTGATCACTTACAGTGTGTCCATAATGTAGAATTTAATTATATCTTAATCCTCATCACTCTATCTCTGTCAAAAAAAACTTAATGAAGGAGGCTGTGTCCATCCTGCAGATGGAAAATTCTTTCAGCTCTGACTATTGCAGGGAAAGTTATGAAGAACATGCGCAAGGCTTACGTAAAATATAAATGTTTCAGTACAAGACACCAAAACTTCACCCACTAATAATGACGTTAAAGCTTTATGAATATAACATTCAGAGGAGCAGAATGGAAAAGGAGGATTCAGCTCCACGTCCAAAATATTATTTGTGATTCCTTCATAAAAGATGTCGACTACATCACACTGTAAATTCAACAATATAAGAGAAAGAAAAGTCTGGAAATTTCAATTCTTCTACTGCAAATAACATCTGAAAACAGGAAGAAAATCAAGGTTTGTTTGTGATATTCATAACTGATGATAATGAGAATGTGGGAGATTGTGGGGAGGTGGCTGTGCGGGGAGAAGAAATGATAGATAATTTTGTGGCTGTCTCAAAGATTAGCCAAGTGGTTCATAATGAGGAGGAAAGTGTTAGGCTACAGGACAATACAGCAGCTTGTTCAGATGGCCAGATCAGTGTCTGATGAAATTTAACACTGATAAATATGAGTTGATGCACCTCAGAAGTAACAAGACGAGAAAAGTCTCAAACGGTGAATAGAGGCTAGTTTTGTTCACGTTTATCTTTGGAACAGAGAAAGTCGAGGGGAAAACCTGATCAAGGTGTATAAGATCATGAGAATTATGGACAGGGTGAACAGACAGCAGCGGTTCACCTTCCACGAAGGGTCAAGAACAAGGAGACACACTTTTAAAGTGAAACGTAAGAGGTTGAGAAAGGATTTGGGCTATTTATGTTGAATCCAGAAAATGGTATGTGTCTGGAATGCACTACTTTGGAGTGTGGTTAAGGCAGGTAACATCACAAACTTTAAAAAACACTTGGATCAGCACCTGGTGGTGCAGACTCGAAGGGCCTTTTCTCGATTGTATGATTATATGTGACAGCAGCCATGAAATCACTGATATATTCCGAAGTACTAGCTAACGGAACTCGTTTTTCTGTTCGATCAACTATGTTCAGTAAGTGGTTATTTTACAAATCAGAATCATCTCACGGAGTATCAGCATTTACACAACCTCGGATAGCCCAGCTATATCTGAAAACATTCAGGGTTTTCAAATGGTCAGTGCAAGATTATTCCAGCTGTTTGCTACTATAATTTTAACAAAAAAAAAGGCTGTAAAGGTGTCATTTCTCAAAAGAAGAATAAGCTCCTTCTTCCCACGTAGACACGTTGAGAATGTACTTGTTTCCCTGCCAATTGGTAACTCTCACTTCCGTCGAGTGCTAATGAACTTGTTGACTGTTTCCATGACCTGCTTCCAAAGATAATGTTTCTGTTTTTGCCAGGATTGTGAATGCTCACAAACTAACAGACCATACTGACGGAGGAGGAAAACACCAGCCACCCAACTGATTCCTCAGCACATTTCACAATCCTCAGTTCCTGCAGCAGTCTCTGTCCTTATTCCAAAATATGTGGATACCATTGAGGTTTCGCTGGTGAATGGGTAACAAGAATACTTGCTCGATGCTGCTGGGCAGGAATTACATCCAACAGGAGGTAATGCAAAAGCCATCCTTTGATATTCAGTGACATAAACAACTTCCAATGACAAATACCTTGTGTGTAACTATTCATCAGAAATTCAACTGGTCCAGAAATGTAAAAGAGCAGATCATAGAAACCCTGCAGTGTGGAAAAAGTCCATTCGGCCCAACACGTCCGTACCACCACTCTGCAGAGCATCCCACCAAGAACCGTTCCCCTACCCCTGCATCTCCCATGTCTAACCCGCCTAACCCAAACATCCCTGGACACTATGGGCAATTTGGCATGGCCAATCTACCTTGCCTGCACTTCTTTGGACTATGGGAGGGAACCGGAGCACCCGGCAGAAGCCCACGCAAACAGGTGGAGGATGTGCAAACTCCACACAGTCAGTCGCCCAAGGGTGGAATTGAACGTGGGTCCCTGGCACTGTGAGGCAGCATTGCGAACCAGTGAGCCACCGTGCTGCCCCAAGAACCTCACATTTATTAAAATTAAACTCTATCTGCCACTCCTCGGCCCATTGGCCCATCTGATCAAGTTCCCATTGTACGCTGTAGTAACCTTCTTCAGTGTCCATTACATTTCCAATTTTGGTGGAACTTTAGGCTGGAACTTTTCAAAGGCAATTAACACTGGTTAAGATACATTAAAATCCCAAATGAATTAAAATGTAAGTCTGATTTTCTAATAAATTATTGAATTTTGTTGATTTTTTATTCATCTATTGAGCTAATTGATGCCATTGAAGTTGGGGGTATAGTTGCAAAACTCATTTCATGCGTAAATTGAAAGAAAACTGGATTATGGAAGAATATAAACATTGAAAATGTGAGAAAGGGAAAATACAAAGACGACACAAATCAATAAAGTGGTCTAGGTAAGCTCAGGTAATAGATAATACAATATAACACAACATTTAAGTAGCAGCTGCAGGAGCACTCAAAAATGCCAATGTATAGTGGGCTATAGACCTCAAGGTAAGTGAGATTAGTGTTTGACTGGAATAGCCATGTTGAGCTGGAGGGCCTGTTTGTATGCTGAATGACTCTATGACCTTAATTTTGAAAACATAAAATGCAATGTCACAATTCCCAAACCTTATGAGCATCAAGAGTTGAGGATTGCAACCTCCAATGCCACACAGCATCCTGACTTGGATCTATATTATTGTCCCTTCATTGTAAATTGTTCAGAGTCCTGCACCTCTCCTTGAAACATATTTGTTAGTGGTCCAGCACCATGTGGTTCAAAACCATATTCTGAATGGAAATTAAATAGAGGCAATAATTGCTGCTCTTGCTGACGAAACTCATCTCACAGGAACAAATGAAATGAACTGCACTATTAAAGAAATCAATTCGGCCCAATCTGATTTATAAAGCAGTTTTAATGATATTTTCACTTTGTGCCTCATCTCTGATCTTTCATGCATTTTTCCAGCACTGTTTAAAAATCACATTTGTAAGCTGTGCCCATCATTCTGAGAGGGAGATCTTTCATAGCCATGTGAATTCTCTCATTGTTTTCCTGTATCTGAAGACAATAGAAATGTAGAAACAAGGATCAAGAGTAATTGATTGGACAACTCAAACCAATTCCACCATGTGATGAGATCTTCGATGATCTGATTGTGGACTCAAACAAACATTCCTCTCCACTCCTTATAATGTTAGTGCAACATTCTTAGTCAAGAATCTGTCTGCCTCTGCCTTAAGAATATTCAATGCCTTATCCACCATCTCTGTCCGGAAAGAGTTCCACAAACACACAATCCTTTGAGCGGGTTAATAAAGTCACCATTTTTTTAAAAACTGGGATGTTTTCAGTTTTACAGTACATCCATGAGTGGTAATCTCTTGCACAAAGTGAAATCGTGTTTCAGCATTCAACTTGAAAAGACTGGGTGGAATATTCTGGGGTTAAACAAGATCAGGTGTCATTCTTTGAAAGTTCAATAGATCCAGGGCCAGCCTGTTCAAGATTTTCCCCTAAGATAAATACTTCTCACAGAAATCAGTTCAGTGAAACGTCTCTGGATGACTTCTCATGTCATTATGCCCACAGCTCTCTCAAAGCAGTGTCACCATTATCCAGTAAAACTGTCGAAAAACTGCCCTACTTCTGAATGCATTCTGTTTCAGAAAGTTTTAACATTTACATTGACTCCCTAAAAATTTGATGTACGTGCATTTTTTTTTCTAACACATGTTCTTGGTTCCTCTATACCTCAGTTTTGCAATCTCTCCATTGAAATAATACATGCTTTTCCATTCAAACCTTCAAAGTGTTCGCACACAGACACATTTTCCCTACTACGGCTGCATACACCAGTAATTTTCTGTTCACTTGACACACCTAGACCACTTTATTGATTTGTGTCGTCTTTGTATTTTCCATTTCTCACATTTTCAATGTTTATATTCTTCCATAATACAGTCAGAACATGTTGCCAAATATATACATTGTGGCAACGTTTAGAGGAGGCAATGGTGTAGTGGTATTATCACTGGACTGTCACTCCAAATACCCAGGTAATGTTCTGGAGATCTGTGTTAGAATCCCACAATAGCTGATGGTGGAATTTGAATTCAACAAATATCTGTAATTGAGAGTCTAATGATGACCACAAATCCATTGCCGATCGTCAGAAAAATCCATATGGTTCACTAACATCATTTCGGGAAGGAAACTGCCACTCTTACTTGGCCTGGCCTACATGTGACTCCAGACCCACAGCAACGTGGTTGACTCTTAACTGTCCTCTGGGGAATTCGGGATGGGCAATAAATCATACTCTTTTCAGTGATGCCTTCATCCTTTGAATGAATAAAAAAACAAAATTCCTACGGAATTGACAATATAATATTTTTTACCCCATGTCCAAACTGTCAGTTTGCAACAATGCTAATGTGTTTTGCTGTCTCATCACCCATTTCCCAGTCTGCAGTTGCAGAAAATATCCTTTAAATCTCTAAAGAATGGTCAACCCTCTTTGATTCTGATGTAAATGGTTATTTGTTCTTTTATTATGAAATTGACATGTTAAGTAAAGACATTTTGATTTTGTTTACTCCAGGCAATTAAACATCAGGAATTAGGAACAGGAATATTGGTTCACAGGTCTGCTCTGCGAATCAACAATACCTGATTGCACTCTTATCTCCACATCACTGTCTTGTTCACCACACACCAAGCAAGCCTGCATCTCCCTCAACTGAACCCCTTTACGCACGCCGCCCCAACCGTCACTGGAGACTAAAAGTCGAAGAACTGCAGATGGAACAACAAAGGAACATAGGAATTAAGAGCGGGAGTAGGCAATTCAGCCCTTGGAGTCCACTGTGATACTTATTATGATCATAGCTAATCTTATTCACGTAGCCCTTTATCCCACTTTTCATGAGAACCACGTTTCCTTCTTTCTTGAATCTGTTGATTGATTCTGCCTCCACTGCACTCTGTGGCAGTAAGTTCCACAGATTCACAATCCTCTGAGAGAAATAATTTTGCCTCATGTCAGTTTTTAACCTACCTCTTCTCATTCTGTATCTATGACAACTTGTTCAAGGCGTTCCCACAAGAGGACATGTTCCCAACGTCCACCTTATCAATGTCCTTCAGCATGCCATCTACCTCAATCAGATCCTCTCTCATTCCTTTGTACTCCAGCGAATAAAAGCTCAGGCTATTCAACCTCTGCTCATATGACAACCCTTTCATCCCTGAAATCAAACTGCTAATCCTCTTCTGAACAGACTCCAGTGGCCATCACATCCTTCCTCAACTAAGGAGACCAAAACATGACACAATACGCCAGGCGTGGTCTCACAAAATAGCACTTATTTCCTTTTATAATACATTTCTTTTGCAATAAATGCCAGGGTTTAATTTTATTATCTTATTGTATGCTGCACCTGCATACCTACTTTGAGATTCATACGCAAAGACACCTACGTCCTTCATCGTTGACGCACTTTGAAACTGCTTCCACTTAAATAATAATTTACCCTTTATTTTTCCATCCAAAATAGAACACCTCACACTAATCTACATTCAACTGAATCTGTCAAATTCTGGTCCATTCTCCTAGCCTATCAATCTGAAAACTCTTTATCTCCTCACCATAGCCCACATTGCCACCTGTTTAAATGTCATCTGTGAATTTTACCATATTTAATTCTGTCTCTGCTTCCAGATTATTTGAATAAATTGTTAAGGTCCGAGAACTGAAACCTGCAGCATCCCACCAGTTTCAGTTCACTGTGCAGAGAAGATCCCATTTATCCTGATGTTCTATTTACTCTCAGTTAGCCTATAATCTATCCAAGTCAATACAGTATCTTTAACCCCATCAGATCTAAGTTTCTGGATCAGTCATATTCGTGGAACCTTCTTAAGTGCATTCTCGATGCCTAAATATACCACATCCACTGGAACCTCAATATTCAGCTTCCCGTTTACATCCTTAAAGAACTTCAACAGATTTTCCAAGCACGACCTGCCCTTCATGAAACCGCGCTTATACTGATACTCAAAACTTCCAAACCTAGTAACATTCTGCTATATCTCTTCTGAACCCTCTCCAGCTTAAAAATATCCTTCTCATAGCTGGGTAACCAGAATTGGACACAATATTCGAGAAGAGGCCTCCCGAATGTCCTGTCCAACCTCAGCATTTAGAATGAATAGAATCGAATCGAATCCCTATAGTGTAGAAACAGGCCCTTCAGCCCAGCAAGTCCACACCATTCCTCAGAACAACCCACCCTGACCCATCCCGCTATCACATTATGGGCAATTTAGCATGGCCAGTCCACCTAACGTGCACATCTTTGGACTGTAGGAGGAAACTGGAGCACCCAGAGGAAACCTACGCAGACATGGGTAGAACGTGCAAGCTCCACACAGAGCTGATACAGCCTACCAAAACATCCCTGCTCTGTATTCTTGGCCACTTGAAGTACATGTTAAAATGGCATTTGACTTCCTATCTGCCAACCGAATCTACAAGTTATTCTTAAGATAATTCCTGAATTAGGAGTATCAAGTCCCTTTGCGCTTCAGATTTCTGAAGCCTTTCCCCATTTAGAAAATGGTCTATGCAGTTATTATCCCTATTTTACTTATGGATCAGGTATTAATCCAGCGATTATTACCTTGTTGGCTGTACTCTTTAATTTAGCCCCGAGCTGCTCATATTACTTTAGCAGAATCTCTTGAATGACCCGTCTACCACAGTGCTGTCGCCAGTTTTCTCATCCTCCCTAAAGCTCCCGCTCTCATCCACGTAGGGAACAGGAATCTCAAACCTGTTAACAAGCTCAAGGTCTCAGGCTACAACAGCACTCCCTATGTTTTCCTCTACCTGTCTCACTCATGGTCACGGATAGTAAGAACTGCCGATGCGAGAGTCAGAGATAACACAGTGTGGAGCTGGAGGAACACAGCAGGTCAGGCTGCATCACAGGGACAGAAAAGCTGACGATTCGAGTCGGAACCCATCTTCAGAAAATCTGTTCCTCCAGCTCCACACTGTTATCTCAAGCATGGTCACACTTTATTTGTTCCTGATAACTAACTGTATTTGAGGTAATTAATCTGAAGCATCTGGCTGCCTCCTGAAACAGAGCGTCCAGGTAACTCTTCCCCATCTCTGATGTGTGACAGTGTTCAGAGCTCAGTCTCCAGCTCATCAATCTGAGCCAGACTTCCTCAAGCAAACAACACCTGCTGTGAATGTTGTCGCTGTGAACTACAATGGCGTCCATTTGCGTCCACGTAATGCAATTACAACACATCGCCTGGGCCAGCATCTCTATTGTAATTACTTCTTAATTTGATTTTTAAAAAATATATATACATATACTGAAACAAAGTCCATTATTGGTGGGGAGAATAATTCACAATGCTGAAGAGGTTGGCATAAGGCGAATTAGGCAGATATCTTGAGGGATTGTGGGGCGGGCAGAGATTAGAGATGGGAATGATCACTATCATGGAGGGATTAGCAAACAAGGATCAGATTTTTTGAAAAAAATGTTGCTTTTACTCAATTGGAAAGCTCTTAAACTCAGTGAGATCAGGATTAGGAGAACAAGACTCAGTGTAACTGAATACATGGACAACGGAGTGTTGGATTAGCTCAGGATTACAGGGAGGTTGAAAGTGGAAGCCGGGTCAGGAGTGTTTTAGTGTCAGTCAATCTCGAGGTTACAAAGGCCTAACTCTATTACCTATATTTGGTCCATATCACTAAATACATTTGCTGAACAAAAGTTTATCTGTTTCAGATTTAAAACTAACGATTGAATGTTTGGGCATCAACTGCCATTCTTGGAACATAGTTCCAAACCTATACCGCTGGTTTCGTACAGAAGTGATTCTTAACATCTCTCCTGCACAGAATATTCTCTCATGTTCTAGACTAAATTAGAGGAAATTCCATTCATCCAGCAGTGGGTGTTGGGGCATTGTGTGACTTAGAAGGAGCTTCAAGGTGGCGATGGTCACATAGGCCTTTTCCTTCATTGTGGTGGAAGTGGCTGTTAGTGGAGGCTTTGCTAAAGTTATGGTTTACCTGTTGGTCTATAATACCCCTCTGATTCACCATCTCCTCGTTTCAAACCGCTTTCTTTTCCCAAACCCTCAATCCGTGCCAGTCCATTGATGGCAGAGTCTCTGTGACCAGACTGGGCGGCAGGTTACCTCCCGGAAGGGCATTTATGCACCATTTGGGTCTTTATGACAATTGGTAGCTTTCATAGTCCCCTTTTCTGAGTTCCCAGACCCACAACTTCAACTCAATTTCACAACCTGTTGCATCGTTGGGAAATGTTAGAGTCTATTAAAGTTAGAATAACAGAGCATTTAGAAATACATTAAAAAATCAAGAAGAGTCAGCATGATTTCATGAAGTGGAAGTCATAGCTGGCAAATTTATTAAAATATTTTCAGGCAGAATCATGAAAGATAAATAAGGGAGAAACCAATAAATGAAATATGTTTGGATTTTGAAAACGCATTCGGTAAGGTATTGCATATGAGACTACTTCAGACAGTAAGAACCCATGAACCCACACTGTTGGGGATATTTATTGGTCAAGGATTGGGTAATGAATTTAAGGCAGAGAGTCGAAATAAAGAGGGAAGCTTCATGATGGCAAATTGTAACTTGTGGATCCCCACAGAGGGATCATTGTTGGGTACACAATTATTTACAATATGTACTAATCATCTGGATGACAGAAAAGAATGTACTGTCGCTAGGTTTGCAGATGACAATAAATTAATGGAGGCAAGCAGTGAGGATGGACAATGAAACTACAGAGGAATATAAATAGGATTAGCAAGCAGGCAAAAACTCAGTGGGTGGAATATAATGTGAGAAAATTGAGGCTTTTGTATTTTGGCACGAAAGCTGGGAGAGGTGAATGTTAATTACCTGGGAAAAATACTGCAGAAAGCTGCAGCACCAAGAGATTTGTGGGACCTTGTGCTTGAAAGACAAAAGCTAGCATCCAGGTTCAGCGGGTAATTTGGAGGTAAATAGTCTGTTGGCCTTTATTTAAAGGGAATGATGATGTCTTGTTAAAACTATACATGACACTAATCAGATCACACCTGGAATACTGTGAACGGTTTGTGTCCCCCTATTTTAGGAATGGCGGTTCAGAGAATTTTAACAAGATCGATCCTAGACATGGGAGGATTTTCTCAAGAGAAGTATCCAAATAATTATCCAGTACAGTCTTAGAATGCTTCAGTTGAATCTTCCTCCACCACATTCCCAGGTAATGCTTTCCAGACCCCTACTACTCGCTGTGTGACAAAGCTTTTTTTTCTTACAACGCCCTTGCTTCTTTTGCATATCACTTTAAATCTATGCCCTCTCATTCTTTTTCCCCATGACAAGTGAGAATAGCTTCTCCTTATTGACTCTATCAAGCCAGCTTTTGACATTTAAAATCAATCTCCTCGCAGCCTTCTTCTCTTTAAGGAGAACCGTTCCAATTTGTTCAATCTGATCACTGGAACTGAAGTTTCTCATTCCTGGAACCATTCTTGCAAATCACCAACACTTGTTCCAATGCATTTTTATCTTTTCTATAATATTGTGCCCATAACTGCACAATACTCAACTGAAATCTAACACGTGCCTTGTTCAACATCGCCTCCCTGCTCTTATGTTCTATGCCCCTATAAATAAAGCTGAGAACACTGGGTGTTTCATTAACTTCTCAACCTTGACCTGCCCTGCCACCTTCAATGAAAAACCCACTTCCTTCCGCTCCTGCACCATCATTAGAATTGCGCACCCTATTTTAAATTATCTTTCAGAATTCTTGCGAGCAAAGTGCATTACCTCACCCTTCCCTGTATTGAACCTCGTCTGCCACCTATCTGCTCACTCTACCAAATCAGAAATATTCAATATAAGTTTAACTGCAACCTAAGATTCTTGCTTCCCAAGTTTCCCTACCATTTTATATTGGCATACTGTTCCTAATATTTGAAGCTGTGTTTAATCTCAGAGATATGTGAGAACAGCATCTGCTCTCTACCCACAGTCCTTGATCTGATGAACAAGGTTATTCAACTTTGGGAAGTGCTGCCATTGTAATCCATCCATGACTCAGATTACATAAAGACTACTCGCATAAATATAACAACCTGTATTGATCCATCATTCCCCACATCATAATGATAGGAAGAGTTGCGGCCACGGGAGGACACAGTATGAGATGTGTTCAGTCCTCTATTCCACACATCACTCAGATAAGGAGGAGCCATCATATGGAAGGATATAGCTTGAGCTGTACTAACCCCTCTGTTATTCAAATAAAGGGGATATAAAAAATTGTCTGTGAGAGAGCATGCACTTTGAGCTGTATCTGGTATTGGGGATAGTGTGAGATATGATCACAAACCAATCTTCAGTCAAATACAACAGCAACATTTATTTAACAAAATAGAATCATGGAGATATATGAATCAGAACATACTGAATCAGCATAGACACAGATACTTCAGTCGAACTCGTCCATGCCGACTAGATATCCCAAATAAACCTAGTCCCATATTTGCCTTTATTCGTCTGAACCATTCATTTCCATATAACCATCCAAATGGCTTTTAAATGTTGTAAGTGTACCAGCCGCCATCACTCTTGTGGCAGCTCATTCCATACGCGCACCACTCTCAGCGTGAAAAAGTTACTCCTTAGATCCCTTTGAAATCGTTCCCATCTCACCTTAAACCTATGCTTTCTATTTTTGGATTCCCCATCCTGGGGAAATGACCTTACCTATTTACGCTATCAATGCCCTCATGGTTTTATAAACCTCTGTAGGGTCGGCCCTCAGGATCCAATGCTCCAGGGAAATTAGTCCCAGCCTATTCAGCCTCACCTTATAGCTCAAAGCCTCCAACCCTGGCAACTTGAAATCCTTGAAAATCTTTTCTGAACACTTTCAAGTTTCACAACATCCATACAAAAGGAGGAAGACAAGAAATTCACACAGTATTCCAACAAGTGGTATAAACAACATCCTGTGCAGACACAACATGTCCTCCTGACTCATTTACTCAATGCATTGACCAATAAAGGCTAGCATACCAAACGCCTTCTTCACTATCCCATCTACTGTGACTCCACTTTCAAGGAAATATGAACCTGCACTCCAAGATCTCTTTGCTCATCAACACACCCCATGACGTTACCATTTAGTGAATAAGTTCTACACTGATTTATTAAAGTGCGGCATCTCATATTTATCTAAGTTAAACTTCATTTGCCACTCCATGGCCATTGGTTCATCTGAACTAGATCCCCTTGTACTCTGAGGTAGCCTTCTTCGCTGTCAGCATCGCCTCCGGTTTTGGTGTCATCTGCAAACTTACTAACTATAACTCCTATGTTCACATCCAAATCATTTATATAAATAATGAAAAGCAGTGGAACCAGCACCAATCCATGTGGCATCCAGCTGGTTACAGCCTCCAATATGAAAAGCAACCCTCCACACCACCCTCTGTCTTCTTCCTTTGAGCCAACTCGGTATCCATATAGCTGGTTCTCTTTTTATTCCGTGTGATCTAACCTTGCTAAACAATCTACCATGAGGAACCTTGTCAAACGTCTTACTGAAGTCCATATTGATCATGTCCACCATTCTGCCCCCATCAGCCCTCTTTTTTACTTCGATAAAAAAAACTCAATCAACAATAGTTTAAAGAATGAATGGCTGCAAAGTTACGCGCTGTACCATCAGAAAGCCTGTACAGTCAAGTTGGGCTGAATGGTTTCTATCTGCACCATACGAATTCTATGGATCTGAAACGTCTGCTGGGAAATCACAGGAGATCGCCAATGGATCACTTTATCACCTCGGCATGACACCTGGTATTTGTATTCACCCGAATTTAAGGGACAGTTCTTCAATCAGGGATTGGTTCCAAGAGAGACAAAGAGCAATTGGCCAGTCCTGTTCGTGCCTTTCTCCCAGGTTTTTCGAGTAATCCTGCAATCTATACCACATGACCTGTTTCATCCCTCCGAGAGAGACCCCCAAACGCAGAAGCTGCTGCTTGAGGGCACTGCAAGGACCTGGTTAGTAACTCAGCCGAAATTTTACCAGGAGTGAAATTTCAATTCACAGCTTCATAGAGACTGCAAACACCAATGACTCACCTCAGACCACTCAGCCAGGCCACTTTACTTTACCCACTGCTTTGACTAAGATTGATACTGAATTAAGTAAAAGCAATAAGATTACATTCAGAAGGAAACGGTAGGTGCCACTGATACCAGTATCAATTTCCAGATCCCAGTAACCCTGACATATTACAAAAAACAGAAGTTGCTGGAGAAACTCAGCAGGGCTGGCAGCATCTGTGGAGAAAGAAACAGAGGTAAAGATTTGAGACCAGTGAACTTTCTTCAAAATCACTTAACATCCCTGAGACGATGATAATGAGTAATTGACACAACTTGACTATTGACTCATTGATTCAGTTGGTTACTGTTACGTACCAGGTCAGAACCCCCTCAAAACATTTCAAGAAAATAGGTTAGACCCTAATTTCTTCTTTTAAAGGTAGATGTAAAGTGGATGTCCCAGATATGATGTAACTGTTCAAACTGCACAGTTTTGAGCAAAACAGAATTTATATAAAATTTATATAGAATTTTATTGAAACATGAACAAAAGAAAGCAGAATTCAGAATAAATTAACTGTTGGAAAACTTAGTCGACCCGACACTGTAGTTATTACTAATTAATTGTTCCAATGAAATAACATCCTATAAACACACCCCTCAGCAAAAACGTAAATTCAAGCAGAGATTCTAACAGGCAGGTGGGAACAACATCCAGAGAGACATTTCAGAGAAAGTCAGAGGAATCCTTTACTGAAGCTTGCAACTCTTCTGGACTCACACATCTTGTGACTGCTGCTGGTAAAAAAATATAAAAACCTGAACTGGGTGAACTGGCCGCTCCCCTTCCATTGTTAAACTGTTACTCCGAAGACTCTTCATCACTTCTGCATTTGCAACCTCTATTCAAAGAAAAATCCAGGACATAAATAATAGATAACACAGTGTGGCGCTGAAGGAACACTGCAGGCAGGCAACATCAGAGGAGCAGGAAAGCTGATGTTTCGAGTCTGCTCCCTTCTTCAGAAATGGGGGAGGGGAAAGGGAGTGACGAAATAAATGGAGACGGAAGGGGCGGGGCTGAGGAAGGTAGGTGGATAGTGACAGGTGAGAGCAGGTAGGCAGTGGTGGGGATTGGTCAGTGATGTGTGAGGAGCAGATAGGTGGGAGAAAAGATGGGAAGGTTGCGTCAGGTCATGGAGGCAGGGAAAGAGGAAGGATTGGTCATGGGATGAGGCTGGGGGTGGGGAGATTTTGAAATTCGTAAAGCTCACATTGAGACCATTTGGTTGTAGGCTCCCAAGGCAGTATATGAGGTGCTGCTCCTCCAGTTTCTGGGTGGCGTCATTGTGACACTGGAGGAGGCCCAGGGTGGACATGTCATCCAGGTTGTGGGAGGTGGTGTTGAAGTGGTTTGGGGCTGGAAGGTGTTCTCGTTTGTCGCGAACAGAGCTCAGATATTCCACAGAGCGGTCTCCGAGCATGGTCTCACTGACGTAGAGGATGCCACGTCGGAAGCAGCGCATGCAGTAGGCCACATTAGCGGATGTGCAGGTGGACATCTGTCTGATGTGGAAGGTTTTTTTGGGGTCCTTGCGTGGAGATGAGGGGGGAAGTGTCAGGGAAGGTGTAGCACTTCCTGCAGTTGCAGGGAAAGGAGATGGGGATTTGGGGAAATTGGGGAGTGTGGAGTGGATGAGGGAGTCGCGGAGAGAGCGGTCCCTACAGAAGGCAGAAAGGGGTGGGGAGGGAAATATATCCTTGGTTATGGTGTCAGATTGCAAGTGGAGGAAGTGACGGAGAATGATACATTTTATCCGGAGGTTCGTGGGATGATACGTGAGGACAAGGGGGATTCTGTCTTGGTTTTTATTGCAGGGAGGGGATATGAGGGCAAAGGTGCAGGAAACGCAAGAGAGGCGGCCGAGAGCATTTTCCCGCACAAAAGTATTCACATGACATACACTGTGAGATTTCTTTCTATCTTGCATTCTTATCAAATAATTCACCTCACTTGATTCCCCTTCGATTTAATAAAGCCTACTAAACTTCGTTTTTAAAGGTTCACCTACCACTGGAAGTAACACTAACTCTCTATCCCCATGAACTTGCAAACCTTTGATTTCTTGTATGCTCCATGTTTCATCACATGCTGTGCTACTTTTACATACTGTCTAGCCAACTCACACATTCTTAATTCACTTCAATTTTCCTCTCACCTTGTGCCTAAAAAACTAATTCAAATCGACTGAATTTGGCAGATTAATTTCATGCATCCCAAATTGCGGAAGTGCAAACAGAATGCTTTTATCCCAGTCCTCTGGATAATCTTGACTATAAGCCCTCAACATGATCTTTGAAGTTTGATGCCACCGTTCTAATGCTCCTTGTGATTCTGCATGTTATATATTGGATTTAGATTGATTTATTCCAGAGATATCCATAACCTTCTTGAATTACTACTGTAAATATTGACCCTTGACCTGGTTGGATTTCTGTGGGTAGTTGGTATCTGGTGAAACATTTAAGTAACTCTTCTGCAATTCTTTTAGCCACGATACTACGCAATGGAATGACCTCTGGAAAACTAGAGGACACATCCATTATGGTTAACAAATACCGATCCCAATTTCTTTGGTTTTCGGTAGGGGTTCTATGTAATCATTTATGACCCTTGTAAAGGGTTCCTCAAATGCAGGAATGGATATTAAAGGTACTGGCTATATTGCTGCCTGAGGTTTTCCAATCAGCTGACGCTACGACATGTTTTGCAAAATCAGCCACTATCAAATAGTGGAGCAGACTCAATGGGCCTACCTCTTCTCTTCCATGTTATGGTCTTATGGACTCTACCCAACTGGCCTGAATGCGGTAGTACAGAGTAATCGGAGCCTGAAGATATCTTTTGTTCACATACAGTGACATGCCAGAATGAAAGACAGTACCCAGAACAATGAAAGTGTTTTTTGCACTTTGGCTTACTCTATCACCTCCTATTAGTAATTCATGTTTTCAACTCTTGTTTTCTGTAACCCACCAATAGTAAAACTTGATGAACTATTTCTCACAGGTCATTTCTCATTTGCCTGAACATGTGATAGTGTCCATTTCCTCATAAAGATGTCATTTTTAAGATAGTGACATTCTGGGATACACTCAGATTCTTTCTCTCTGTATACTTTTTGATACAACTACTTTATTTTTCCTCTTCCTATTTTAAACCAATAATTTCTCTGACTAAAAATATCTACATTATCCTACACCTGTTCTTGTTTTCTATTAAATATTTGATCAAACACAGTCACTAATAGTTCTACTTCAACTTCCTTATCTTTATTCATTGAGTTCTCTTCCTACTTCACTTTGTGGTTTTGTGACCTTGTTAGCACACAGTAAGGAAAAATCCCAGCATACACTTCCTATAATAACTCAGATGCCTGATTTTCCACTGGCTTTTCAAGCACAGAAGCAGCACTCCCACATGTGATCCAGCTATATCGTTACCAAGGACAAAGTGTATTCCTGGAGCTCAAAGTTCCTCGAGTGCTCCTACCACCACTTCTACACTTTTCACTGGAAACTCCAATCTCACTTTACATAATGGAACACAGCTCTTCTCACCGTAAGTTTCACATATTGCCAGTTTTTTTTTCCTGGCAATAGTCTTTCTGAATGACATATCTCCTCATCTCTCACCAGCAGAGATTGACATGCTCCTGCATATCTTAAAATTGTAATATATTTATGTAACTTTTCCTGGCATACTTACGTAAACCTGTTAAAAACCGAAAGGGCTGTGGATGCTGCAAATCAGGAACAAAACAGAAGTTGCTGGAAAATCTCAGCAGGCCTGGCAGCAGAAGAAAAAAATCAGAGTTAGTGACCCTTCCTCAGAATGAGTAAACCTTACCCTCAAGTAAATTCTTTAGAGATTTCTGACACTTTCTTCTTAACCAACCCCTGAACACGTTATGCATTCTGGTGCAGCTTTCTAGCTTCCACTGTGCTTTTCATTACCACTTCAACAAAAATCGCTGACTCATCCTGTTTTCCCACATCCAGTTTCCTAGCACTTTCCCGAAACCGCCAACCTCCTGACTTCTTTTTTTACCCAACTCATAATCATCAGCCATTTCAGCTGCCAATCTGAGATAACAAGGTGTAGAGCTGGATGAACACAGCAGGCCAAGCAGCATAAGAGGAGCAGGAAGGCTGACGTTTCGGACCTAGGAATTTCTGAGGAATTTCCTCCATTTCTGAAGAGGGGTCTAGGCCCGAAACGTCAGCCTTCCTGCTCCTCTAATGCTGCTTGGCCTGTTGTGTTCATCCAGCTCTACACCTTGTTATCTCAGATTCTCCAGCATTTGCCGTTCTTACTATCTCCTCAGCTGCCAATCTTGCAGTTTTAAATCTCTGCTCTTCAACATGAAATCTCACTAACTCAGGAAGTGAATTTTTGAACTCCGACAAAATAATTGTCTCTGTAAAAGCGTCATATGTTTGATGTGTTTTCAATGCTCTTGTGCACTGATCAAAATGACATCGTTTGATCCTTTCAAACTCAATATACATTTGAACCGGTTCCCTCATTAGATTCCTGAAACATCTGCAGGCTTCTGGCACGAGCTCCTATGCACTGAGATAGCTTCCTTCACCTCCTCATACTCCCCAGAGACCTCCCCTGATAGTGATGCAAATACCTCACTAGCTGTACCTGCCAACTTTGTTTTTTTTTTGTCAGCAATACCCACTGGCCATTCCATGTCTTTAGCCACTTTCAGAAATGAAATGAAAAAGGTTTTCGGATTCTTCTCATAGAACTTAGGCAACACTTGAACATATTTAATCAAATTCCCATCAGGCCTTTAGCTACGATGGTCTTGCTTGTCATCACTATCTTGCTCACTAAGCTGACCTTCAACCATCACGTCCGTCCTTTTAAGTTGACTTTCATCTCTAATTGCCAACATCTGAAGTTCAAACTTTCCCTCTTTCTGTTTTATTTCTCTCGCTTTCTCCATTTCTTCTCTCTCATTCTCTTTTAATTCTGAAAAAAAAAAAACCCTCTCACCTTTTATTTCCTCTGGTTTTAATCGGAATTCAAACTGTTTCCTTTACTTTTCGTTTTTCTCGTTTACATGGCTCTGCAATGTCCCCATGTCAATGTGCAGAGGCAGAGGAACTGGAGGACCTCTCATTCCATTAACGTTGCAGTGTGACCATGCATAATACATCATGTTGGTGAATGCCCCCTGTCCTGGCAGCAGCCACAAAAGTAGTTAGCCATTCCTATTGTCTTCATGTCTCCACATAGAAAGAAAGAACGGCGTTTCAGATAAAGACCAAACCCTGAGGTACGGATCAAACGACGCTCCACGTCACCATACCCCATTGCAAACCAACCACATTAAAATATCCAGTGTTTACTGAGAGCAACGGGGCCACTGGGAACATCAGAGAGCAGACCATCCGGGAGACGGAGCAACATTTACGATGTCTGAACGAGTCAGTGTACTCCAGTCCTTGTGATAGCACTACGTCCTGTAAGCAGCCTCTATTTATGTCATATTCTGCCTTTATTCTTCATGAAAAATTGACAGATTGACATTTATCCACATTGTATTCCATCCACCAATTTGTTGCCAATTGACTTAACCTGTCTTTGTCCATTTACATAATTTCCACCTTCCCTTCATATTTTAATTTCCTGCCTATCTTAGTGTCATCATAAATTTTAATTGCAATGCATTTTTTTTCACTCATCTAAATTATTGATAAACATTACAAGCATTGGGGACCAGCACTGATCACTGCGTGACTGCATAGGTTTCCATTTGGTCAAACTGATAAAGACTGAGTTATCCCTAATATCTGTTTCCTGTTTAATAACCAATTCTTCCTCAGTTCCTGTGTAGTACATTTGATTTGTTGAATGTTCCAGAAAGAAAAAAAAACGTAAAAACAAGAAGCAATTCAGCAGCTCGACCCTGCTATCGTCTTGTCTCCACATTCCTGTTGGTTCTCCAGAACCTTAATTTACTTACTGTCCCAGCATCCCCTGAAACCGTGGGTAGTGAATTCCACAGATTCATAAACATTTGACGAAGGCAATTTGTACTCACTCCATATTAACTTTGTTACAGAAGACCTCTTTTTCTGGAAGGTTCAACGTGGAGAAATGCCCTCTCTACGTCTACATTATCAGCCCCCTTTCAAATCTTACATACCTCAATTTGATCTTCTCTCATTCTTCTAAATTTCAAAGAGTATAGGACGAAAATGCTCCATCTCTTTTCACAAATAAACCCCTTATCTCGAAAATCAATCTGGTGAACCTCTTCTGAACTGCTTGCAATGCTACTACATCACTCAACACCAAAACTGCTCATCTTACTCCAGTTGCAGTCTCACTATTGCCTTGCCTGAGTGCAGCTACTTCCCTCCTTTTATGCTATTTTCCTTTTGAATAAAATTGGGAATTATATCTGCCTTCTTATTTCCAGCTGTATGTGCATGTTATTTTTCTACAACTCATGGAGGAGGGCATCCAGATCCTCTGCACGAAAGCATACCAAAGTTTCTCGATACAATAACTTGTCTTTCTACTCCTCTGACCAAATTCGATTAGTTCACACCTATCTACCCTAAATTTTATCTGGGAAATGTTATCCCCTTCTCCTAAATTATCCATATCCATTTTAAAATTTCTTATTTCTTCCTCACAACTTACTTTCCGAGCTATTATAGTGTCACCTGAAAAATTGGTTATACAATTTTCTTGACCCTCATCCAATTCATTAAAACTGACTAAAAATAGTTGGGGCCTGCGGACCAATCCCTCTGGCACCCCACCTGTTCCATCTTGCCAACCGGAAGACTTATTTATCCCATCTCTCTGCATTTTGCTGGTTAGCCAATCCTTTATCCAAGCTAATAAATTACTCCTGAAGCCACTTGATCTTATCTTGCATATTGGTCTTATGTGTAGCATCTTACTCAATTTTTTTTCTGGAAGTCCAGATATAATACACACACAAGATCCCTGCTATACAGCTTGCTGGTCACATCTCTAAAGAACTCAAGCAAATTACTGAAAGATGATTTACCCTTCAAAACAAAAACCCTTGCTGACGCCGATGGATTGTTGTTTGATTTTCAAATGTCCTGTTATTAATTCCTTAGAAATAGATTCTAACAATTTGTCTTCAATCCCAGTAGTTTCTTATTGCATTTTATTCCCTAATGATGATGAATAGTCTTCGTTCCTCGCTTTCTATAACCTGTAGATTAGTTTCCAATTCCTCTGTAACGGACAAAAAAGGTTAAAAGTTCTGCTCCGATTGCCGTGTAACAGACTTGTCTGACTGAACGGCCTCATTTGCTTCCTGTTTTTCAAACTTTACGGGCTGAATGTCCTCCTCAAATTCCCAGGGTCACAGACTCTAGCACCTGAATGTCTCGCTCCTGTACCTAAGTGAGAGGCTCAATATCTGAATATCCTCCTCCTGTTGCTGTGGAAGACATTTGAGGTCTAAAGGGATCTAACTGTTACTGTGTAAATTTCAATGGGCTGAAGGGTCTCTCCTGTTCCTCCATATCAGGTTCGAGGTACTGAACGGTTTCCTCCTTTGCCTCTGAAATGGGATTGAGAGAGTTAGAGGTCTTCTGCTGTTCATATACAACAGATAACAGTATAGTATCCCTACAGTGGCCCAGTAAGTCCACACCAACACACCTCCCCTACCCCATACCTGCAATTCCCATAACCAGTCCACCTAACTTGTAAATCTATGGACTGTGGAGGAAAACCAGAGCACTCAGCGGAAACCCACACAACCACAGGGAGAATGTGCAAATTGCACACAGACAGTCGCCTGAGACTGGAATTGAGCCAAGGTCCTGGGCATTGTGAGGCAGCAGTACTTACCAATGATATACTATGCCGCTCGATATGAGAAAGTTTTAGGGGTCAGAGGAGGTTACAAGGATAAGAGATGCAAGTACATGCTCGAGCAGGTTACAAATATATGTAAGAGTGTAGGTGCTGGAGAATGTTACAGTGTTAGGAAGTGGGTGTAGATGCTCGAGAAGGTGACAGAGATACAGAAGTTATCAGAGCCGTGGGAGGCTACAGAGATGTAGAGGAGTGTAGCTGCTGGAGAAAATCGTAGAAATAGGGAGAGTTGAAGTGGCTGGAGGAGATATGGAGTAGATGCTGAAGGAATTTACTGAGAGAGGGATGGGACAGGGGAAGGAGGTGATGACAAAATTGGGAACAGTGTAGTTAATGGATGAGTTTACAGAGATAGGAAGGAGTGAAATCTGGAGGAAATTCGAGGTTTTATGGGCTAGATGAAGTTAGAGAAATGAGAATGTGGGGCGAGAAACATTACAGAGATAGTGAGGCCTGTGCATGCCAGAACAGGTTACAGAGATTGTTTTCTTCATTCGTTCACAGTATAAGGGGAGAGGTGTGGCATCTGGAGGTTAGAGAGATAGGGAGGACTGGAGGAGATGAAAGAGATAGGGAGTGTGAATGGGGCTGGCGGAGCTTACAGAAACCAGGAGTCTGAATGGGGCTGGGAGGTTAGAGATCCAGGGAGAGTGAGTGGGCCTGGAGGAGGTCAGAGAGATTGGGAGGGTGAATGTGGCAGGGAGGTGAGAGAGATAATGACTGTGAATAGGGCTGGTTGGGTTAGAGAGATCGGAGAGTGAGTGGGACTGGAAGAGGTGAAAGAGATAGGAAGGGCAAATGGGGCTGGGAGCTTAGAGAAATCAAGAGAGTGAATGGGGCTGGCAGAGGTTAAAGAGTTCAGTAAGCTGAATGGTGCTGGGAGGCTAGAGAGATAGGGAGAGTGAGTGGGGCTGCAGAAGGCCAAGGAGATAGGAAGGGCGAATAGGGCTGGAGTATGTTAGAGTGATGGGGAGGGCAAAGGGCCTGGAAAAGGTCACAGAGATAGGGAGGGCGAGTGGGACCGGAGAAGGTTCAAGAGATAGGGAGGGATGCAGAAGGAGATGGATGTAGCAGCTGGCGGTGATGGCAAGGAAAGTTAGAGGCACAGCTGGACAGTCCAAAAATATAGAATTGCACATTAATGGAGAACAAATTGCAGAAATCTGAGCCATAGACAAGGAACTGGGAGTAACTGAAGGAGCGAGACCTTGGATGGTTTAATCCCAAGAGCCATAGAGTCAATGTCATACAGGATAGCAGAGGCCCTTCGGCCCCTTTAGTTGACAGAGGCAAACAAGAACACACTGCAAAGTTGTCCTTGCTAATGTCTGGGGAGGAGTGACAAAATTGGGACAGCCATCCTACAGACCAGTCAAGTAACAATGTGACATAACGAAGCATCATGGTGTCAGATCAGACTTTGACACACAAATTTCTGGCTGAATCATCTCCCTGAACTGGTGGATCAGCGTTCCTCCACATTGAGCAGCACTTGGAGGAAGCACTGAGAGATTGGAAAAGATGGAGAATGGATACATGGTGGTTCATTTCAAAATCATCAACAAGAGAGCATCAGCAGCAGTATTGCTGATCGAGATGGTTGGGTTTGAAAGCACATAGCCGCTGGGCTGGGGCAGCTACTGCTGGGGAAGGACCGACTATGAGGGAAAAACCTACAGGACTTCATCTTCACCAATCTGCCGGATGCAAGTACATGGATCCATGACCGTATCAGTAACAGTGACTACTGCACACACTATTTCGAGAGATGAAGTCCCAGTTTTACACTGGGAATACCCTTCATCATGTGTCTGACACGACTATTGCGCTAAATGGGTTAGATTTCAAGTAAATTTGGCAACTCAACGCTGGGCTGTGAGAGGTGATATGGGTCACCAACCACAGCAGAATTTTACTCCAGCACGATTTCGAATACTATTGCCCAGCATATCCCACACTATATTATGACTATCAAGCCAGGGATGAACCCTTGCTCAATGAACAATACAGGAGAGCCTGCCAATAGCAGCAGCAACCCCATCTATAAATGAGGTGAAGACCACTTCCTCAGCAAATAGAACAAGCAGCAAATGATGGACAGATCTAAGTGAACCCAGAGCCAACGAATCAGACCTAATTTCTGCAATGCTGTGACATCCAGTCCTGAATGGTGTTGGACAATCAAAAAACTCACTGGAGGAGGAGGAGGACTCTCCATAAATATCACCTTCCTCAATGATGGAACAACCCAACACAACAATAGAAAAGATAATTAAAACAGAAGTTGCTGGAAAAGCTCAGCAAGTCTGGCAGCACCTGTGAAGAAAAAAGAAACGGTGTGAATATTTCGGGTCCAGTGACCCTTCCTCAGAACAGTTGAAAACATGAGGCTGAAATACGCACAACAATGTTCAGACAGAAGTGTCGATGGGATGATCTAATTCAGCGTCCTCCAAAGATTTCTAGCATTACACGTGGCAGTCTTCAACTAATTCCATTCATTTTCTGTGATATGAACAAACAGCTGGAGGGACTGGATGATTCAAAGGCTGATCCATCAGCTAAGAGAGGTGATTCAGCAGGAGGTTCCCTCGTCAAAGTTTAATCTGTACCATGACATTGTTGCCATGAAAATAATTGTGTGTAAATATTAGCACATATATTAGCACAAGGAAAAAAAATTGTATGTTTTCAAAGTCCTTGCACTTAATATTCATTTGATCTTGGTGTGGTAAAAAGTCTTATCATTTCAAAGTCCTTTACTGTGATTTGTGC
>JAHRHZ010000257.1:0-11411 GCA_024137785.1 Ginglymostoma cirratum
AAAAAAAAAACAACGTGACAGTGCTCATCACAAGCAAACATCTAAATATTCTAAACCAAAAAGAGAACTTGCTGGGAAAACTCATCTGGTCTGGCAGCATCTATGGAGAAACGGACTTAGTGATTGAGTCCAGTAACCATTCTTCACAGTCCTATCTCAACAATTCTAAACTTATTTTACAGAATCCCACCAAGCTCCAGTTAAAAACATAATATCCCTTTCATATCTTTCTATACCTCCTACCTTTTCCCTTAACTTTATGTCCCCTAGTCATTGATTCTTTCACCAAAAGGAAATGCGCATTGCTGCCTACGCTATCTTTACCACTAATAACTTAATACATTCAACTTCTGTAGATGCAATCTAGTACTGAGGAAAGGCTGAAATTTGCTCTTTGTGCCTATTGCTTTGATCTAATTGCCTTGTTGTTTTCTAACATGTATTGCCAGTATTATAAGTCAAAATAAAATTATCATTAACAAATCCTCTTAGAAAATGCTGCTCACTGCAAATATTCATTGACGTCAAGGTCTTCTTTTGTTTGTCTCTGGTATCAGAGAAGAACCTTTGCTGTACTTCAGGACAACAAAATTACCTACACGTATTGGGGTGAGTGGAGACGACACTCAATACATTAGACAATGATGAATGCTTTTTGGCTGAATCGCAGTAATCTTATTAAATTCAAGTTCTGATATGCAGCTTGCCATATATCGCTATGGCTGCAGAATATTTTCTTTCCATTTCTAATTTCAGAAGTTCACGGTTTTTGCAACTGGTCCACGACAATTTGTCTTTCGCTTGCTTGTGAGAAAAATAATTTGCCTTTTACCCTGTGCTACCTGAAGAGATTCATCTGTTGCATAAGGGAGGTGTGGAAGGTTCTTCATTGACTAGTGATGGAATCCTGTGAACAATTCCCACTTGCCTGACAACTTAAAATCCTGTAGAATTAGTTCCTGAGAAGCACGTTCAGCTTTACTCAGAAAGGGCAACAACCGATGATGTAGATTCCAACACTGTGAACCTCATTTTGTTTTCCGAACACAAACATAAATCTGTAGACTTCTTACAATTGGCTTTTGTTCTTTTTCGATACCTGAAGAGGAGTTGTTTAGACCTGGATATGACTGTGAATAGAGATGGCAAATGGATCTACGCTTTCAGAAAAACTTTTTATTTCCCAAAAATCAATTGTTTTCCTCAAATATATTGGGTGATAATTTATAGTTTTCTCACATCTGTCGTCTAAAGTTGCTCTGTAAATGTTAGGACACAACTGTTGAAAAAAGATTGTGTTAAATACATTCAAACACAGTACAGAATCAGCCATTGAATAAACACAGATGCCAACACATCCCTAAATCGCCCTCGATAGGGGTAGTACAGTGGTAGTGTCCCCAGCTCTGGGCCAAGATGTGCAGCGTAAGTCCTGTGCCCCGGGAATATGAAATAATATGTCTGAATAGGTTGTTTAGAAAATATATAAGCCTACAGAATGCAACATTCATTTGAGCCCTCACATTGAACACCCTCTGCGAGATGCCTTCACAATCTCGCAAACACTGCCAGTCTTCCATCATCATCCCAAAGAAGCTACAACGTTCCCAGTCATTAGTAAGACATCTGTACACCGAGTTCCAGTAATTGATTGAGACTTTAAATAGGATAATGTTCTATTTCGAAGTTCGGTATGTGACTCCCTTTCCTTAATTTCAAAGAATACCGTTACACTCATAGAGTCATATAATCATACAGTAAAGACGAGGCCCTTCGGCCCATCAATTCTGAATCACCAAATATAAACTATTATCTGCTCTAGTTCCTCTTTCCTGCAATTGACGTCCAACTTTGAATGTTATGATGTTTCAAGCTTCCTTCTGAATTCTTAAAGTTTGTGAGGTATCCCACCTCAACTACCCTGCCAGACATTGCATTCCAGACCACCACCATACTCTGAGTGAAAATGTTTTTCTTGAAATCTCCCCTAAATCTTGTGTATTTTTCATTAAAAATATGTCCATTATTACTGACTTCAACTAACGGCAATAACTGTTTTCTACTTATCCCGATAATGCCATTCTTAACATAATCGTGTAATCTCTATCAGAAAAACTAACTCCATCACCCCACCTTCTCTGCACCTACGAAAGCAATGAAGCTTATTCAGCCTCTCTTCATTGCTGAAAAGCTCTACCCCAGGCAACATCGTTGTGAATCTCAGAGATAGTCATAACTGCAGATGCTGGAGTCAGAGATAACACAATGTGGAGTGAGACGAACATGGCAGGAGAGGCAGCATCAGAGAAGCAGGAAAGTTGAAGGGTCCCGATCCTCAGCATCAACTTTTCTGCTCCTCTGATTCTGCCTGGCCTGCTGTTTTCCTTCAGTTTCCACATGGTAAGATGCTCTTGAAGTTTAGATTACATGGAAACCAGGGAGAACTGACTATTTGGATACACGATTGGCTTGATAGGAGGAATCAGAGGGTAATATTGGAAGGATGCTCATCGGAATGGAGGCCTGTGACTAGTGGTGTGACTCAAGCGTTGGTGCTGCGCCCATTGTTGATTGTTATCTTTATCGATGACTTGGATGAGGATGTACAAGGCATGATTAGTAATTTTGCAGATGACAGCAAAATAGATTGTATCGTGGAAAGTGAGGAAGGTTATCAGAAATTGCAGCAGGATATTGATCAGCAGTCTAGCTAAATCATTGGTACCTGCGCTTACCATGACATCTGGGCCTTACCCCTCCATTCCAAGTTACTCTGTACCTCAGATAAGATATGGTGAAGAGGCAAGCAACACACCCTTCAGGAGTCTCGATCCCGAACACTGGGTATTGTATCTATTTCCCTGTCACGATATTTCCGATAGCAATTCATTTCATTATTGGCCCAATTCTTCAATGGCTCCCTGTACCACAGTGAAATAGGCAATTTACACTTCCTCCCTACAGCTCTCCTCGTCACACCACGATCCAAGCAGATATATAGGGAAACAAAACAAAAGTACTTACCCTCTAAAGCACTCACAATCCTTCCATGTTTCCTTCTGTGTCTTTGGTTCAAAGTCGTGAAACTCCCTCTTGAATGCCACATGGTCTACAAAGTTTTGAGAAGGCAGATCACCATCACCTGGAGAGGAAATGCTGACACAGACAACGTCGCCCATGCCCCACGATTATTCTTTTTGTAGTTGTTGCTTTTAATGTACTCTGTTCTCCTCATCGTGGAAGCAGCCAAATGAATGAAAAGTTATTAAACTGTCCAATGGAGTTAACAACGTGATTCAATCGCGTTCCTGAAAGTGGCATGGAGTCTTTCTCAGAGGAAATCCTTTGCAAACAAATGAATTACTTTCAAAGCATGCTCCTTTATGACTTTATTTGTCAGCTTGTTGATGCCCTGTGTAGAAGAAATGACTTCTGCAATAATCATAGCACAGAGCCATTGAATAATGGAACCATGCAGCATGGAAACAGACCCTGAAATCCAAACAGTCTCCGCAGACCATTATCCCAAGCGAAACTAGTTCACTTGCCTACAATGTGGACCATATTGCTTCAAGCCTTCCATATTTAAGCACTTGTTTAAATCTTTTATAAGCGTTGTAACGTAGCCACATCCACCACTGTCTCTGGAAGTTCATTCCACACAGGAACCATTCGTCAGACTATTAACCCAACCAATCAAGATCTCCTTGTAATCTTAGCTTATACAAAGTTCACTACATCACTAATTTTGCTACCTTCCCCAAATTTACTAATTGTGCTTTCTGCAATTTCATTGCAATCATTTTAATAAATGAGAAAGAAAAGCAGAGTCAACACTGATTCGTGCGTTATACTGCTGGTAACGGGCCTCTCGTCGAAAATAAACCCTCCACCGACATTCTCTGCTTCCTGCCATTCAGCAAATTATGTATGCAGTTGCTAATCTCAATCTGAATTCCATGTGGTGTAACTTTACTGTTTAGTCTCCATGCAGAACTTTGTCAAAGGCTTTACTAAAGTGCAAGTAAACAATATGTACCGTCTGCCTTCAGCAAACTTTTTAGCTTCTTCCTCAACAAAACTCAATCAAATTTGGTTTCCCTCGCACAAAACCGTGTTCACTATCGCTGATCATTTTTTGCCCCTCCAAATCCTATTTTCAGACTCACCTCCAACAACTTATCACCACCGATATCAGACTCGGAGGTCTTTCGTCCATAGGCTTCTCCTGACATCCCTTTTCAAACAAAGGAGCAACATTAGCCACTCTTCAATTATCCAGCCATTCAGCCATCCTTATTGAAGATACAAATATTTCTGAAAGTGACCCCATAAATTCCTCCCTAAATTCCCATAACGAGTGGAGTACATTAGCTCAGGTCCTGGAGATTTATCCTTCTTTATATTTTCTAGGACCACCAGCACATCCTCTTCAGTAATATGAACTGTTTCCGAAAGGTCAACATTTATTTACCTGCGTTCTCCGCCTCCACGTCTTTCTCCGCAATAAAACTGACATGAAATATTCGTTTCATACATCTCTTCTTTCATGATGATCAACACAAAAACAACATCTTTCATCTTAAAGTGACTCTGTTCTTTTTCTTTTTTCTCGGTGCTCTCTAACTCTTAATGCACTTGTGGAATGTCTTTCGACTATTTTTAACCGTTTATGCCAAGGCTATCTCATAACCCTTCTTTGCCTTCCTGATTTCCCTTTTAGAATCACCTTGCACACGCTTCAAGAGATTCGTTTGAACCTAGTTGTTTATATCTAATATATACTTCTTCTTTTAGTCTTGACTAGAACTTCAATATCTTTATTCATCGATTGTTCCCTAATCCGACCGGCCTTGCCTTTCACTCTTAACAGGAACATTTGGCTCTGAACTCTCTCACCACGCTTTTGAAGTCATCCCACTGGCCTGGTACCTGCGAGTCTACTCCAATTATATTTTGAAATTCTTTTCTCACACGATTAAATTTTGTCTTATTTCAATTAAAAGCTTTAACTTTCATGGAACGCTTATCCTTTTAAATGAACATTTTATAAATGAAGAATTCTGATCACTACACGCAAAGTTTTCCTGAATTAGTACCTCAGTTACTTGCCCTGCCTTATTACCCAAGAAAAGGTCAAGTTTGCTCCTTCTCTAGCAAGAACATTTACGTATTATTAAGGAAGATTTTCTTGAACAAAATTAAGGAATTGCTCTCTGTCCAAACTTTAACATTATAGTAGTCCCGGTCAATGTTGGAAAATTAAAATTACCACTTATCACAAACTTATAATTCTAACATATATCTGAGATCTCTCCACATTTATTTGTCCTAAATTTCCCTCTGACTATTGAGAGCTCTATAATAAAAAATGATCAAGGAGATCATTCCTTTCTCATTTCTAATTTCTGCCCATGTACTTTTACTGTACGATTTTCAGAAATATCTTGTCTAGATACAGCAATACTGTTTTCCTTAATCAAAAACTCCAATCTCTCTCCTCTCCTGACTCCCATTCATCCTTTCTGTAACGTCTAAAACCCAGAACATTGAGCTACAAATCTTGCCCATCCCTCAGCCAAGTTTCTGTAATAGCTATGAAATCCCGATCCCATGTTCCCAAGCATGCCCTGAGTTCATCTGTCTCACCTGTAAAGCCCGTTGCATTGAAATAAATGCATTTTAATTCTTCAGAGTTAATTATTTCTCTGATTTATTCTTATTTGTAACGCCTTGACATTTCAGCAGATTTGCATCCCCTTCTCGCTCTCAGTTCAAAGGCTTACAATGCTGACAGTCGGCATTTTTGACATTCTGTGATATCTTTGGAACATATTAAATGAGATTAGTACCTACAATTAAAACTTTACCACGCCTGTATACAAAAAGGCACTAAATTTCTTATAATCACGCCCGTTCGTACCCCAACACCCGAAATGCAGCAGCTATTCTAAAATTACTTGTTACCAAAGGTCCATATCGAGAAGGGAAATGATATTATCCACTAAATAGGGCTCACGTTTGTTAACTTTTCAACAAGCAGAAAACCTGCACTGCGTACGTTTTGAATGTTAGAAGTGATTCCCTACTTGTTAAAGAAAAGGAGTAGGAAGTACTGGGTACCATCAGCGCTGGCTGTACTCATAGCAATAACAGAAAGTAGGAGGAACCAAAGGGTATTTGGCCATTGTAGCCTGCTCTGACATTCAATATGGTCATGGCTGATCATCCATCTGTGTACTCTGTTCTCGTGCAGTCCCCATACCGTGTGAATCTTTAGCCCGAAGAACTGTAAGACGTCCAATGGGTTTCTACTGAACAGCTTTCAATGGCAGTGCATTCCACAGACACACCACTCTCTTCGTGAATGAATTTCCACATATATTTGAACTAAATGCCCCGCCCTACAATGCTAATATGTAAACACTTTTATCGACTCACCAGTCATGGAGAAAATCGCTCTAGTAATTGCACTGCCTAGTTCTGTTCGAATTTAGTCGCTGTAAATGAAATTCCCTCATTCATCTAAACTCACAACATAATCAAATTCCTCTCCCTACTCTCCCTACATCTCCTTTCTATTCACGTGAAGGGTTGATGGCTGGGAAGAGAAAGTTAAACAAGAATAGTCAATGTGCGAGATTTATTGAATACTGTTCTGAGCTTTTATATTCTACTGAAAAACTGATTTTATATTACATAACATCAGCTTTGAAACAGTTACCTTGCCAGTGTTAAAAATCCATTAAAATGGACCTTTTGAATTCACCAATCATAGCTTTTGCAATACTTCGAGCATGTGTCTGACTTTGAAGTCCACATGACATTGCTCAAGTGAATGGCAGTGTCTCTTGACTACAATTCAGAGACCTAACCTAATATTCTGGAGACACTGAGTGGATTTCCAACACGGGAACTGATAGATTCACTCTCTCATTTGCCTCTGCTCGTGTGAGTTATGTAACAGAATACAGAAAGTCAATGCTCAATTATGTGTTAGTTCTCTTTCCAGTTTACATCATAGGAGTTTGACCAATTTGCAAAATATCTCTATTTATCTTTCAGTTGTCCATATAGCTAAATACCAATTGATAGGTTCGGCCCATTTCCTTGTGCTTCTCTGGTAGAGTTTGTCGTATCAAACTAATACTCAGTAAGTTTGAATACAATTCTCAGGGGAAATTTTGTCATCCCAGATATATGGTTTTGTGGGAAAGAGAGACTAGACAGCAAAGGCTGGTGTGAACTATTCATAACACATTTGATTGAAATGTGAGGGGATACGGGGAAATGAATCTGTGTGCTTCTGGAACGGTTGGAGTAATGGATTCGCTCTTCTGTCGAAGCTTCCCACAATGACAATGTTGGATTATTGCTGGATATTTGTGAACCAAAAAACCTGTGTCATGGCACAAAGGCAACAAGTGACCTTCAACAATCAAACTGACACCATAACCACGATGTATGAGTTAACAGTAGATAGTAATTCTGGTAAATTGTCGTGTGTCTCCCACTTTAAGCACATTTATAATGGACACGAAGATGGCAAATGTCCACACTTTTTTGTGGTTCTGTAAACTTTCCCCCCAATTGCTGCAAGAAAAGTGAAAATCCCTCCTGTTTGATGTTCTAGTAAAGCAGAATTTTCCACATTAGGACATTGATTTCTGACTGAAGCTTCTTCCAAACACCAGCTTCTTTAATGTCCGCACAAATGTCATGTTTAAAACTACGACTATACTTTGGCAGATAAATTCAGCCTGAGTTCTTTCCCACTAATGAGTCAAAATACTGATTTTCATGGATTTCTATATTTCCATAATCTTTAAATTCTATTGAGTTATATGTTTTTTTGTTTCAAGTTGGAAGAAGTGTTTATTTTATCAGGATTGCTCAGAATCTTTTTCAAAAACGTCCATAGAAAGGCAATATGTTTTAATATTGGATGAGCTTTACAAGCTATAAAAGAAATCAATCACTTTATCTGAAAGAGGTTTATATTTCTCCAGCATTTTTAAAAGACATTTTATTTTAATGAATCGAGAATTCTCATTGAACCAATTCAGTTTACAATGTATTCTCTTGTAAACCTTTGAAAATCATTGGCAGATAGATCCCAACTCCGCAATAGAGCAAGCGTAGATTGGAGATGGTGACTCTGTTGCTCTCTCTAGAGATGAAGCCTTCCAGGAGAATTTTACACTCACTGTCTTTCTCTTATGTTGATGATGCTATTAAATTTGGAGCTTGAACAAACACGTTACAAAGGATGATTTAACGATCGACAGTGGAGCTCCTGCAAAATTCTCAAACAATTCAGTGTGACCCCACCAGTGTTTGTTTCTTGAGAAATTTCTTTGTCATAAAGGCGTGATGTGAAACAGATCAGTTTGGTTCAGGTGAAAATGTGCTGACATAATATGTTTGTTCATGTCACTGTAACTAATAGCAACAATCTTCGGTATAAATGTGTCAGTGGAGATTTATCGCTGTCTTTAGCATCTCGTCTCTTTGGAAGTTTCAGTTCGGAGTATCTGTTGGATATGTCATTGCGTGATCTATAAAAAGAAAAGCACTTCTGACTCCAATGGAATATCCAGCAATAATTCAAATCGAACGCATTTACTATCCTGTCCTTGCAATCGTTGGAGTTTTTGGTGAGCTCTCTTCTAAACCTTAATTCATCCAAATGAGATTTTAATTACGTGGCTTAGAAAAGACGTGTTTCTTTTTTAATGTAGGTACCGACATCAGCTGTCTGACCTAAAATCTGATGACACACGTTTCTCAGCTATTTAATAATCTGCTTCAGGAATGGAGATTCAGGCAAGTCAGATTTCTGACTGACAAAGAAGCTTCACAACGTTCTTTTTCATCAGACATAAAATGGTATAGAGCTGGATGAGCACAGCAGGCCAAGCAGCATCAAAGAAGCAGGAAAGATGACGTTTCGGGCCTAGACCCTTCAGAATTTTTTTTTTTTACTTTTTCATCAATTGTTATTTCATTTAATGCAGCATGTTGCTCCTTCTATTTGCTTTTTTTTTCAAAAATGTAGCTTATTTCTATTGAAATCAGGTTCATCTGTGTGGCTTCTATCTCATGTGGCGGACGCATCTCATTTCTCCATTTTATGAGGACTTATTTAGTGGTGATGGTTTTCGTCTAGAGTCAAATGTAATGTTGCATCAGATCCAACAGAAACAGTGCAAACAGATTTATCGATATATGTTTTTACAGCTATCCGCATTATTATGCTTCACTATCAAAGTATCCCAGCATCTAATATTAGCCTTCACAATTGTATTTTATTTCTGTCTACAATGGGACTCAGACAGACAAAGCAAACACTTACCGCTCATTCAATACTGAGATATTCCATATTCAGGTCACCCCTTTAAATTTCGTCTTCTAATCCAATTTCTCCACAGTTAGATAACCAGCGTTCACACTCTGTTTTCTTCAGATTGTTTTCAGATGAATATCTGTGACTGTGTCTCACATCGAATATGGATACTGATAACTATGGAGTTGAACAAAACATGTGTACCAGTTCACGGAGCATCTGTGGTCCATACATGCCAACCAACATGACTTTCCTGTTGTCATCCATTCTAATTCCCGATCCCAATCTCCCGGCAACATCTCCATCCTTGGCTTCTTCCACTATCAGAGAGAGGCCAAACATAAACTGGAGGAACAACATCTGATGTTTCACCTCGGGGACTAAGAGACCAATTGCCTCAATATTGACTTCATCGGCTTCAAAATCCCTTCACCCAAACCTTATCTCATGTCCAGCCCTCCACCACCTCGTCTCTTCTCTGACCTGACCTAACCTGTCCGTCTTCCTACCCACTTTTCTGCTCCACTCTTGCCGGTGACAAACTAAAATAACCCCCGACCTGCATCCGCCTATCACCATGCCACCTACTCGCCCCGCAGTCCACCTCCTCCCTCTATTTACTGCTGGGCTGTTCTGCTTCCCCAGTTTTGCCAAAGGGTTTTGGTCTGAAACATTGACTTTCCTGCTCCTCAGATGCTGTCTGACCAGTTATGCTTATCCAGCTTCTCATCAATTGAATCTGGCTTCCATTAGTAGCCACGGACATTGCTTTCTGTTCCTGCAGATTTACCTGTAAAATGAGAGTTGTCTACGGCTTATAGGTGGACAGCAAATGTCCTGCTTCTGAAATAAACGTTAATATATATTGGAGGAAATAATAAATTAATAATAACTCACGCTGAGAGAAGTTAGCTGAATGTGTGGCAGCCTGCTCGAAACATTAAGGATTTGACGTCATTGACGCAGCAAGAATGGTTGACCTCGTTCTGAGGCCCAGAAAGAACAGAAAAATCTTCAGAATAAAAGGCAAGCGACTTAGGACTGAGGTGATGGCCTGAATCTTTTTAATTCTCTGCACAGCGATGTGTGGAAATGTAGTAATTAGTTAACATCAGAATGTGCAAATACCGTCAAAAGATGTGGAGATAGTGTGGAAGTATACTGTGGGGGTATAATCAGCGATAAACTAGCATGGTGGAGGAGGATCAAGGGGATGAATGGCTGAGTCCTACCTCTGTATTACTTTCTTTGTTTGATGTGGCCAGACCGTATCGAGTGCACTATAAATGTATTGTGTCATTTTTCACATCATCTTGTATGATATGATAGAGCTGAACAAACTTATACGTGGTGTATAGGTACTGAAATGTTGGGTCCATTGATGAAACAGGCAACCCTTTTGATTCAAGAACGTTGCAAATCAGTTAGTATTGAATTAATTGCAACGACTTTTTTTCACATCGCTGACAATGCTGAGTTCTTTGTCTAAACTTCTCCTTCGTATTGCTGCTAAATGGTCAAACAACATTCAGGTATTACCATATCAGGACCAAAGAAAATTGATACGCATCTTTGTTAGAAAATGACAGCTAGCTTCATCATAATGGCAAAATGAGTTTATACAAAGACAACGTTGAACAGTGATCTTTTTGACACACTTGTTCGACATTTGATGGCTATTTATTTCTTCTACAAGCCTGAAATTAAGATTTGTTACTTCACATCTGGTGTCTCTCACGGAAAACTTGGAAAATCATAAAATATCCATGAATGCATATATAAAAATCTGCTGAAACATGGAATGTGCCCACTTGTGTTTCTGGGCAGAAGGCATTATAAAACATTCGGGCTGAATGGCTTTAAACTGTCGTTATTTCTATGATTTTGAGTTAATTGAAGTGGTTAGGAAAGTTATACTCAATTTGTTGTCAAGGCAATCTCCCCAGTTCATTACACAGACCCTCTTTCTCATGCTGTCATGGAAAGAGTCAAAGATAACAAGGAGATAACAAGGCGTGGGGCTGGATGAACACAGCAGGCCAAACAGCAGCATAGGAGCAGGAAA
>JAHRHZ010000257.1:11811-92882 GCA_024137785.1 Ginglymostoma cirratum
TTCGGGCCTAGACCCTTCATTTCTGATGAAGGGTCTAGGCCCAAAACGTCAAGTTTTCCTGCTCCTATGATGCTGCTTGGCATGCTGTGTTCATCCAGCCCCATGCCTTGTTATCTCGGATTCTCCAGCATCTGCAGTACCTTTTATCTCTTATCAAAGATAACAAGGAGATTGCTTCTCAGTTCTTTATATTATTTCCCTCAAAACACTTTTATGCAGGGACTGTTTATGCAGTGTTTCATTATCAAATCTGCTGGCCAGGACACGTGAGCTGGGACCATCCACTATTGCCAAAAAGTACTATGCAAATTGTAAACACTATGCACAGTTCATATTCTCAGCATTTCTTTGAGTGGCTGTGCTGATAAGAAATAATGGCCCATTTGTTCGAGGGATGCGATAGGAAATGATTGGCAGACGTTTCCGTGGTTCTTTTATCACCTGATAGCAAGTGTTGGGAAATTGCTGCTGTAAACGCTTATCAGAACAATAATTCATTTGCTTCCTTTTCCTTCTTTTATAGTTAACATGTTGGCGATTGTGATTTTGTCCCAAAGGAAGTGTGGTCTCTCTAAATGCATCACACGCTACCTTGTGGGAATGGCAGCGGCCGATTTCCTGGTGGTTGTTTCAGAACCTATATTGTACAGGATTATTCAGAATTACCTTCCTGTTTCTTTTTTCTTTATTACTCCTGTGTGTAGCCTTATTTATTGCCTGGTGTTCACATCAACAGTCATATCCGTCTGGCTCACAGTTGCTTTCACATTTGATCGATTTATTGCCATTTGTTGTGAGAAGGTGAGAACAAAATATTGCACTGAAAGTGTGGCATCCCTGGTGACGGGGATGGTGTGTTTACTTAGCTGCTCAGTGTCTATACCTTGGTATTTCAGACATGAACCTAAATATGTCATTCACAATGTTCCTTGGTATTGCATCACCAAACCAATGTTCTTCTATTCAAATGTATGGGCCGTATTTGTCATCTTTTACGTCATTTTAACTCCGTGTGTGCCATTCTTTCTGATAATATTCTTCAATTTTCTGACTGTCAGACGAATTGTCATAGCCAGTAAAGTCCGTCATGGCCTCCGGAGCCATAACAATGGACAGCATGACAGGGACCTCGAGATGGAAAATCGAAGAAAATCCATTGTCCTACTATTTAGCATATCTGGTAGTTTTGTACTATTATGGGTGACACAGGTTGTGTTCTACATTTATCAGAGAATAACACAGATTTATTCATACCCGGTTACAGAGCCACTTTATATCACAGAATCTACAGCAAATATGCTACAGCTTCTCTGTTCCTGCACCAACACATGTATTTATATGGTGACCCAGAGCAAATTTAGACAGGAGGTGAAGAACATGGGAACACATCTATTCAACCTACTCCTTAAATTAGTTAAGTCACAATGACAATCATTTCATTCATTCATTCTCTAAAATTAAATATTATTTCATATGATATGTTGAACACTCCATCCACACCCTATTCAATGGAGATTACTTTGCTTATTGGTGCTCGGAATGCTCAAAAATAATTGTCATTCAAATCCGAAACTTCAATATAATGACAACAGCGCACCAAAAATATTTTGGATATATCCACTATTCCCATCCTACTGTTGTTCAAACACACACACACACACACACACACTGTAAGTAGAAAGGTAAGGAGAAAGAGTGAGAAAAAGATTTGACAGATTGAAATGGAAAGATACAAAAGTAGACAACTTGCCAGTGTGATAGGTAGTTATGTGATAGACAGAAAGAGATTGATCGTTTGGAAAATGAGGAAGTAGTAGAACTACACACCATGGTTAAGCACTTGTAAATGCGATTGTTAGGAATTTCATAAGTCACTGATTAAGGCCAGATTGTACTCCATTTGATAAGCATTGATTTGATCGGGTGACCAGGTCAGATTTTATGAATCAAAAACATCAAAAAAAACTTAGTGTGAGATTCAATAAAAACTAGCTAAAAAACAAAACTCAAAAATGCAGATAGCAAGAGCTTCTACAACATTTAAATATTGAAAGAGTTCTTTAAAATAAATTTGGTCAGATGGGGAATAAATTGATTATGGAAAGGAAGGAAATCGTGGGGATTTTTATCAGTTACTCTCTGCCTCCCTGTATAACACGATCTATTTCTATGCCCATGTCACTCTTTTCCTTTCCAATCATCAGTCTATCACTTCCTCTAATATTGACGTCATTGTATATATCTGCCTCTGCCTGTCTCTGCCATACTCTCTCTCTATTTCTATGTACATGTATGCATTTCTCCAGCCACCAACCCCCAACCTTTCTCTCCCTCCATCTCCCTGACTTCTGCTCTGTCTCCCTTTGTTTCTTTCCAACTAGACCTTTCTCTATTACTCGTTTAAATTCTTTATATTCCCTACCTCTCTCAGCCTACAATTGTCAGACATAGGGAGATAGTTAATTGGTAAAGAGTTGGAGGATCATGGAGTGCAAGTAGGAAAGAGAGTTGAAGCTATGATAAGTTTGTGCATGGTCATATCAAGTGGCAGGGTAGGCTCAAGGGTCTGTTTTTCTTTAATTCATGAATGGGATGTGGGCATCGCTGGTTCGGCAGCATTTATTGACCAGAGGGCAGGTCAGAGTCACCCGCTCTGCTGCTGATGTCACTTGTAGGCCAGGCCTGATAAGAATGGCATGCCCGCTCTCCTTCTTTACTTCTATTTGTAGATTTAAAATATTTCAGTGTCAAATGTGTAACTGTGTATAATTGAAATATTCATACCTGTGCCTCCACACGTTCATCCTCATCCTTCTCAGTATGCTCAGTTATACTCAATTCAACTGTGATGATTTATCGTCTGAAGCCAGCCTATCTAATGCCATTTATTATCAACTGTAAAAAATTGCCATCTATGTTGTGAGTTAGCCGCCTTTTTTGATTCTGCTTTAGGCGCAGCACTTGATCCTCTGAGTTCATGCATAGATCCCTTTTATCATTAAAAATGCTAAATTCACCTCAGCAGAACTTGGGAGTAGGGGTGGTGGAATTTATAGAGTATGGCCTACACCTGACTGTGGTATTCATAGGAATGTCATTGATCCTGAATAATCTGTCACCCTATTTAATGCAAGGGTTATTAGGCATGAGCATCGAATGCTAGACTTGTCAGTGATTCCTGGGCTCCCCCAAGGGAAGTAAATTTAAAAAAGTAAATGAAAGGATGGTTGGATGGGATGGTTAGGTAGATAGATAGGTGGATAGGTGGATAGATAGATAGATAGATAGAGAGAGAGAGAGAGAGAGAGAGACAGATAGATAGATAGATAGATAGACAGATATGTAGATAGATAGATAAATAGACAGACAGATAGATAGACAGATATATTGATAGACAGACAGACAGACGGATAGACTGACAGACAGGTAGATTACTTGGGAGGCAATTTATGACTGAATTAAAATATAAAGCAATATTCTTCACATCCACGTCAATTTGGAGTGCAGGAGAAACTGAACAAAGTTTTTCATTAATAAACACAATTGCAACAGGAATACCTTTGTTCATAATACAGCGATCAAGTGGATCTAGAGTTACTTACTGATGCTCCACTGATACGGTTTCAAATCCCATGATGATATTTTGAAACTAGAAAACAATGATGAAATCTAGCCTCAGTGATGTTGAATATGGTAATAATAATCAAGTATTTTTTGCAACAATCCAGTTCTGCAGTTACTTTAAGGTGAGAAATTTATTTTCTTTAGCGAAGTGGAGCCACAGTTGATAAGAGAGCCATTGAAATCGCAATCAAAAAATCCTGGCCTTGGACATACCATGAAAAAGGTGCATCCTTGTGCCTGGTTTACTTTAATGTCAACTGCACCATTCGATGCACACAAACGGAGACAGATCCAGCAAGTTAGGATCTCTCCAGTTGTGGAATTGACCAAATTCCATCAAAATAAATTGAGAAAACAGTCTAGACCCTTACATATTCTTATTTTAAAGGTAAGCGCAAGGTGTTGCATTGGAGACATATTTCGATTCGTCAAACCACTCGGAGACAAAAGACAGCTTCCACCTCTTTCCTGCAAAAGCCCAATAGCTCCCAGTGAAAAACAAAACCAAAAAAATCCTGATTGTCTGGGAGCTGGACCCCATCTATCCAGGCTGATTCTATTGTTCCAAATTTAAGAAAAAACCAAGACCTCACAAACTGCTCGCTCTAGTTGCTCCAAGTAAACTGCTCTGTACTAATCTCTCAATAAAATACAACACTTAGCTCAATGGTTTCGGCACATCTCCCCAGATAAAAAAGAACCATCAATGTACAAAGACACCTTCATTTTAAACAACCTTTGATGTTATGCTATTAGTACATCACAATACATATAAATTACGTTGACTATAAACGTGAAAACATTCATTCATACAGCCGGTTTCAATCCGTTGTTTCTTCCTTCATAGAAGTGGCTACAATGCATCAACAATTACATTCTCTCGTGTTTCAAATTGATGGGCTGTAATAATAAATTTTGTCTAAATAGTATAAAACTTTTGTTTTTTTCCCCCCCACCCCCCCAAAACTTACAGGGGTTATAATCAGTATATACAATTGTTTCAAACATATTACTGGGAAAATAGACTTTGAAATGTCGCAACGCCTACACCAAGTTTAAGGCTCCTTCTCAATCGTGGAATATTTCTCTTGATTTCTATTCAAATTTTCTGGAAAAATTCCCAATTTTTTTTTTCTATTTTCCCGTTGCCTTCATGCAAGAGTACATCATCTGCACACATATCACTCACATCGATAGCCACTTTGAATGGTTTTGCGTAATTAGGTGTGGCCAACACTGGGGCAGCGGTTAACACAGCTTTCAGGGTGCTAAATGCTTTCTAACTTTCCGGCATTCTTTGATATTTTCTGCACGTCTTCAATAGATCGGCCAGTGGAGAAACTACACTGCTGAAACTTTGTACGAACTTCTGATAATCCCAACAAGCTCACGAATTTTAGTATTTCACTATTAGTCGATTGTATGGGAAACTCCCAAGTGAACAATGTTTTTATATCGAGTCGACCATTTTGTCCGTGTCTATTAATATGACCATGTAATGTGACTTGTCCTTTTATGAAACTATAGGACCAAACCCACCTCCTATAGTCAATCAAATAATTCTGTCAGGTTCTTCAAATATCCCTTCCATTTGTGACTGAAAAACACCACATCGTGTGTGTGCATTCTTCACACCAAGAGGCATGACTTTAAATTGGTATAGTCCTTTCGGTGTCATGAAAGCCAAAGTTTCCTTCACTCTTTTGCAGAAGGGATCCTGCCAGTACCCTTTAAGTAAGTCAAACTTAGAAATATAAGGTTCTTGCCCCAGCTTCGCTATACAGTCTTCCAATACCGGAACAGATATGAATCAAATTGTGTAACTTCTTTCACTTTGCGATAGCCTACACATAACTGTTGGGTATTATATGGTTGTGGCATCTTTTCTATTGGTGGATTCTAGTTGCTGCAAAACACTTTAAATATATTGGCTTTGTGAATGCCTTAAATCTCTTTTTTGAACCTAGACCAACTTTAGAGGACTAATTCTGTAAGGAGATTGCACAAACAGAACGGCATATTAAGGAAGTTATATTTGGAATACACTCACATTCTTCTTGTGCACATGATTTTTGATATAACTGGTATTATTTTTTTCTTGTTTAAATTGTCAATTTCGCACAACCAGAAGTATTCACTTAGGCCTCCAGCTGTTCTTGCTTTTCCCCAAACATTTGGTCAAACATAGTTTCTGACAGTTGAGCTTCAATTTGTTATATGCATTCACTGATTTCTCCACCTGCTTCAGTCTATTGTTTTGTGACCTTGTTACACAGAATCAGGAAAATTCCCAGCATAAGCTTCCTGTAACACATCAGTTGCCTAATTTTCCATTGGCTTTTTTAACCACAGAAGGTACCACTCCTTTCTGGGATCCAGCTATATGTACCAACGATAAACTGTGTGCATGAAATTGACGATTACTCTATTACGATTACCAGCACTTCTGCACCTTTCACCCAGGTCTCCAACCTCACTTTGTATAATGGAAGACTTCTCTTCACTTCGCAAAGTCCACATATTGCCACTATTCCTGTCAAAACTCCTTCTGAATGACATTTCTCTTCATTTCTCACCATCAAATAGCAAGTTGCACCTATATTTCTTAAAATTTAATTTCTTTGCCTGCACGGTGGCTCAGTGGTTAGCACTACTGCCTCATAGCACCACGGACCCACATTAAATTCCAACCTTTGGCCACTGTCTGTGTGGAGTTTGCACATCCTCATCGTGTCTGCGTGGGTTTCCTCTGGCTGTTCCAGTTTCCTCCCACAATCCAAAGATATGCAGGTTATATGAATTGGCCATGCTAAATTTCCCACAGTGCCTGGGAATATGTAGCTTATGTGGATTGTGCGCGATTGCACGACAGGGTAGGCGAGTGAGTTGTGGTGGGATGCTCTCCAGAGAGTCAGTGTTGTCTTGTTTGGTCGAATGGCTTGTTTCCACATTGTAGAGATTCTATTCTATGGATTATTTTCCTCCAGGCATACGTGAGTAAACTTTACAAGTAAATTATTTAAAGAGATCTGGCAATGTCTTCTTATTTAATCCTCATCATGCTGCTTTTTAGCTTCCACTACTTTCCTTTACCACTTCAACAAATCTCACTGGCTTCTCCTATTCTCCCATATTTTTCTTCCCAGGGCTGTTTCTAAACCACCAACGCTGCGACTTCATGTGACCTACTTTTTTGTAGTGAAAACGTCTGAGCTTTTTTTGTTCCACGAAATATTTCTGAAAGAACAGCAGATGTAGTAAATCAGAAACAAAGCAGAAGTTACTGGGGGAAAAATGCTCAACAGGTCTGGCAGCATCTTGGAAGAATAATCATGGATCTTTCTGTTGGCAGAACATAGATGTTCTGTGAAGTATGCATTACTTTTTACTTTGTGTGAACTATTTTTATTACCTTCAATGATGCCTACTTTGCCCTTACTATCTGAGGATTTCTTTTTTCCTCAATTTTAATCCTTCACGGATTCAAATCATTGTCAGAAGCCGGCTTTCATTTATGAACCAATACATATTCATTGGCCATTTCTGCTGCTAATCTTGTAGTCTTAAGTCTCTGCTCTTCCAAATGTGTTCTCATTACTTAAGGAGGTGAAATTTTGAATTCGTCCAAAATAATCGTCTAAGAGTTTTATATGTTTGATCTATTTTCCATGCCCTATGCATCGTTTTTGTTTCATTCTTTCAAACTCAATGGACCTTGGCCAGAGTCCCGCTTTAGATTCTTAAATGTCGTCTGTAGACTTTTGGTGTTGGCTCATATGTACTTAAGATGGCATTTTTTTCTCACTCAGGCTTGCTGTAGTGTTCCAGCGAAGGTCAGTGGAAGCTGGAAGAATAACACTTCATTTTCCTTTTGGGTACCCTACAGCCCTCTGGACTCAATAGCGTGTTCAAGAATTTTAAGGCCTGAAATGACCCATGTCCTAGCACCCAACAGGGCTTTCTATCACATTGTCTGCCATTACACATTAACTATTGTTAGCCACTAACAGAGTCAATTAATGGCTATTCACCCTCCTAGCCAGATTGTATTCAAATCTTTTACCTGTCCAATTGTTTTTCTTTCTCTTTGCGCTTTATCCCCATCATTGTTTACTCCTTATCCCCTCTTTACACTATCTTCTGCATAGAAACCGACATTTTGCCAGCTACCATCCGTTCTGAGGAATGGTCACCTAACCCGAAAATTTAACTCTGATTTTGCTTCACAGATGCTGCCAGACCTGCTGAGCATTTCCAGCAACTACTGTTTTAGTTCCTGAGTATTTTTAGTTCTTTCTCCTTCTCATGGGTTTCCTTTTTACATTTTGGTAAACTATCTTGACTACCTTCAATGAGATCGACATTACCCTTACCACCTGAGAATTTCTCTTTTCCTCAATTTTTATTCCTCACAGATTCAAATTACTTTCGTAGGCCAGACTTTGCTTCATGAACCAGTTAACATTCATCTGCCATTTCTGGTACTACTCTTGCAAGCCTTAACTCTCTGCCCTTCCAGATAAGTCCTCATTTCTTAAGGAGGTGAATTTTTGAACTCCTCCAACATAATCGTCTTCCTAAGAGCGTCATATTTTTCATCAATTTTCAATGCCCTTATCCATCCTGTAACTTGGCCAGAATTACTCTTTGAATTCCTAAACTGTAGTCTTTTGGTACCAGCTCATTTGTTCTTAAGATGGCATTTGTTTACGTCATTATATGCCGCAGATCTGTTCTGATAATATTGTAAGTATCTCACGAGTTCTACTTCACAACTTCGTTTGAACAACAATGCCCACGTGGTTACTAGCCATTTAATTTGTTTAGCCACTTTCTCAAATCAAACGCAACAGCTTCTACGCCCCTCTAGTCGAACTTGAGCAATGTTTGGCCCTTTTTAAACAGGCCCCACTAGGTCGTTCCTTACAATGGGCTTGCTCTCCATCACTGTTCTCATGACTACTCCTACTTTTCGCCTGAACATCCGCCATTTTATGTCGAGTTTGAGTTTTCAGTTCTAATATCTGAAGTGCAAAGAATCTCTCTTTCTCCCTTTCTTCTGCTAGGGCGATCTTTTTGTTTCTTTTTCTTCTGCTCGGACTATCCTTTCCTTTTTTTTCCTCTGATACAGATAGTCTCCATTTCTGATTTTCGTCTGCTTGCAATCGTAATTCAAAGGAAGCCAGATTCAATTTTGTTTGATGTTCAGGCTGTTGTAGCCATTTGCAAAGATTCTGATGACATTCCTGGCAGTTGTAAATGCTGCGTGATTATCATAATTATCTCTTCTTTCCTCACAAACGGCGGCAACCCTAACTACAACTTGTTTGCCAATTCCAAAATCTTTGACTTGTTCACTGTCTGTAAATCTCCAGAAGTCACTTCTTCCAACCCCCAGGGAATTCGTTGTGACTGAAAGAACCATTGTTACACAATGTAGACCCTATTCAAACCAACCGAATTCAACACACAACATAAACTCAACAATTACTTCCTTTGAGTGCAATAATCCAAAGCAAAACATGGAACTAATGTTTTCCGACCCGAGAAGAGCACCAAGTTCGTAATGAACCAGGCTAAACCCACTCAAAATATATTCAGAACATCCTCAAGCCCCTAAACATTTTCTTATTTTAAAGGTATGTGTATGGCGTTGCTTTCCAGATGTAATCCTATTGGTCAAACTCCTCAACGTTAAGCAAAACACATTTCATTCATGCTCTATAGTTAAATACAGCAACAGAAAGAATAAATGGGGATAATGCAATTCTATTCGGAAACTTAACAGAATAATAGATTATTTAACTACTGAAATGGAAGTGTTCCAACATATTATCATCTCATAAACACAGCATTGACAAAGACAAATTCTTTGTAAAATAGACTGTCTCAAATTCGGTTCTGTTATCATGAGAGATACTCCAGCTTTGAGCTGTAACTGAGAGAAGTTAAATAGCTTCCATACCCAGCTTCATGATGCCAGAAGCTGCTACTGTAAAACCTAAAACTTTGAAAAAAATCTCTGGATCTGTGTGAGCTTGATCCCACACTTTCAAGCGGCTTCTATTGTTCCAACTTAAATTAAAAAGCTGCACAAACTTTACTTTAGAAGCTCTCATTGGAATGTTAGTCACATCTCTCTCAACCATTCCTCATGCAAAAAAGCATAAAATACACTTTTAAAAGCCACAGTATCGTCAAAATTCACATTGTATACCAATGCTGATAGCTGAAGAGACTGTTTAGTCTCATGAAGAAGTTGAAAGAAGTTGTATTGGTTATTGGCTCATTCTCTGGGCTGTTGCCATAGTGCCTGTTAACGTTCCCTTGGAGAGAAGGCGCGAGCTGCAGATGATGAAGTCAGAGTCAATACAGTGTGGAGCTGGAGGAACACAACAGGTCAGGCGGCATCAGAGGAGCAGGAAAGTCGACGTTTCTGGCCTAGAACCTTCATCAGGACTGCTGGTACTGAGAAAGGAGATGTGGCTGTAGTTCCGGGTTTGTTTCAGTACGTGGTCGAAGAACTTCCTGGCGGAGGAGACCAACAGTGGTTGTAGTGGGAGAGAGACCCACTGAAACATTTGCGGGCAAAGGAGGACAACCTCTTCAAGGTGGTCATCCATGGAAGAGACCTGGCAGTGGGGTTAGTCTTACTTCAGTCTTACTTCATTCAGCGCCGTTGTCATGCCTGCCTTGAATATTTGCCTTGCTCATCTTAGCTAGCGTACCATCCTCAACCTCTTCTCTTTTCTCACTCTCACTTTCGGTCCTACATCGCCCTCTCACCTTCCTTACAAGTTTAACACATCCTGAGTAGCACTAGCAAATCTCACTGCAAAGATATTCATCCCCTTCCAATTCAAATGGAAACTGTCCGTTTTATACAGGTTACTTGTACCCCAGAAGAAATTACCATTGTACAAAAGTGTGAATTTTTGCCCTTCCACCACCTCTCAGTTCCACATACAACGGTCCTATCCTCCTATACCTAAGCTGACTAGCACGTCACAACAGGAGTTATCCGGATAGTACTACATGTAAAGATCTACTTTTTAAATGTCCAGCTTAATTTCCTACATTTTCTCTGCAGAACCCCAACCCTATCTCTCTCTATGTCATTGATACCAACGTGCACAATGACCTTCGGATATCTTCTGTTCCCTTTAAAAATATTCTGCAAATGCTTCTTCCACAAGCCACAAAAGTGCCTGCCAGTGCCCCAGCCTAAAGTGTCTCCTATCACAATTGATAGTTTGGAACCTCACACACCCTTCATTACAGGTGCGATTCGTGGTACCAGAACCTGGTAGTCAGTAGACACATTATCCAAAGCAGCTTACTTTTTGAAATAGTTACAGCCACAGGACGCTACCTGTTTGCATCTCTTAACTTTCGAGCAGTCACCAATCTATGTGATTCTATCTGCGATATTTCCACCTTCCTGAAACTCCCATCCGTCATGGTTCCTGGTTTCTGTAAACTTCTCGTTGCCTCTGACTGCTGCTCCAACCGACGTATGCCAGCTGAAAGATTCAGCTGAATGATCTCCAACAACCGACAGGGGCAGTACATCAGAGATGACATCTCAGATGTCCTCGTTCTTCAAGGACAGCAACTCCACCCCCCCCCTCAATAGTTGAGAAAGCCCTCGACCGTGTCTCCCATAATTCCACAACTCATCCCTCACATCCCGTCCCAGCAATAACAACCAAAATAGAATCCCGCTCGTCCTCACGTACCATCCCACCAACCTTCGGATCCAACGCATCCTCCTCCAACACTTCAGCCATCCTCAATCCGACCCCACCACCAAAGACACTTTTCCCTCCCCACCCTTGTCTGCTCTCAGGAGGGACCACTCTCTCTGTGAGTCCCTTGTCCTCTCCACACTCCCCTCCAGCCCCACCACACCTGACACTTTTCCCTGAATCCGCAGTAAGTGCTACACCTGCCCCACACCTCCTCCCTCACCCCCATCCCAGGCCCCAAGAAGACTTCCACATCAAGGAGAGGTTCACCTGCACATCTGCCAATGTGGTATACTGCATCCGCTGTACCCGTTGTGGCCTCCTCTACATCTGGAAAACCAAGCGTAGGCTTGGGGGCTGCTTTGCAGTACACCTGTGCGTGATTCACAATAAATAACTGCACCTCCCAGTCGCGAACCATTTCAACTCCCCCTCCCACTCCTTGGACGACATGTCCATCCTGGGCCTCCTCCAAAGCCGCAATGATGCCAACCGAAGGGTGCAGGAACAGCATCTCATATTTCGCTTGGGAATCCTGTAGCCCATTGGTATCAATGTGGACTTCACAAGCTTCAAAATCTCCCCGGCCCCGACCGCATCCCAAAATCAGCTCAGCCCGTCCGCACCTCCCTAACCTGTCTGTCCTTTCTCCCACCCATCCGCTCCTACCACATCATCTCCCACCCCCACCACCTACTTACCAGCCTCATCCCCGCCTCCTTAACCTGTCCATTTTCCCTTGACTGACCTACCCTCACCCTAACTCTCCATTTACACTCACCTTTACTGGCTCCATCCCTGCCTCCTTACCCTGTCCGTCTCCTCTCCACCTATCTGCTCCTTTATCCATCTTCCATCCGCGTCCCCCCATCTCTTTATTTATTTCAGAATCCCCTTCCAGTCCCCATTTCTGAAGAATGGTCCAGACCTGAAACGTTAGCCTTCTCTCTCCTCTGATGCTGCTTGGCCTGCTGTGTTCATCCAGCTCTACACCTTGTTATCTCATCAATGCTGTCTTTCGTACCCATTTTGCATTTTTCAAATCGTTGGCTCCATTTAAAGTGGGCAATCAAACCTTCTTGTTTCACAAGGTTTCTTGTGCATCCCATGTAATACCATCTAATTTAGTTTTTTTTTTCCTTTATTCTTTCATGGGATGAGGGCACTGCTGGCTCGGCAGCATTTATTGCCCATTGCAAATTGCCCAAAGGGCAGTTCACAGTCAACCACATTGCTGTGGGTTTGGAGTCACATGTAGGCCAGACCAGGTAAGAATGTCAGTTTCCTCCCTAAAGAATATTAGGGAACCAGATGGGTTTTTCCAACAATTGACAATGGATTCACGGTCATCATTAGATTCTTAATTTCAGAGATTTATTGAATTCAAATTCCACCATCTGCCTTAGCGAGATTCGAACCTGGTTCCCCAGAATATTACCTAGGTTTCTGAATTAACAGTCCAGCGCTAATACCACTAGCCCATTGTCTCCCAAAGTTATGCCTCACTTTATAATACACTTGTGAAGCACCTCAAGCTGTTCAAGTATATTAATGTTGCTGAACAATCATAAGATTTTATTTTAAGTAGTTAGTTCGGCCCGAAGAAAACATAAAGAGAGTCGACTTTCATTCTTGACCTTGCAGCCTTGTAATGGTGAAACCTTAAATAATCAATGATTTTAAGGATGGAACATTAACAGACATGCACTGCGTATCCAAATACCCTAACATCCAAGATGGTAGGTTGCGCTGGAGCCAACATAGTTCATTCTCCCAAGATCTTTCAATTGGTATCTTGGGAGAATTTAAAGACACTAAGACTGAACTATTTTTGGGGTCTCAGCTCATGGAAATTGAAACCGCTTAACGCCTTAATATAGCAGGAGCCCATTTTAGATATCTCCAATTCGCTCAGATTATATACCCGCACAAATGCCGCTGCCCCTTTCCCCTTCCGATCATTCATGTCACCCTCTTGCAGTCCAACTTGCTCAACATATCCTCCACAAACTACAGCTACAGCAGCTATTGATTCTTACTGCATCCCGAAATTGACTACCACACTTATCACCTCAGGGTGCTCTAGGCAAGCACTTCCATTGGCTGCTGATTTCTTGGAGTCGGAATTTTGCCGTTCAACAAGTTTCCTCATTGTTGACTGATTAGCAAGTTTAGATCGTACGGAATACAGGGAGAAGTAGCCATTTGGATACAGAACTGGTTCAAAGGTAGAAGACTGATGATGATGGTGGAGGGTTCCTTTCAGACCTGTGACCAGCAGTGTGCCACAATAATCGGTGCTGGGTCCACTGCTTTTCATCATTTATATAAATGATTTGAATGTGAACCTAGGGAGTATGGTTAGTGTGCTTTCAGACGACACAAAAATTGGAACTGTAGTGGGCAACGAAGTAGGCTACCTGAGATTAAAACTGGATTTTGTTCGGAAGGCCCAATGGGCCAAGGGATGGCAAATGGATATTAATCTAGATAAATGTGACGTGCTGTATTTTGGAAACGCAGCTATGAGCAGGGTTTATGCACTCAGTGGTAAGGTCCTGGCTAGTGTTGCTGAACAAAGAGAACTTGGAAAGGAGGTTCATGGTTCCTTGAAAGTGGAGTCTCGGGTAGATAGGACAGTGAAAGAAGCGTTTGGTATGTTTACATTTATTGCTCAGTGCATTGAGCATACGAGCTGGGAGGTTTGCCTGTACAGGATGTTGGTTAGGCCACTTTTGGAATACTGAGTGCAATTCTGGTCTCAGTGATGTAGGCAGGACGTTGTGAAACTTGAAAGGGTTCAGAGAGGATTTACAAGAATTCTGCTAGGTTTGGAGGTTTTAAGCAATAAGGAGATGTTGAAAAGCCTGTGGCTATTTTTCCTGAAGTGTCTGAGGCTGAGGGATGACCTTTTGAGGTTTATAAATTCCTGAGGGGTATGGATAGGATGAATAACCAAGGTCTTTTTCTCCAGGGTAGCAGAGTCTAGAATTAGAGGGTGTGAGGTTAATTTGACAGGGGAAAGATTTAAAAGGGACCCATGGGGCAACTTCTTCACACAGAGGATGGTGCGTATATGGAATGCGCTGCCAGAAGAAGTGGTAGAGGCTGGTACAATTACAATATTGAAAATTCACCTATATGATTATGAAGGGTTTACAGGGGTATGGGCCAAATTCTGACAAATAGAATTAGATTATTAAGGATATCTGGTCAGTAGTCACGAGTTGTGCTGAAGAGCCTGCTTCCATGCTGTAGTTATCTGTAAATCTGTGACTCTATCTCGTACCTTAGACAAATGGGACACTTTCAAACTCGATTGTATTTGTCTATTTCTGGATAAAATTATCAACTTTGGCATGTATATATCATATCACAACAGCCTAACCTGAAATCCACTGTCCTCACTGCCACCACAAAATCCTGCCACATCACTATCAATTATTTCCTCTATCTCCTCTTGTTACACCCCTCATTCTTCTGTCAGTGCCAACACTGACATCACAGATGTCTCTAACTAGCCTAGCAGCCTGAGACACCATCGCCATGACCAGCCTCTGCTGCCTCACCTTCAACTTCACCTACCACTCTCTACAACGGCTTCTGAATTTTCAAACTTCAGGCATATCACAACAATATCTACACTACTAGGCTTGTTCACACTCAAGGACGTTAGAACACGAGCTGGAGATCCCAAGCTCCCTCTTCAAATCTCGTTATGACCCAGTTTCCTGACAACAGCTCATGCAACAACAGTCGACCTTGTTGTCCCTGGCGTCCACACTGCAGACTCCCTGTCCCCTCACTGGCAATTTCATTGTTAGCACTGGCTCCTGTGTTTATTGTCACTGCAAGGCCTCTCATCACAAATTACACCGCACTGCAAGTTGCACATCTTCATCAATGTTGTTCTCTGCTTTGTCAACGTCGGTAATTCCTTCATTAGGTCATTTGTCACCTCGTCTTGATTCAAGCTTACCAGTCTTCATCCAGCTTCATAACTCCTGAAATATCCCTGTTTATTCTCGCATCCTCCACTGAATGCATCTGCTTTATCATCATCTCTCCTTGTAATATAAATCCAAATCATTCCTCTTAATTTTTTTTTGTGATCTTCACATCTGGACCAGTACGTGACATTGCATCACTGATACTTATCAAACTGCCAGCTCCCACTGGCACCTCAATTTGCTCCTGGCACTCCCCACCCCCGCGCCATCAATTCTTGCTTTTCCCATGTGAAATTCACTTCTGACCAAGGTGTGACATTTTCTTTTTTTTTATGTACAATGATCTCGATCCGTCAATGCACTGGAACATTTAACAACTTCAGTAAGCCCTGAGTTAAAATTGCAAACCGGTTGTAAGTTGATGCAAAATTTCCATTTATGTTGGTTCTCGCAGGTAACCTATGATGATGGTCAGCCTAGATGGGAAAACTGAGAATGCTCAAAATGTGTAACATGCTACCTTTTGCCAATTGCAGATCTCACGTTCATTATCACAGATCTGACATTGAGCCAAATTCCTACTCCGTTTTTTGCTGGAAAGTTTACCTGCTTGATATACATTCCCCTGAACGATTAATGAAAATCTGTTGCCACAAGCTGAAAGTTAAATATTGCAGTTCGACCACGGCGACAGTTGTTTTAGGAACTGTGATTGTGTTAACTGTTAACTTCTTTCTGATGTTTCATGTTACAAACCGAAGACCGGCTGTCAAACACGTTTTTTTTTAAAGCTCGGTAATCATTATTGTATAATTTTGATATTAATCGAGGTGTCACACATTTTCACTCACTGCGTCGCGCATTTTTCTTGATTCTTTTTCTCAAACTGTTCACCATCAGACACATCACAGCGACCAGTAGAACTCACTAAAGACTCTGGTGTCACAGCTGTAGGAAGAGCAGCAACACCCAGAGATGGAAATTCGACGAAAATCGATAATTTCACTGTTTCCTTATCTCTTCTAAATCATTTCTGTTCTGGGCAACGCTAACGTTTCATTCTATGTGCAGACTGTTCCATCGGTTGTGACACAATTTTCCTGGGATAGATGGAGTTGGGCTTGTTGATACAGATACAGAGTTGCAACACAAATGCTACAACTTATGCCCTTACCCAGGCTGAGCTGAGTTAACACTCGGAAAACATGCTGAAATATCCCTTTACTCCAGTTTTTCACTACATTAAATTGATAAAATGAATCACTTAGAACATCCAGCGATTCATTATTCTTTCACATTTTCAACAGTGCAGGGGCATTTCATTATCAGTGGCAGGGTAACGGTGTTGTTAGCATGGCTACCTCACACTGCCTCACAGACCCAAGTTTGATTCAAGACATGGCAACTGTCGCTGTGGAATTTGCACGTTCTCCCCGTGTTATCACCAGTTTCTCTGATTTGCTTCCACAGTTCCAGGACATACAGCTCAGGTGGATTTGCCGTGCTAAATTTCCCAAGGTGTCTAGGGATTAGCCATGAGGAAAGTTACATGGGAGGGGTAGAGGGTGGATCTGGCTGCGATGCTCTTCGGATGGTCTGTGTGGACTCCATTGTCCAAATGGCCTGCTTCCGCACTGTCGTGACTCTACGTGCTAAGAATGGTGGGGTGGAGAGGGAGGCGGGTGCTGTGCACATGGAAACATAGTAGGGCCAAGACTGCTCACTAAGGAAGCACACCATGATTGATGTACTGGCAGTGGCATCAGAAAGGGAATGTAAAGTTGTGAAAGTCAGTGGTGATTATTACACAGTTGGGACTGTGTCTACCACGATCACGCAGAATATAATCTATGGGAGTCGCACTGGTGCGGGTCCTGTCACTGTACAATCATCCTGGCACTGCTGAAGACGTAGCAATTGGGAGTCTGCTAAGTCTAGATGCTCACACATGTGCATTGAGAATGGTTGACTTTATGTTGAAAAAGCGAGTTTCAGCATGGTCTTACAGTTATAGTGGCTAGCATTATCTGCTTCTGTTTTGATAAGACAAATGGCTAAGCCCCCCATCCAACGATCCCGCCAGTTATTGGAACATGTAACATGCAAAGGGAATATATAGTTGTTGACTGCACTCACTGATATTATCCGGATGGCCAAGATCAACAAGTATCGAAAAGAAATAAAAGAAGTTAGTAGATTTACACGAAGCGATGAGAGAGTGTAGGAGTAGTGTCTCCCCGCGTTCAAAATGTAACATGTTGAAGCGAGATTGCAGCTGTCTCTTCACCCATGAATGCGCAACCAAGTTGAACATCATGCAACAAGATGTTCTTGCATTATAATGTAGACGAATGTTCTCTGATGTGACACTGCAAATATCTCAAACATTACATGACTTACTCAAAGACTTTCTGAAACAGAAAAGTATACACACCTGCATGTGTTATTGTGTAAACACTCGCACACAGAGTAAAATGCATGCATCCTTACACTCGCAAAAATGAGCACACGAAAACACATGCTCAAGAAAATGTGGATGCACAAATACACAGAGACACACACACGAACACACAGACACATATACACACATACACACTATATCAGAAAGTGCAATTGAGTTGAGCACATTTGGAGGTTAAATTGTAACAACTAGTTCTCATTAACTTCGTGCCTTATGACAGCTCAATGCAGGGCTGGCTTTTGTGGTGCAATAATAATGTTCCTACCTCTGAGTGAAATGACCTGAGTTCAATTGCACCTGCTACAGAAATGCAAAAAAAAAACTCTGAAGTGATTCATTAAATAATATGAATTGGACAGTGATACCTGCCTTCATTGGCTTTCCCTCCATCAAAGTCAGCAAATCGAATGAGCTCGTCATTAACTTCAGGAACGAGAGTGGAGGGCACATTCCTGTCTGCCTCAATGGTGTTGACGTAGAGGTGGTCAAGAGTGTCAAGTTCTTGGGAATAACAATCGTCATCAATTTGTTCCGGTACACACACATTCACACTAAGGTCCAGAAAGCACCGCAACACCTCTACTTCCTCAGGAGGCTAAGGAATTTTCGCATGTCTATAAAAACTCCTACAAATTTGTATAGAAGCACCATAGAATGCATTCTATCTGCATTCATCACAGAATTTTATGGCAATTACTTTTCTTAAGACCGAAAGAAACTATAGAGTGTTGTGAACAAAGCCCAGCCTACAGTCATCGTTTAAGCCCAACGTGGATATTGAGTAGGAGAGCAAGTGCAGCATAGACATCGAATGAGCCCTTACTTTCCAGGACGTGTAGAGGTCCTGGCATCAGAAATGGTAGTTGCTATATTGGCAGAGGTGTCATCAACAAGATAGGTCCAGCAGCAAAAGATGAAGCTGGGACCTCAACGACTTCATTGCTCTTTGACTCTGGCACTGACGTTGGCAAACTGTTGTGGATAGGCATTAGAGCGACACCAAGGTGGGCCCAGTGGCGAGGAATGTGACTCCAATGTTGGGCGCGGGCGGCACTGAAGAGGAGGAAGAAGATGACTGTCGCCTGCACGGCCAAAGATTGGACAATTTGATGTTTGTTTGTTCCAGTGTCGTTGGTAGTGAAGCAGTGATGGAGGGATGGCTTCATTGATGGTAATAAACTGGCTCAGAACTGATAGATTGTATTTAAGCCATATCTTCCTCTTTTTTCTCCTTCATTCTTAAATTGTACATTATGGTGCCGAATTTGGACGACAAATGAAAGTTTTTCACTGTGATTACTGTATTTTTACTGCAAAATACACTTGACAATAAAATCATTTAATCAAATCAGTCCATCATGCAAACCAGCGTCCCATTAATCGACTTCATGTATATTTTACATTGCATTTGGAAAGCAGCCAACAGGGGGCCAGCACGGTGGCTCGGTAGTTAGCTGTGCTGTCTCTCCGCATCAGGCGCCCGGGTTCAATTCCACCCGCGGGTGACTGTGTGAAGTTTGCACATTCTCCCATGTCTGCGTGGGTTTCCCCCGGGTGCTCTAATATCCTCCCACAATCCAAAAATGCACAGGCTAGGTGGATTGGCCATGATACATTGCCCAAAGTGTTCAGGGGTGTGTAGATTAGGTGGTTTATTGGGGGATGGATTTGGATGGGATGTTCGAAGGGTTGGTGCCGACTTATCCGAAGAAATGATGGGGAGGCTGAGCTTTTGGATGGAAGGTCCTGTTTCAAGTCTGTAGGGATTCTTTGATATATCATCAAAGACATCTCCCATCCTTCTTATACACACTTCTGTCGGACAGAAGATACAAAAGTTTATATTCGCTATGAATAGAATCAATAATAGCTTCTTTCCCACTATTATCAGATTTTTGAATGGACCCCTTTAATGTTATTGTTAATCTCTCTCTACTCCTTATCAGCAGCTGTAACATTGTATCCTGTAGTCTGTTCTGTTATTCCGATGCACTTGTACTGTATGATCTACATGCAAACCACGTAAGTCAACGTGCTTCATTGTCCCATGTACATGTGACAATGATAAATCAGATCACATTTTACTTTTGCGATTTGAATAACAAGGTGACAAGTCTCTGAACAAGTTCAAAATAGACATTTCACTGGATTTTAACAAAGCAACGTCAATGTTTAATAGGCAAAAAAGAAACTACATCACGTAAAAGAATAACCTGCTGAAGCAAAATCAACACAGGTGTCAGAAATACTATTTCAGCGCTTTTATCTTCAACAACAAATGGACAAATAAAGATGCATTCTATATCGACTGGAAAGCTTTTATATTTCAGTTTGAAAGGCTGCAATCTTTTTTTAAACAAGCAGGAGTAAGAAGAAAAGGAATGGTCACTCAACACGAAACTTTAACTCTGATTCTCTCCATCGATGCTGCCAGAGCTGCTGAACTTTACCAGAAAATTCTGTCTGTGTCTCAAAATGTAGAGGGAGTCGAGGGACAATCAAGGAATTTGGGTAGGAAATGGAAGTTTTGGATTTGGGGAGAGTTCATAAAATTAAAAAACGATGCAAAGAGGTAGTCGCCCATTGCACAGGAAAAAATTTTAAAATCGTTTAGGACATCGAGTTGCACAAATAGGTAATTGTTATTAAGAAAAAAATGAGGTGCAGTGTATTATTTCTCGAAACACATATCTATTCATGCATTATCCACAGTACAGCCTCCCCATCATTTCTTCCAGTACAACACAATACATCAGTAAACTAAATTGTCAAAATGGGAAGTAAATTATTGCCTGCTCAGCAAGTGATACTACGCCAAAACTCAATATGACTTTCGTCGAGCATGTAGATCCTAACAAGGATAACAAATATTCCCCAGGGAGCAACTTTTCTGGTCAGACAGCATTGTTTGTTTTACACAGATATTCTGTGTGAAGATTTATCTTGCTTTTTCCCGTTGGTCACTTCCTATTCTAGTTTGTGATTCAATGTAATGGCACAAGTTTCAGATCCCTGTGGCATGTGGAGCTCTGTAAGAAAATGCTATTGGGCTTTTAACTATTTTATAGGCCTTTTACAAATAACGGCATATCCTGCAATAATGAAATGCCAACATAAATCACCATTAAAATGTTTCTGCTCTGTTTAAGAGCCTCTTCCAGGCATGCATTTTCATTTGCTGCCATTATATTGAGAGTCCAGGCCATGCTGTCGGGAGAGAAAAACCAGCAATTTCTTTTCATCTGTCAGTGATTATCGTGGTTGAATAAATGAGCACAGTTTGAATTTCTGGCTAATAGTGATTGTAGGTCACACAAACAATGTTTTGGCGTCTTGTCTGCGAAAATCACAAGGAATTGTACAGTTCTGTTAGTGGACATTTATCTTTTACTATTTTAGCGTAGGATTCTACTTAGCAGCACTTGTGAACTCTATTTCGCAACTCCACCCGTGCCCAACAACCCTCGAACAGTCATTTGGTGATTCATGGAATTTTAGCATGTGCCATTCACATAACATGATTCTACTATGAAACTGACAAATTTGCTGGACGGGAACAGACAGATCGTACCTATTAATTCAATCAATGTGTCTCCATTCGCTGTTTGTTTGTGTGTGGGCAAACGTATCGTCACGGTGACACAACAATAGCACAAGGAAAGTATTTCCTGGAATTTGGCTCAATGAAAGCGAACGAATGGCGAGATGATTGCAACTCCGAATGGTGCAGGATTGGTAGGGAACTTGCAGGTTTATTTTCTGCTCCAATGTACCTTTATCCTTGCCCATTCAAACGGAAGTGCCTGTGAATTTGGGAGGTGCGCCTGAAGAACCTTTAGCGAATTTCTACTGTGTATCTTAAACATGGGCGCACACTGCTAGTACTCAGTGGTGCTCAGTGCTGTGAAGTCAAGTTTAAGGAGCTGTACCTATTCTGGCAAGTTGGGAGTTGTTTATCACACTCCTGTCTTTGCCTTGTGGAAAAGAGAGAGGCCAAGGGGATTTAGGAGGTGAGCCACTCAATGAGTTTTCCAAGCCTCTGACATTCTCTCGTAGCTCTTGCATTTATATAGCCAGTCCAGTTCATTGCCCATTCAACGGTAAAGTCGAAGATGTTTATTGTAGGGACTTTAGGTGATGGCAACGCCTGTGAAAACCAATGTGCTGAAACAGCCTCTTAATGGAGATCTCCCTTGCTCGTCATTTGTGCAGATTATGCGCTCCATTTATGAACAATGTTCGTTGTGTGATTGAATCTTTAGCAGCAGGATAGAATGCAGTCACTTTGTTGGCGTTTGATTACTAAGAGAATTCTGTTCATTTGCTCAATTAGGTAAAATTTGCAACGGATTCATAATTGATCTTATTCTGTTAAAATAAAAAAGATCCTAGGCAATATCCGTGTTAATGTGGCATCTCTGGAATGGGTTTATTCTGTTAGCAGGATAACTAAACTCCCAAGCAGTACGAAGCCAAGCAGATACAAAGGATTTAAAGACACATTGGATGCTCCATTGTCATCTATAAAAATGTGAAGAGAGAGAAAAAAATTAACAGAGATTTCTCCGGCCCACCAGAAATGGTAAGTGACCTTTCCAACTTTCCTTCTCCCGCTCCCCCATGGTCCCCTACCCATTTGAACTCACTTTTATAGATCATACAAATCTCATCCTCATGTTCAGATTACTCCATGGTCCCTCGCCTCCTCCCTCTGTCTGAATCGGCCAACATGGAGATACACAGGGGGTGAGGGTCAAGGTAGGCCCATTTGAATAGGAGAATAAAAAGTATAGGGCACGTAGGAACCTGCAGGTAGAAGGTGGGGTCGAATAATAATCGAATTTTTTAAACATAAGAATGACAACTGTCGAGTTTGGAGGAAATATAAAGTAATAGAGGGAGGCGGGGAAATTGAGAGACTTGGAATGGAGATGAAAAATGCAAGGTCTGAAAGATGCTATAGAGTTAGCGAAGCTTTGAGGGGACAATGGAGATACTTGAGCATATGATAAGCATTTATCAAATTGAGGAGGTTTCAGATCTTGAAAAAAACATATAAAGCAACAGAAGGAATAAAAATTAAGATTCAGAAAATGTTTGCAAAGTGACAAGAGAGATAGGCGAGGGGACATGTTGAAGTTTGAACTGGAGAAGGAGAATTGTTGGGGATTTAAGAAGAAGAAATATATTAAGCTATGGAGGCTATGTATCTTTCTAAAGAAAAAGGAAGAGTAGAATCTTTATATCTTGACCTTGCTGGACCCAGAGCTGTTAATGTTATCGATCAAAGAGAAATGTTTTTTCTCGTCTATAAAATGTTGGGATTTTGTGCAGCAGGATAGGGGAAACTGAAGACTACACAGGAAGCTGGATGAGAGCCCATCCAGGCAGTGATATAATGGTTAAGCAGAGACTAAAAAGAAATGTCCGAATGAGGACATCAACAGCTGATGAACAAAGACAAAGACAGAGTCGGGTAAAATTTTTGAGGTTGAATAATTGGCACTGGATATCGCAGGGAGGTATCATCGGAAACTGTCTTCCCTGGGTCGGAGGACAGTGGCTTTTGGATATCACACGAGAAGAATGACGCATTTAGATGGGGTACGGGAAGTCCTCAGTATTCTTCAAAGTATATATTGAATTGATGAGAACACATCAGATCACGTTAATGAGAGGTAGTCATTGTCACTCACCTCTCACCGTTACCTGCAACAGTTCACTGGTCGGTGAATAATACGTGTTTTTCTTTACTTTTCTCGCATATTTGCAGCTGAATTTCCAAGTTCCAACTCTTGAAGTGCCACCAACGACGAAAGAGGCTGATTGAGCCAAGCCTTGTGCAGGCTGTGACCAATTTTTCTTGTTATCTTGGTAAAAGTAAAACCAACCACCAGAGTTCAGAATGGATCCTGAGCAGATCAAACGAAACATTTTCCCTCTATCGACCACCCCAGACGGTGGGTACACAGAAATGGTTGCCTTGGGCAAATTATCTGAAATTGGAAAGACACGGAGTTTAATGGATAAAAATACTTTGGTGGGGTCTCTGAATCAGATAATGTTAGGTCACGAGACAAATATGGGAGCCACATGGGACAGCTTTGGATAAATAGTGTGGATTTATGAGCTTTATAATATTCTGACATCGGATAGAAAATGTTCACAGGCCAAAAATCCTTAATCTGCATTGACATCCCCATGCCTCTGTTTGGAAGTACTGATGGAGTCCTGCAATGTTGAAGATTGATGCAGATACACTAAAGATTCAACTCCATCCACCAGGCACACTGCACGCGGGGCCAATACTGAAGGAATGCTGCACTGTCGGAGGACAATATATGTACGGTAAGACTTGAGCTCAGAAATGCTTTCCTTTCTGAGCAGAGAGAGGCAATTTCCTTATGTAACCAAACCAACCAAAGAAGGGAGTCATTACACGCAGTGCTGCTTATCGAACTTGTAAAAACACTGTCAGGTGTGATGTCGTGATAAATACATTTGCATTAAGAAGCTAATACAGATGCTAATTGTGGACCATAAAGTTGGATGGCATAGAGATATAAAATGCTGTTATCATAATTTTTATTTTCAGTAATGACATTCAGGGGTGGTTAAATAATATCATGCTCACCAGTTACATTGATCTTCATAAAGTCACTAAGGGATGATTCATAATGTTCCCCTTTCACAGTTGCTACAAACTTGCAACTGTACTCCCCAGCCTCCATTAGTTCAAGGTCTGTCAAATTGTAGGTGACTGATAGTTCAGAATTGGACAGATTCCGTGTATCAACGGGTTTCTTTTCATCTTTCTTGTACAAAAGTGAGGTCTGGCAGGGATAGCTGCTGCTACACTTAATCTGAACGCACTCGCCCACAGTGACGCCAGAAGCTGGCACCACAGATACCATTGGCTTTTGGAGCTCATCTGTAATTAATAAAAAGTGAGAGCACAGGAAAATAAAACTCCTATGAGCATATGGCAAATAAGCATAAAACAAAGATCAGCAGATTGAGTTTGAATTGCAATGATCATTTGCGAATATGATACTCGCAAAGACACAATTTAATGATGTTGTGACCGTGATGGTATGCATCGCCTTATCCATCAATTCTAAAATCTGTAGTCAAAGGCTGCAGACTGAAGTTGGGTTATGTAGGTGGATGTTTGAGGGCACAGCCTTCCAGCGATCATACTCTAAGGACTCCTTAAACTCTAAAGGATGTCAGAGAATTCTACTATAGCTCACTGCCGAAAACATCAGCGCCCAACCATGATATCTGTTGAAATTTGATTTCAGCCATATTAAGCATATGCATAATTCCTTATATAAACACACTTAGACTACACAAATGTACTCTTGCTGCTTCCTTTGGTTATATTACAATCTATTAAATAGATGTTAAAATCGTAAAAGAGCATTGTACATCTAGTTGAAATAGTCCTGGATCCAGGCTCGCAATGGGGCATATTGACAAATGTTCTAGAGATAAAAGGTACTGCAGATGCTGGAGAATCCGAGATAACAAGCATGGGGCTGGACGAACACAGCAGGTCAAGCAACATCATAGGAGCAGGAAAACTTGACGTTTCGGGCATAGACCCTTCATCAGAAATGTTCCAGACAGCCTGTGAATTCTTGTGAGATCCCAGTCCTTAAGTTGTGGAAAATAAATAGAGTGGAAGCTAAAATCAGCAAAAGTTGAAGTTGCATATGGAACAGCATAGGCCAAGAGGTGAAACTACTTCAAAAGTGCAAAGTGACTAAATGCCTTCAGGTCCACTATTTTGGGCACTGATCAAGCAGGAACTTAATTGACACCATGCAACTTTACATTGGCATGTGGTCAACGAACAGTTTCCTGGAAACCACGCAAAAAGATGGAGCTGAGATCATAGCTGTATGGAATTCTCAGGGCTTCATATGTTTCAAGGCTCTGCAAAGACACCATCATGTTGTACAATGAGCAATTATTGGTTACAATGAAAGCCATTATGTAAATGTGAACATGCAGACCATGGAATTCGGATTGATTAGTTAGGAAATACTGAAATTGGGAATTTTGTGAAAATATGAAACGAAGATACTTCAATGAATGTATCACTCACCAGTTACAGCGACCTTCACAAAGTCACTACGTAACGTTTCATATATTTCTCCATTTGTCATTTTCATAAAACTGCAGCTGAACTCCCCAGCATCATTTGGTATGAGGTCCGAAATGGAGAAGGTGACTGACCAGTTGGAGTCTGAGACGTTCTGCGTATCAATTGGTTTGTTGACATGTTTCCTGTATAGATGGCAGGTGAGGATTGGAGATCTTGCATTGCAGGTAATTTGAACTCGTCCGCCCACGCTGACCATACCAGAGGATGGCTCCATGTGTATCATTGGTTTTGAAATGTCGTCTATAACGAATTAAGTTCAAACAGCATTTCATTTTTTTTTTCAAAGCTATGGAACAGTTGTGACATAGAAATATGGAAACATAGAAAATAAGTGTAAGAGCAGGCCTCTGCTCTTCGAGACTGCACCACCATTCAATAGGATCATGGCCGATCATGCATACTCAGTATCCCATTCCTACGTTATCCCATTACCCCTTGAGCCCTTTAGCTGAAAGGGCCACGTCTAGCTCCCTCTTGAATATACCTAATGAATTGGCCCCAACAGCTGCAGAGAATTCCATAGGTTCACAACTTTCTGAGTGAATAGTTTCTTCCTCATCTCAGTCATGAGTAACTCACCCCTTATTCTTAGACTATAGCTCCTTGTTCTGGACTTCCCCAACATTGGGAACAGTCTTCCTGCATCTGGCCTGCCGTTACATCAAGATTTGCCATGTTTCTATGAAGTGACCCCTCGTTCTAAAAAACGAGACAATTTATGAGCTAACAGCGTGCGAGTGGGGTTTACCAGTATGTTAAGAGCTTCGACTTCAAGTCCAGATTCACAGAAAACTAATCCAGGGACTGGTCTACCAGTCATTTTCCCAAAGCCCCAACTGCATGAAAACACCCCCACACACCCACAAATGATTTTCTCATCAAGGGAAACAACTTCTCATAATCGACTCTTGCATACACTTGAAACATATTCCAACTTTCAGTGAGATAGATAATACTTTATCTCGATGACAAAGAGTGGTGACTAGTCGATGAACATTTTCCTCATATTACATCGTTCGGCTGAACCATAGAATGGTTGTCTCATTCGCGAGAGGGAGACCACCGGTGGCGGTCTGACCTGACAACCGCTACACTTCAAAGGAAGGGAAAGCTAGGGAAGAGGAATGTTCATGTTAAACTCGGCTGTTGCGGAAATTGAACCTATGTTATTAGCAATACTGTGCATCGCAAGCCAACTGTCCAGAAAATTAACTTTGCTAATCTCCAACACAACTGCGAGCACACAAGGCATTTTAGCAGATATGCATAATGAAACAGTTCATACTCTACAAAAGTTGAAATATTGCGAGTGTGATGAGACCAACATCATTTCAACAACACATTACTCACACGTAACATTCAACTGCACAGTGTCACTTCGGGATGAAATATATTCTATGCCTTTTAAAGTTTTCTCAAAACCACAGCTGTATTCTCCACTATCCAGTGTTTCAAGGTCTTCAATAGTGAAGCTTACTGTCTGCTCCGAGTCAGAAACATTCTTGGTAAATATAGCACTTCTGCCATTATTTTTGTACAAGTGGGCGATGTGGCTTGGGTAGCTGCTGGTGCAATTAATACGAACTTGGCCCCCCACTGTCACCACACCCGAGGCCGGTTCCAAAGAGATTGTGGGTTTTGGAATCACATCTGCAACAAAGCAACAGACAGGAAGAAAATCAAACTCACCACCAACTTACATGAGCAGGTAAAGCAGAACTTAAGATATGCCTGGAAACGGCGCAGGGAAAGATCAGTTTGATGGTAGCAGGAATGGTGCATGTTTTTCTGATGATGAGATTTGACAAGGTGGTCTGTTTAAAGAAGGGAATGCTTGGTGGCAGGTATTATGGAGATGTTCAGGGTAAAGAAACTTTGGTGTGAAGCGATAAATGAGAATGTTTCCCATTGATTGGACATTTGGAATTAGAAGGGGACACAGAGTAATGGTGATATGCAAAGGAAGCAGAGCTGACATTGAGGAATGGGTGGGATGAATATGTAAAGTCACTTAGATCCAATGGTACATTTCAAAAACAAATAGAGAGGGGTTATAGGTAAAAGCTGGAGGAGGAGGAGGAGGATTTGGGAAGCCAAAATTTAAAGAAACAGCCCAGATACTGAATTGTTCGATATCCTCCACTGTGGTATATTCATTTATTGTTAGTAATGATATTCCATTCAGAATGTGGTTGCTTGTTTCTTACCTGTTACAGTTAATTCCATAGGCTGACTGAGAGGTGAATATGCCCAAGTCTTGTTGTTGTTAAAGAATTTTTGATATTTGCAAGTGTAGGAATTGTGTCCTATTGATTTTACATTCTCCTCGTTCTTAATGGACGCAGTGAGGCTCACTTGATTCTTAAATGAGATTCTTTGCGTGTAATTCCTGTAGAAGTCAACATTGCAGAGCGTGAGAGGGAAATGACAACTCAGCCAAAATTCCTCTCCTGGTAGAATTACCTTCAACGGTGGGTCTAGATTCATGGTTGGTTGGGGTAATTCATCTGAAAGATAAACACAACGTCACACCTGGTAGATATGATATAACCATTCGCGTGTCAACGTCGTTATCGCTGCATCCACAACCTCATCGAGGCACAATGCTGAACTAAAGATCTAGCAGGAAATAGAGCACATTGTGTTGGTGTTTGGTCGGCGGAGTAGGGGAGAGTGGGGGAAGCAGAGAGCTATGTGGTCTCCCTGAGGAGAAAATATGGAAGGATAGGATTGAACAGTGCAGAAGATGACCTTCTGCCTATCAATTTAAATCGCTGAAAATAAAGCATAATTACACCAGTTTCACTTTGCAGGACTTAGCCCACAACCTTGAATTTTATGAACGTAAAGCTCATTCACGTACATTTTAAGGATTGTGAGATCACCACTGTTAACGACACTTCCAGGCTATGCATTCCAAACTCCTTCCACGCTCTAGGTGAATCAAATCTTCTCAAGTCCCCTTTAAACCCGTTGCATTTCATTCAAAATTTGCATTTTCTTAACATTAACGCTTAAAACTACAGGGAACTGTCGCTTTATATTGGCCATTTCCTTGCCCTCCATCATTTTAGGTACAGCTGTTCTATATGCTTAAAGGAACTCAAGTCATCCTTGGATATAATTATATTTTGTTCAAGAGTTTTGATCTGAATTGACTGTTTTTGATTTTGATTTACCATTGTCAGTACTTAAACATGTTCAATAAACACAGGTATTAATAAAACACCAATAGAAAATACGTGTTACTCACAGTCTTGAGCATCCAGCAAAACCACTGCAATAAATCACACAGAAAATGAAATACATCAGTGAAGATCCTAGCTCGAATTGTTTGGATAAAACTGGCTATTCAAGAATTGCTGCTAAAGCATATTTCTGATCTTTGTTTATTTAAGATTGGAAGCACCATGGAGGGAAATGAAGCTGGAGGTGGTGGAAGTTAATGCATTTTAATGCAGCGAGCTAATACGTATTTGGACTGCATTGTGTGAAATTCTGTGAAGAATATTCATTCGGGTGTTTCACGGAAAGAATTGTATATGTGTGAAAGCAGCGAAAATGAGCATAGAAGAAACAATGGGGCTACTTTATTAAGCTTTTAAAATGTGAAAGTTACACAAAATTGCGGAGTGGGCTCTATATACTACTGCGTCATTCATTAATACTGTGATAAAGGAAAGAACTGTAGAAAGTGAAGATCTCAAACAAAAGCATCAATTTCTGGAGAACCTAGGCAGATCTCGCAGCATGTGTGGAGACAAAGCAGAGATAAAATTTCCTGTCCAATGACTTCTCTTCAGAAATCAACCAATGTTATGATAGTTATGAGGGCTGTCTAAACAACAAACAACGCAGTGCACTCCTAACTTGGTGAATTTATTGTCAAAATCAATTTAAATGAATATTGGCCAGTAATGTAAACAGGGAAGGATTCCACATAAAGTGGTATACATTTTCTGTATATGACCAACAAACAAGGTATTGTCCGAAAACTAAATGTCTCAGGCGGAAAAAAAGAAATGGGATCAGTAATAAGCCATTAAGTCCCTAGAGCCTGCTGAGTCACTCAATAGAATCATGGCTGATCAGACGTTCATCGCACCCACTTCCCTGCCCTTTTCCCAAAACGCTTGATTTTTCAACTAATAAATGTTCTATTTTCCTCATCCTTAAATACATATGAGTCTGGTTCTCAGTAGTCTGTTGCAAAGAGTTCCAAAGACTCATAACCCTCTGAGGGAAAAATAAATTCCTCGTCATCTCAACTTTATGTAGATATCCTTGTATTCTGGTACAATGCTCTCTGGTTTTAGACTCTCCCATGAAGGTAACATCCTTTGAAGATTTAGCATGCCAACCGCTTAAATTATCCAAATTGTATCATTGAGATCACTTTTTAGTCTTCTGGACTCTAATGAGGATAGGCCCAAATAGTTTGCCTTTTCCCTCCGTGACAAGAACGTAATATTAAGGATCATCCTCATCAAACTTCTTTGAACTTTCTCCAAACACTTTCCCTAGATAAAGAATTGATAATTTCTCACTGTTCTTCGGGTGTTGTCGCACCAGCATCTTCAACTATTGCAGTAAGACCTCCCAGTTCTTATACTCCAACTCACTTAAAAAAAGGGCCAACATTCTATGTGCCTCTTTATGTGTGTGCTCATTTTCTGTTATTTGTATACAAGTACACCAAGTTCTCTTTGGTTTGCCGATTTCTGCAGATTTTTTTGTTCTCTCCAGGTAAATTACACTCTGGTCGTTTTCTCTGTCTTCAAAAATCAGCAACTTCACGACTTCCCAAATTATACTCCATTTGGCAAAGTTTTTGCCCACTTACTTAATTTATCAACATATTGCGGTAAACTGCATTCCTTTCGCAGATTTCATTTCACCGACTTTGGACTTGTCTGCAAATTTGACTGCAGTACATTCATTATATCCTACAATTCAATATCGTATCTTGTAGATTTTTACAGTCCTAGCGCTGATCCCAGGGACATCCCACAGATTAGCCACCAAAGTGGAAAAGAAAGCTTTATCCCGATTTGCACTATATGCCCATTGGCCTCTTTTGAAATAAATTCGATTTCCATGAAATTCTCTTTTTTTAGAACAGAATATTTTGAAATGTTCAGCTTTGGGTTCAGGATGAAATCAAAGGTATTTCTAACAAACAGATAGTCAGCTAATTGCAAGATTAGAAAAACGGGTGAGCAGTGGAATAGTGGGGGAGCTGACAGAGGCACTGAGATTACAGCTATTACCTAAGTGTTAGATGATCACAAATACAAATAACTTAATTTCAAGAAGTTGCTTACTTTTATAAGTTCAATGCCATTGTGTAAACGAGGCATGGAAATTGAAAGCCTTTAAAGAGTTCAAGCACAGAAATTTTGAGCTTTAAATCATATTGAAAAAGAATTGTTCGGATTTTGGCGTTTTGAAAGAAACTGGAAAAAAAATCGACGAAAGGTGTAGAACTGTTGAAAAACGAGGAAGAGCTTTGAATGTTCAATACGAAACAAACTGAAATAAGACAACTAACCACCGGGAAGGTGGAAGTAGAGGACAGAGGGAGAGAGAAAAGTAGTTTCATATGTTCTGACTGGGTGTTGTGTTGTACGGAGGAATCAATGAAAAGAATAATATGAACAAAATATGTGTTTTTTTTTCAAGAATGTTAATAGAAATTCTATTTTGGAAAAGGCGTTTGAAATTAATGAACTAAAGTGCAGTCAGATAGAAATGGGTTTCGTCAAGCGCTTAACAGCAATAACGGTGTGCTGCGTCCCCTTTAGAATACTACATACTACATTTAAGATAAAATATCGGGGTTTTTTTGGGACGGGTGCATCGAAACAAAAAACATAAAATATATTTTCTTCACACACCAGGCACTGTTAAAATTCCAACATTATAGGACGTGGCTGGAGCAATATGGTCTGGAATGAAATTGAAATTCTGTAGAATGGTCTACAAAATGTGTCTGCTCGGCTATCTGGCCTTGAACACAAGGTTTAATTGTTTAATGCTATCAACTAATGAGAAAGGCAAATGATTGTGCGAGCTACTGGAAGCGGAATGGTGGATAAAAGTGGAGGAAACGTCTTGCTGAAAGCCATATGGACTCTGGTGAGAACACAATACCGTTGCTCTTCTACTGTCCTTATAAATGGAAAAACATATATTTTAAAGTATTTCAAGAAGGTTTCACCCTGTCGAGTTTGGCGTGGAAAAAGGAAAAATATTTGGCTTAGAGTAAAACGTTCAGCAGGACTAAACCTTGGAATTGAAGTTTTGAAAAATGACCAATGAAGATATATAACCTTAAACCTTTCTGGAGCGGCTTCTCATGGGACCTGATGAGAGGCTATTTTAGGTCTTCTGGTGACTGAATCTCGAATTAAGGGAGGGCCAGTTCAGAATGGATTCTCTCCCATTCTAGATGGAACTGAGGAGGAATGTCTCAATTTTGATGGCTGTCAATCTTTGGAAATCTTCAAACAAAACAACGGGTGTGTCTTCATTCAGAGTTGACTTAAGTAGATTGTTAATTTTCAAGGGAGTTAATGCCTCTGATGAAAATGCAGCCAAGTGGGACAGCAGATACATCTTGTTAAGTCATCAACATAGTGTATAGAGGTAAATGCTCAATCGTCTGAAAGATTGTTCTTGCTCTTATTTCTTACATTATTATTTGGAAGGCAACTGTCAGCACCTATCAGATAGATGCCAACTCATGCGTCACGTAGCAAGATTACAGTAATTGCTAATTTGCAAACTGTTGATTTTCAGAAATGTTGCACAATTGCAATTTCAACATTGCATTTAAACTTTCCTAATACACTATTACATTTTAACACTAAATCCACTTTCTCACAGTTCTCTTTATGCCTTCTCATATGACTTCCGCAGCAAAAGTATAAGGCATTTGTTATGGGTATTTAAAATATACTTTTCGCTAAGGAAGCGAACTTATTTTCACCCATTGAATGACCAACAAGCGACCGCGGTGCAAACTAAAACAGAAATTGCTCAAATGAGGAAAGTGGACAAAACTTTGATAAATCAACAATCAGAAAGACAAGAAGAAAACGTACTTGCCTGGAATTAGACACTGTTAATGTGGATAGAACAACATCAGGGAAATGAAATTGATAGGTAGAAGAGAGACCACAAGAGGGGGTGGGCATGATCATGGGAACATGGGATGAGAATGTTACGATTACTGCAGGCTGTAGTGGTTTCTAACGCTAATGACAAGTAAAGGGCCCCATGGAGGAAGTCGAACAGGATGATTAGATCTATGAGTACTTACGGGAATTAACCAGATGGAGAAAGGGCTAAGGGGGTTGGTGGGGGGTGGGGGGTGAGGGGGTGCAAAATTGCAGTATTGAAAACAATGAATGCCCAGATGGAAGATCCATAATTTAAATCTTTCCACCAAGGTTTTATGACGAAAACAATTAAAAATCCGAGGGGCACTTTTTTTTCTCTCCTTAAATAAGGAATGAAGTGAAAAGGCACTTACCAAACATTAGCAGAATTGATACGACTACCTTCTGGATAAAGGGTTTCGGACAATATACCTGCATTGTGAAGCAGTAACCCTTTGGCTGTTCCTCTGGCTGAGACCACAACTCCAACAGAGACAGTAAAGAGAGGAAGAAAGGAAATGACTGGCTTGGATGTGATATATCAGAGCTCGTATATGAAAATAAATGGTTAAAGGTGTTGCTAAACCGAATAGGGACGCAGTGGTATGGGAGGGGCAAGCAAACTGTGTTTCACATGGTCTAATACACAGAATCGGCTCTAGCAACCCAGAAGCAATTGAAATGGAGAGATCAGCCGTTACCTATGGCAACTGATTCCCCATTTTCTTCCGACCATCCTTCCCACTCCCGCCAACCTCTCTTTCCATTCCGCCCCCCACAGACTCATCCCACTCCAGTGCTCACATGCACAATGGCTCAGAAATAAATTGTAAGGTGGATATCGTGCTGACTTTCGTTTCTTGGTAGTATCTAGTCATGGCCTTCTACTCAAATAGAAACATACTCTCTGTATCTCTTCTATAAAGTTTGAGTCTTCATGTTGTTGTAGAAAAGGACCCCATAGCTAATTTCTACATGTTGAAAGACACCAGTGTTAAGATTTAGCTATGAAGGGAGGCCGGCAGTCGAATGTTATGCCACCCAGGCTAGGTAATTTAATATTCACCTTGCCAGGACAAGGTTGAGAGCGACGAGGAGATTGTTCCAATTCTTTATTCTCCTTGGCATGAGGTGTCTTTCTGGCTGCACTAAATAATTTTTATCAAGCATAGAGCTAAGAGCGCAGGAATACAGAACCTGTTAAAAAAAAAAAGACAAGGAGCAGGAATAGGCCATTTGGCACATCCAGCCAGCTCCAATTTTCATCATAATCATGGCTGATAATTCAGCTCAGGACTCTGCTCCCACTTGCTCTCCATACCTTTTGACCACTTTAGCTATATGGATGATATATAACACTTCTTTTGAAAATATTCAGTGAATGACGTGAACTGCATTCTTTGGCAGATAATTCCACAGGTGTATTACCCTCTGCGTGAAGACATTTCTCCAAATCATAGCCCTAAATCGTCTAAATAGTATAAGCTGTAATCTTTGTTTCTCAACTCCCTAGTCATCAGGAACATTCTTCTTGCGTTTACTTTCTCGACTTCGGTTAGAATTTTATAGGTATATGCAAGACCACCCCGAATTATTGTAACCCCTACTGAATATAGTCGTAATCCATCCTTTTTGTTCTTCATACACCTGTCCAGCTATCCCAGGAATCCATCCAGCAAGCATCCATTGCACTCCATCTATAGACAGAGCGTCATTCCTAATGTAAGAAGATCAAACCTGCATAGAATAGTCCCGCTGTCTTCTCACCAATGACCTATATAATTGCTGAAAAAAACACCTCTAATCCTAAATGTGAATGCCCTCTTAATAAAGGCTGACGTATCTTCTACCTTCTTCACTGCTTGTTGCACTTGCATGCCTCCATTTAGTGACTGGTCTCAAAGTTGACAACTTCACATTTACCCACTTTGTACTTCATCTGCCGTCTATTTGCCCACATACTCAACTTGCCTGAATTCCACAGAGGCACCTTTGAATCCTCCTGATATTTGCATCATCTGAGAATTTGGAGGTATCACATTCAATGACCTCATCAAAACCTATTTGTTACTCGTCTGTGTTCCATGCCTGCCACCATTTATTTATCCACTTGCTTTAATTTTACAAGGTAATCACTTATGTAGAACTTTATCACAATCATTGTGAACGTTCAAGTAGGCCTTTTGTACTCGCACACCATTATCAACTTAATGTCCTCGAAGGCTTTCAGTACATTCGACAAGCATGATTTCACTTTCGCAAGCCATGCTGAGTCTGCCCAATTCTGCCACATTTAGCAAGTACAAGGTGATTAGATATCAGATAATGAATTGTAGGATTTTGTACTTTATTGATATCTGGTTGATTGATGTATAATTTCCTGTTTGTCTGTTTTCTTTTCTATAATAGACGGAACACATGATCTATCTTTCAACACTGAGCAACAGCTCCAGGCTTCATGTAATTTTGTAAGATGACCACCAATGCATCCATTATTTCTGGAGCATCTTCATTCTGTGATGCACGTTATCGGACTTGAAATATTTATCAGCCTTCATTCACATCAGTTTCCCTCACAACATGCTATTACCAGTAGTGATTTCTTCAACGCCTTGACACTACGTTCCCCAATATCTCTGAGGCATTGTTTCTGTCCTTCTTTGTGGAAACAAAACTAAAGTACGTTTTTTAAATGTTCTGTCATCTCTTTATTCGAAGCAAAATTCGCCTTTTTTTCGGAGAGCAGGGGAAATTAATTTGTACTGATAATGTACATCCTGTTGAAGCAATACAGACAGCATACAGATTCCATTCATTCGTCATTATCCTACAGAGTATGACACATTCTGGAATGAGTTCCAAGATTTATAACGTTCAAAATATCAATCCAATATTTAACAAATTGGCAAAATACCCATAAGTGCAGGACAGATATGTTGATCATGAAATGATAGTAGAAAAGTAGTTCAAAAAAAGGATTTAGATGCTTAAAAAGAAATAAGAAAGAGGCGGAAGCGTGGCATTTCTAGTCAGGGCTAGTACAGCAGCTACTGAAAGGCAATTCAAGAATGATGTGTCTACAGAGTCAGTTTGGGTTGAGGTCCAGAACAAGAAAGGAGCAGTCACTTTGTTGGGTTTTTTTTAAAGATCCTCTAATAGTTGCAGAGAAGTGGAAGAACAAATTGGGAGGCAGATACTAGAAAAGTGCAGAAGTCACAGGTTTGTATCCATGGGTGACTTCAGCTTTCCGAATATTGATTGGAAACATTTTAGTTGTAATGGTTTAGATGGAGCAAATTTTGTCCAGTGAGTTCAGGAAGGATTCCTCACACGGTATCTAGATAGACCAACACGACAAGAGGCCACTTTGGATTTGATGCTTGGCAATGATACGGGCCAAGTGTTAGACATGTTGGTAAGAGAGCATTTTGGCAGTGGTGATCATAACTCTGTTACTTTTACAATAGTCATGGAAAAGGATAGGTACATACAGCAGGGTAAGCTTTATAATTGGGAGAAGGGTAATTACAATATTGTTAGGCAAGAACTGGGTAACATAAATTTGGAACAGATGCTGTCAGGGAAGAGCACTATTAAAATGTGGGGATTGTTTAAGGAGATTGTTTTAGTGTGTGTGCTCGATATGTTTGTCCCTAGCAGGCAGGGAAGATGCGGTCGAGTGAGGGAGCTTTGGTTGTCAAGAGAGGTGGAACGACTGATTAAGAGGAAGAAGGATGCTTATATAAGGTTTAGGAAACAAGGAGCAGAAAAGACTCTAAAGGGACGCAAGTTATCCAAGAAGGAGCTGAAGAAAGGGCTTAGGAGAGGTATAAGAGGGCATTAGAAACCCTTGGCAGATATGTTCAAGGAAAACACCAAGGATTTGCATGTACATGAGGAATAAGAGAATGACCAGAGAAAGGGTATGGCCGATCAAGGGTTGTAAATGGAAATTATGCACGGAGCCTAAAGAGAAAGGAGAGGTCCTTAATGAAAGCTTTTCTTCGGAATTCACAACTGAGAGGGACCTAGTTGTAGAGGAGGGCAAAGTGAAACAGGCAGGGAGGCTAGAGGAGTTCAATGTTCGTAAGGAAGATGTACGAGGAATTTTGAGCAACTTGAAGATAAATAAGCCCCCAGGCTTGATGGGATTTATCCAAGGATTCTATGGGAAACAAGGGAAGAGATCGCAGAGCCTTTGGCGATGATCTTTTCGTCCTCACTGTCCACATGTATAGTGTCAGAAGATTGGAGAGAGGCAAATGTCATTCCCTTGTTCAAAAAAGGGAATAGGAATAAGCCTGGAAATTACAGGCCAGTTAGTCTTACATCAGTGGTGGGCAAATTATTGGAAAGGGCTCTGAGAGATAGGATTTATGATCACTTGGAAAGGCACAGTTTGATTCGTGACAGTCAGCATGGATTTGTGAGGGGGAGATCATGCTTCACAAACCTTACTGCATTCTTTAAAGAGGTGACCAAACACGTGGATGAAGGTAGAATAGTGGATGTGGTATACATGGATCTAAGTCAGGCGTTTGAAAAGGTTTCCCATGGTAGGCTCATGAAAAAGGTAAGGAGGGATGGGATAGGGGGAAATGTGGCAGATTGGATTCAGAATTGGCTGACCCTCAGAAGACAAAGGGTGTTAGTGGACGGAAAATATTCAACATGGTGCTCAGTTACGAATGGTATACCAAAAGGGTCTGTCCTGGGTCCTCTCCTGTTTGTGACTTTTGTAAATGATTTGGATGAAGGAGTGGAAGGGTGGATTAGCAATTTTGCGGACAATGCAAAGATGGGTCGCGTTGTGGGCAATGTGGAGGTCTATTCTAGGTCACAAAGGGACATTGATAGGATGTAGAGCTGGGCTGAGAAGTGGCAGATAGAGTGTAATGCTGAAAAGTATGAGGTGATGCATTTTGGAAGGACAAACTTGAAAGCAGAATACAGGTATAACAGAAAGATTCTTGGCGGTGTGGGGGAGCAGAGGGATCTTTGGGTTCATGTCCACAGTTCCCTGAAAGCTGACACCCAGGTGGATAGAGTTATTAAGAAGGCGTATGGTGTGTTCGCTTTCGTTAATAGAGGGATTGAGTTCAAGAGCATGAAGTTATGCTCCAACTATACAAAAGCCTGGTTCGGTCACACCTGGAGTATTGTGTCCACCTCTGGTCGCGTCATTACAGGAACGATGTGGAAGCATTGGAAAAGGTGCAGAAGAGATTTACCAATATTTTGCCTGGAATGGAGGGAACGTCTTATGAGGAAAGGTTGAGAGAGCCAGGACTTTTCTCTTTAGAACGACGACGGATGAGAGGTGAATTGATAGAGGTGTACAAAATGATCCGAGGTATAGATAGAGTAGACAGCCAGAAATTTTTCCCTTGAGTGGAGATAGCTATTACGAGGGGCTATAGTTTTAAAGTGAGTGGAGTTAGATATAGGGGAGACGTCAGAGGCAGGTTCTTTACTCAAAGAGTGGTAGGGGCGTGGAATGCATTGCCGGAGAGGGCAGTGAAGTCGGCCTCATTAGGGGCATTTAAGCGGCTATTAGATAGGCATATGGATAATAGTACAAGATAGGGGTGGAGGTTAGATAGACCTTAGGATTAGGGTAAAAAATTTGGCGAAACATCGTGGGCCGAAGGGCCTGTTCTGTGCTGCACTGTTCTATGTTCTATGTTCTAAAAACTACAATATGCAATATAGGTGCGGATGTCATTCAGTTTCACAGTCACAGATCACAGGCTTAAGTGTTAGCTTAGACTTCGACGTTAATCTTGTAAAGTTAGTAAAAGGAAAATGATATCTATCCCTCCATGGTGAATTCAAGAAAGTAACAGTGGATTGTGAATGATGTGATAGATGCTGGATCACTTTCCCATTATTTTGTCAAGGAGAGGAATTTAACCCTTCAGAAATGACTCTACAAAGCATTTAGACTTAATTGTATAGGCACATATTAAACTCATACTTCATTAAACAACAGACTTACATTCTGTCCCTATTACAGATATTCATAAATATATACACACAATCTCCAACGCAGATAAATGCTCACACTGAAACCACACCCACACACTCACAGCGGAACACATAATATGTACATGCACTTTGATACATGTAAACACATTGAGAGGTTAATCGGTTCATTTAGGAATCATATCAGTTTATATCACTGACAGAGGAGTCTCCACAAAGACAGTACCTGTTCATCTCACTGTGAGAGGATTAATTTTACACAGAGGTGGTTCCCTTGTATCTCACTGAGTGAACAATGCCTTCGCACAGAGAATTGCCAGTGCCTCTCCCTTTTTGAGGAGTATCTACATATGCACGATGTGGCAAAGCTTTCACTGCCAGTCGTGTTATTCATTCAGAAAATCCCAGTAAATGAGACAGGAGATTTCACTTTGAGTCTGTGACAGCATCTTATGCAGCGAGAGGTCTCTCTTCACACAATGAACAGCTACAGTTCCATGAACAAAAGTCAAGGGTCAGTAAAAGGGAGTGAGGCAAAAATGATTGTGCCTGTCTTGCGATAAGCCTGCTATCTTTAGTTGGAAATATTTTGTAATCAATTGTTAAGGAAATCCTAACAGCACATCTTGAAAAGCGTAATTTAAACAGAATCAACATTCACCAAAGGAAATCGTGCCTGCCAAGTTATTAGGCATTTTCGATAAATTGTCAAACAGCGTGGATAGAGGGGAGTTAGTAGGTGTGCTATATTGGTTATATGTATCCAACTTACTTTCGACGAGAAGATATGGCCCCTTAAATATCAGTAAAGCAGCTTATGTGAGAAACCAGTGGAGAGGGTGAGTGCTTGAGCAAGTATTTTGCATCATTGCTCACTGTGGAGAAGGATATGGAAGATAAAGACCATGTGGAAATAAATAAATAAATAAATCAAGAAAACTGTCAAAATTACAGAGGAGGAGGTACTGGCTGTCTTAAAACGCATACAGGTGAATAAATCCCCGTGACCTGATCAGGGGTACCCTAGAAATCCCTGGAAAATGAAGGGAGTGATTGCCGTGGCCCTTTGCTAAAATATCTGTATCATTGAATGGCACAGGTGAGATGCTGAAAGACTGGAGTTTGTCTAACATAGTGCCACTATTCAACAAATTTGGCAAGGAAAATCCTGGTACTGTAGATCAGTGGTGGACAAGTTGTTGTAGGGAACAGGGCGTACATGTATTTGGAAAGGCAAGAACTGATTAGGGGTAGCCAATGTGACTTTGAGCGTGGGAAATCGTGTCTGAAAATGGAGTATAATGCGGAAAAGTGTGAGGTGATTCACTTTGGAAGGAGTAACAGGGATACAGAGTACTGGGCTACTCGTAAGATTCTTGATAGTTTGGATGAGCAGAGAGATCTCGGTGTCCATGTGCATAGATCCCTGAAAGTTGCCATCTAGGTCGATAGGGTTGTTAAGAAGGCGTACCGTGTGTTACGTTTTATTGATAGAGGGATTGAGTTTCGGAGCCCTGAGGTCATGTTGCAGCTGTACAAAACTCTGGTGCGGCTGCACTTGGAGTATTGCGTACAGTTCTGTTTGCCGCATTATAGGAAGGATATGGAAACATTGGAAAGGGTGCAAAGGAGATTTACCAGGATGTTGCCTGGTATGGAAGGAAGGTCTTACGAGGAAAGGCTGAGGGACTTGAAGCTGTTTTCGTTAGAGAGAAGAAGGTTAAGAGGTGACTTAATAGAGACATACAAGATGATCAGAGGATTAGATAGGGTGGACAGTGAGAGCCTTTTTCCTCAGATGGTGACTGCTAGCACGAGGGGACATAGCTTTAAATTGAGGGGTGATAGATGTAGGACAAATGTCAGAGGTGGGTTCTTTACTCAGAGAGTAGTAAAGGCGTGGAATGCCCTGCCTGCAACAGTAGTAGACTCGCCAACCTTAAGGGCATTTATATGGTCATTAGATAAACATATGGATGATAATGGAATAGTGTAGGTTAGATGGGCTTCAGATTGGTTTCACAGATTGGCGCATCATCGAGGGCCGAAGGGCCTGTACTGCGCTGTAATGTTCTATGTTCTATTATAACTTGATTGAGTTTATCAAGAAGGAACCAAGAGGATTGATGAGGACAGAGTGGTACACATGTTTGCTATGGAGTTCAGTAAGACATATAACAAAATTCCTCATGGTAGACTGATGAGCAAGGTTAGATCACATGGAATACAGGAGAAATAGCCATTAGGATACAGAACTAACTCAAAGATAGAAAACGGGGAGAGGTTGTGAAGGGTTGCTTTTCAGACAGGAGTCCTGTGACAAGTGGTGTAATACAAGGGCTAGTGCTGGGTTTAACGTTTTTGTCATTTGTATAAATGATTTCCATGTGAACATAGAAATTATGGTTAGTAAGTTTGCAGATGACACCAAAATTGGAGCTGTAGTAGACAGACAAGAAGGTTATCTCAGAGTACAATGGAACATTGATGACACGGGCCAATGGACCAAGGAGTGGCAGTTGGAGTTTAATTTAGATAAATGTGAGGTGCTTCATTTTGGAATGTCAAATTAGGGCAGGACTTGAATACTTAATGGAGAGTCCTGGGGAGTGTTTCTGAACAAAGAGACTTTGGTGTCATGGTGCATAGCTCCTTGAAAATACAGTCGCAGGTAGACAGGATAGTGAAGACGGCGTTTTGCATGCTTGCCTTCATTGGTTAGTGAATAGTGTATCTGAATTGGGAAGACATGTTAGAGCTGTACAGGGCATTGGTTGCGCCACTTTTTGCGATAGAGCATGCAATTCTGATCTCCCTGGCATAGAAAAGATGTTGTGAAACTTGAAAAGGTTCAGAAATTATTTCCAAGAATGTTGCAAGGTTTGTAGAGTTTGAGCAATAAGCAGAGGCTGAATAGATGTGGCGCTATTTTCCCGGAGCATCAGCGCTGTGGGTGACCTTATTGAAGTTTATAAAAGCATGAGGAGCATGGATATGGTGAATAGACAAGGACTTTTCCCCAGGATGGTAGAGTCCAAAACTAGAAGGCACTACTAAGTTTGAGGCGAGAGGGGCAAGATTGAAAAGGGACGTGAGGGACAACTTATTTCCAAGCAGGTGGTAGTTCATGTATGGCATGAGCTGCCAGAGGAAGCAATTGAGGAAGGTACAATTATAACATTTAAAAGGCATCTTGATGGTATGCAAATAGGAAGCGTTTAGAGGAATATGGACCAAAGGCTCTCAAATGGGACAAGATTTATTTTGGGTATCTGGTTGGCATGGGCGAATGGACCGACGGGTCTGTTCCCATGCTGGACAGTTCTATGACTCCATGACAGTAAGAACTTCAAAAAGATAAAGTCATAAGGAATGAGTCCACGGACACAAAGGTAACATGTTAACATAGATAGATAATTGGATTTAGGCACGAAACAACAATTGTGAATGAACGGTGTTTTTTTCTCTTCAGGTTGTCAAGCTGTGACAATTGGGATTCCACTGTAATGAGTGCTGGGACTGAAAGTGTTTAAAATATATATGACTCACTTGGAGGAGGGAAGCATGTTAACATGTTAACATGGATAGATAATTGGATTTAGGCACGAAACAACAATTGTGAATGAACTGTGTTTTTTTTTTCTCTTCAGGTTGCCAAGCTGTGACAGTTGGGGTTCCAGTGTAATGAGTGCTGGGACTGAAAGTGTTTAAAATATATATGACTCACCTGGAGCAGGAAAGCGAATGTCCTGAGTCCAGATTTCCAGATGACACAACAAGCCGGTCGAAAGGCAAGTTGTGACTGGCATACGAACAGTTTACAGAGAGGCATAGATATGTTAAGTAGGTGGGCAAAATTTGGCCGATAGAACACAACGTAGCACAAGTACAAAGTTGTTCATTTTGGAGAGGACGACAAAAGACCTAAGTATTATTTAATTGCACACAGTCTGCAAAGGACTACAATGTTCTTGGAACGTGGGCTTGACTCACGCACAGCAGATAATGCAATTTGAATTCAATTTTAAAAATCTGGAATTTAGAGTCTACTGATGGCCAACGAATTGTCAGTAAAGCAAACAAATAAACAAAAAAACCCCATCTGGTTCACTAATGGTCTTCAGGGAAAAAAAGTCTGCCAACTTCAACTGGTCTGGCCTACACATAACTCCAGATCATAACAATGTGGTTGAATCTCAATTGTGCTTTGCAATGGCTTAGCAAGCCATTCAGTTCTATCAATCGCTACGAGGTCTCAAATAAATGAGACCAAATGGAACACCTGTAATTGAACTACGAACTGGAAAAGACAACAGCAGAAACAGCCCTGTCGACCCTGCAATGTCCTCCTTACTAGCATCTGGGAGCAAAAACCAAAACCCTGAGAGCTATCTCAAAAACTCGTCAAGCAGCAGACTAACACAGTCATACTCACGGATTCATACCTTACAGATAATGCCTCAAGACATAACAATCACCGTCCCTGATGTATGTTGTGCCTCACTGGAAGGACAGGTATGGCAGAGATGATGGCACGGTTGCATGCAATCGGGAACGATTTGCCCTGGGAGTCCTGAACGTTAGCTTCTTACCAGCAAGCGAATCGTGTATTCAATTTGCCAATTCTCCCTGGATTCCATGCGATCTAACCTTCCAGAGTAGTCTACCATGTGGAACCTTATCAAAGGCCTTACTGAAATCCGTATAGACTGTATCTACCACCTTGCCCTTATCAAACTTCCGGGTCCTTCATAAACGAGCTCTAAAAAATTTGTAATCTATGATCTCCCACTCACAAAACCTTTTTTTTTATTGCTAATCAAGTCCTCTCTTTCCAAATGCTGTATTTCGTATCACTCAGAATCTTCTCAAGTAATTTACCTACCATAGATAGTAGGCTTACTAGTCTATAGTTCCCAGTTTTATTTTACTTGTGATCACATCATGAAAAAGGGCAAAACATTCGCTACCATCCTGTCTTCCAGGACCACACCCATGACTAACGATGTTGTAGATATATCAGGCAGGGCTCCCACAATTTCTTCTCTAGCCTTTTGCAAGGTTTTTAAATATATCTGGTCACGACCAGGAGATTTATCCACCCTTATACATTTTAATACGTTCAACACCTCCTCTACTGTGATATCAACTATCGGCAAGATATCGCCACTAAATTGCCTAAGTTGCCAAGTTTGCATGTCTTTCTACACGGTAAAAGCAAAGGAGAAATATTCATTGAGGACCTGGCCCATCTCCTGCGTTCCATGCATATATGTGTGGCCCTTGTGGGGTCCTATTTTCTCTCTGATAAATCTTTTTGATTTAATATACTTGAGGAATCTCTTTGGGTTCACGCTAATCTCAGCCAAAACTAATTTGTGCCCCCTCTCTCTGGTAAATCTTTTTGATTTAATATACTTAAAGAATCTCTTTGGGTTCACGCTAATGTCAGCCAAAGCTAACCAGTGCCCCCTTTTCGCCCTCATTATTTCCATTATCTTTAAAGTCCTGTACCCCCTATATAAATACAGGGATCCCGCAAATCCCAACTGCCTGTACCTGAACCATGTCTCCATCTTTGTGACAAAACCTCAATATCTCTTGTCATCCAGGGTTCCTCCTTCCAAACTTGTTCTTCACCCTCACAGGAATAAAAATAAACTAAGCTCTAGCTATCATACTTTTGAAGGCCTCCCGCTTGCTGGAGGTCCCTTTGCCTGCAAACAAATTTCCAGTAAACCCCTGAAAGCTCCTGTCTAATTCCAGAAAAAAAAACTGCCTTGCTCCAATTTTGAACTTGAATCTGTGGACAAGTTTTGTCCTTCTCCATAATTATTTTAAAATTAATAGAACTATGATCACTGGTCCAAAAGTGCTCATCCAGTGTCATCTCAGTCGCCTGTCCTGCCCTATTTCCAAAGTAAAGACCGGGTTTTGCCCTTTCCTGAGTAGGACCCTCTACAAACTAATTGAAGAAACTTTCCTGGACACAGTAAAATAAAATCCACCATTTTTAAGCCCTGAGCACTATAGCAAGTCCCATTCTATATGAGGGAAACTATAATCCCCTACGATGTCAACTCCATTTCACCTGCAAGTCTCCTCAGTCTCATATACGTTCCTTTAATTCCCGTTGACTATTTGGGGATCCGTATAACAGCCCCAATTACGTCACTATCCCCTTCTTATCCCCAGAAAGGCACACTGCATGATCCCTCAGTTATTTCATCTTTGACTATTGCTTTGATACTTCCCTTAATCAAAAATGCAACTCCCCCTACACTTTTTCCTCCACTTCTGTCCCGCCTGAAAGACTTGTATCCTAACACATTAAGCTGCCAGTCCTGCCTTCTCCTTGCTGTGTTTCTGTAATAGCTATAATATCCCAGTCCCACTTACCTATCCACGCCATGAGTGCATCAGCCTTACTTGTCAGCTCTCTTGAATTGAAATAGATGCAATTTAACCTGTCAGGTATTCCTCGCTCCCAGTTGTGTTCGAGCCTGACCTGTGTCTTCAACTTCCTTTTTCTAATTGCTGTATCTCCTTCCAGCCTCGCACTTGCCTCCCTGTTGTTAAGGATTTCACTCCCCTGCCAATCTACTTTAAACCATCCCTTGTAGCGCTGGCAAATCTGTCCACCAGGTTATTTTTCCCCTTCCAGTTCAGGTCCAGAGCGTCCCTCTTGAGCAGGTCACCTCTGCCCCAGAAAATATCCCAATGATCTAAGAACCTGAATCCCTGCTCTTTATATCAGTTCTTTAGCCACGTATTCATCTGACATATCCTCCTGTTCTGACCATCACTAGAATGTGGCACTGGAAGTAATCTGGAATTATCGCTTCGAGGTCCTGTTTTTTAACTTTTGTCATAGCTCTCTATAATCGCTGCGCAGGACCTAACCTGCACAATGATTTGTGGTTGTCTGGGTGACAAAGGAAGTACACAGAGAGTGCAGGAATCCCCTCTGACTATTCCCCTAGAAAACAAGTATACCGTTTTGGATACTGTTGGGGAGATGACCGTTCAGGAGAAGGCAGCAGTAGCCAGGTCAGTAACACTACGACTGCCTCAGGGGCCTGCTGTCTGCCTGCACCTCGTGTGTGACCACTTCACTAAAACTCTCATCAATGACACGCTCAGCATCTCAGATGAACCTGAGTGCAGCCATCTCCAGCTTCAGCTCCCGTTCCCTAACACGGTCTTCTGGGAGCTGCAGCTGGGTGAACTTCCCACTTTTGTGGTCATTAGGGACAATGGAATTCTCCCCGATTTCCCAACCCCTGCAGGAGGAGCATGCCATGGGACTGACGAAGGGTTTCAGCACCAAACGTTGATTTTCCTGCTCCTCTGATACTGTGTCACCTGCTGTGCTTTTCCAGCCTCACTCCGATAAACTGACCACTTAAACAGTGTCTACAAGAGCAAGTCAGAGGCTTCAAATACTGCAGACAGTAACTCACTTCCTGACTCACCAAATACTGTCCACATCTATAAGGTGTAATGCAGGAGTGTGATAGAATATTCCTGACTTGCCTGGATGATTGCGACTCCAACAACACTTAAGAAGGTTGACACCATCCAGGATAAGTCAACTCAGATCATTGGCACTATGTCCACAAATATCCAATCCCTCCACCATTTCTGGTCAGCAACAGCAGCGTATACTATCTACAACTTGCATTGTAGAAATTCACCAACGATCATTGCACTGCACCTTACGAATCAACGACCATTTTCACCTAAAAGGAAAAGGGCAGCAGACACATGGGAACACCACCAACTTCAAGTTTTGCTCCAAGCTACTCACCATTCTTATTTGGAAATATGTCACCATTACTTCTCTCTCGCTGGGTCAAAATCCTTGAATTTGCTACCGAAGAGCATTGGGGTCAATCCACAGCCGCTGGACTGCAGTGATACATGAAGGCAGTTCACTGCCAACTTCTCAAGGGCAACTAGGAATTGGCAATAAAGTATGGCCTGCCAGTGGCGCCCACATTCCGCAAATAAATAACTAATAATCAAATGGATTTGAGGGTGTTTGTGTATGGAACACCGAAAACTAACATAAAGGTACAGCAGTGATTATGAAGACTCGTGCAATGTTGGATCTTATGAGAAGGAAATTTCTTAATACAACCGTACAGGGTGATGATGAGACCATATCAGAGTGCTGTGAGCAGTCTTATAATTTCATAGAAGGCAGTGAAGGCTCATTAAAACGTTTCCCGTGTGGAGGGATGACTTCAGGAGCAAAAGCTAATCAGGCTGAGGTTCCACTCATCGATATTTAAAAGAGAGAGGTTATCTCATCGAAGCATTTAGGATTCTTAAGGGGCTTAACGGAGTAGATGATGAGAGGATGTTTCCCTTTGAGTGTGATTTTAGAACCAGAGGGCATTTTCTCAGAATAAGGAAAAGCCAATTTCAGACTGAGACAAGGATTAAATCTTCTCTCAGAGGATCGTGCGTCTTTGGAACCCTGTGCCACAGATAGCTGCGAGAGTAGATTCCTGTCTGTATTTAAGGCAGAGATAGATAAGCTCTTAATCAGTAGGGGTATCAATGGTGACAAGAAAATAACAGGAAAGTGGACGTGAAGAATGTTTGATCAACCATGAACACTTTGAATTATGGTGAAGTCTACAGGGGCCGAATTGCCTAACTCATTCCTATTTCTTTTAAGCGTGATCCTTATGGTTAGAATACGTGTCTGTCCCTAGTGACGTTGTAATGTTGAAAATGACAAATGAACTATGTGTAAATTGCTGTATCCTCGCTCTATTATCATGAAAATGATTGCGTTTTTGGAGGATTAGAATTTATTCTGGGTGCCGATCATAGCGTCTATGCTTTTCCGAGGCTTATCAAATCGCCTCCAATCTGATAACATGTTACTTTACCGATATCATGTGTGGTGACTCGTTCCAGTGGATTTTTCCATTTCTAAATAGCTTTTGCCTCAGTCCAATGCACCTTGAGCTGCATGCACAGAGCCCCGGCTCAGTTTGAGGCCTTTACTATATCAAAGCAGATAACATTTAATGAGTTACGAATTTCTTGTCTGCTTTAGCATATGGATCTCAGAGCAAACAATTCTGTTACTTTTCACAAGCTATATTTGCCTTGAACAAATATATTCTGCAGACTCAAATTGCTTGCATTATTGTAGAGATCCAGGTTTCCCAATCGTGCAGACACGGCTTGGGAGCCAATAATCTTTTAGTCAATACCCAACACTGCCTTGGCAATGTATATGAAGCAGTAACTGTTACAAGTGTGTTTATGCCATTTTCTTAAGACATTGTCACATCAGTTTAACATTAACAAATCATATATCTACATGGGAAGGGAATTAATTTCCGAGGCACACACAACGTTCTGACATGTTGTTTTTTTTTTAATTATTATTCATTTGTGGGATGTGGGCGTCGCTGGCTACACTATCATTTGCTGTCAATTCTTAATTGTCCTTGAGAATGTGCTCGGCGCTTCCTTTGTGACACGCTATAGGCATTGGACAGGAGGTAGGTCCACGATGCCTTTCGGGAGAGAATATATCTTGGGAATGGGCTTGAAAGTGCGTTGGCTACTGTTTCACTGCCTTTCAGTAGAAATAGTGGACCTCCTTAATAACACTGTATGCATCACAGCACACATGAACGGTGGCTATTCAAGAAGTCAGCATAATGCCATCATTTTAATTTGCAACTAGGGACCAACAGCAATTGTAAACCTCGCCAGTTACACCAACGACCTGGTAAATTATAATAAAATGATAATCGAAGGCCCATTGCAGGCATCATTGTTCATAGGCACACACAACATGTTATATTACGATTGCTGAGCAACGTCTTTCAAGATTTCAGGCCGTCCTTTGTAAACGGCCAATGCTATTTACTCCAAATTATTTAGCTGTTTTTGTTAGTTATGTTGGCTTACTGTTTCTTCCTTGCACTCAGAGTCGCCATAGTGCAGACAAAGTTATGAAGGATGATATGAGTGACGGCTGGCCACAACTCCACTCTTCACAAGTGGTGGATCATAGAAACTTGTGGGAGACAAGAAAGCCTGCTTTATTTCTGTGTACATGTTTTCTGGATGGGTGTATTGCTTTTGAGTCCCACGACTTGGTCTTAACATTCAATAATGGATGATAATGGAATAGTGTAGGTTAGATGGGCTTCAGATTGGTTTCACAGGTCGACGCAACATCGAGGGCCGAAGGGCCTGTATTGCACTGTAATGTTCTATGTTCTATGTTCTATAAGCCAATTTCAACGTGGAAACACAGACGTTGGGATCAGGAAAATGTCACTCTTCCACTCGACACTGTTCTGTCATTCAATATGATCATAACTGGTCATCAAGCTCAATACCATAATCCAGCCTACACTCAAAGAAATTGATCTCTTTATCCTCAAGAGCTTTATCAACCTCCTTCTTGAAAGAACATAAGGTTTTAGTTTTCACCACTTTTTGTGGAATGGATTTCCAAAAGTTCACCTCTCTCTGGATGAATAATTATATGCTCACGTCAGTCCTAAAATGTTCACCCGTTACCCTTAAACTATGACTCTGGAATCCCTCACCAGCGGGAGCAACCGTCCCGCGCCCAAACTGTGTAATACTGTTACAATTTTCAGTTTGCTTTACGATTCCCCCTCATTGTACTGAATGCCAGTGAATTCGATTTAACCACCTCAATCTCTCCTCATACGTCAGTCCTACTATCCCACGAATCAACTCGGTAAATGACCACTGCACTCCATCTATAGCAAGAAGTCCTTCATCAGACATGGAAAGCAAAGTTAGGCAGAATTTTGCAGATGTGGACTCACCAATGCCCTATATCATTGCAATAAGACTCTGAACGAGAATCATTGTACTATGAAGATCAATACACAGCTCGTCTTCGTTACATCCTAATGCACCTGTACACTTACTTTCACCGAATGGTGCGCGAGAACAATCAGGTCTCATCCAACGTCCCTCACTCTAAATTTCCAGCCATTCCAATATCAATCTGACCTCATGTTTAACCGTATTATAATGCATTGGCCCACTTACTCAGCGTGTCCAAATCACACTGCAATTTCATCCGTCTCACAGCTGAACCATCCACCAAGCTTTGTCTGGTCAGCAGATTTTGAGGTATTATATTTATTTCCCTCATAAAACCATTGGCAATTATAGTGAAAAGCTAGAGTCCAGGCATCGATCCCTGTGTTGCCCTACTAGTCACTGCCTTCTATTTCGGGTAAAATAAAATAGAATCACCATTCTGTGTCCTGTCTGCTAGCCAATTTTCTATACAGTGAATCAAATATCACGTACTTCAATTTCACATTTTAATTTATTATGTGGGATTTGTTCGAGAGCATACTGAACGTCCAAAGAAACCACGTTCATTGATTACCTAGATCAACTCTACAAGTTACATTGTCAAAGAATTCCAATAGAATTGTTAAGCAAACTTTTGTAAATCGAAGCAGACTCTGCCTGATTTCACCACTGTTTTCTAAGAGTTTTGACAATAGGCTCTAGTGTCTTCCACACTAATGGTATCAGATTCACCGGGCTCTCATTCTCTGTTTTCTTTCAACTATCCTTGTTTAAACAGTGGGGATACATCAACTACCCTCCCAAATGTCGGAACTGTTCCGGTATCTAAAGTATCTTTCAACGTAACGCAAAAAAATCGTTTCACTTTCTGGGGAAACTTCTTTAAGTGCTACAAAATGCAATTTATTTTGCTCTGGGACATTCAATCTCACCAAGTCCCCCGACACAATTTCTCTACTAACACAGATTCGCCTCAGTTTCTCCCTCTCTCAAAAGCCTTTGTTCCTTGTCAGTTCTAGTACCTTATTCATGTCATTCAATCTTCGGTTAAGAGAAAATCAATTATGGAGGGTCTGCAGTCACATGTACGCCAGAACAAGTCAAGCAAAATGAAGCAAAAATTGAAACATGAATAGGTTCTTCCCATTGACCCCACTACGCCAATCAAGGAGATGTCCGGTCTGTTACAGGTTTGATTACTTCATTTATGACAGCTCCTCATACCCTCTACACACCCTTTTTTCTAAAATCACCAACATCTATTTTCATATTTTCAATGATCTAGCCACCACAACCTTCTGATGTGGGAAATACGAAGTGTTCGCGGACCATTTATCTGCAACTACATTACTTTGTTCGAAATTCCAGCAACGCGAAAGCATCTTTCCAACATCCACCCTGTCAAGCCCCCTCAGAGCCTCGCTTGTATCAGTAAGTCACCTCCATTCCTTGAAACTCGAAAGAACCAAAGATCGAATCCGCTTAGGCATCTTGCTAAGTCAAATCCTTCAACCCAGAAATAAGTCTATGAATATCTTTTCGGCTGATACCTGTGCCAGCCGACAGATTTCCCTCCATCAAGGACATCAGTAAACCAATTGGATTTTAACGACAATTGCGAATTGTCACCTGGTCATCACTGGGCAAGCGTTTAAATTCCATATTTTTTTTGGATTCAAATTTCCACTGTCAGACATGCTATAATTTCAAGCGATTTCCCTAGATTTTGAATCTGGGGTTTAGCATCACGCATTAATTGACATTTTCAGTTGAATACCACCTCCTTTTCACTGGAGGACGATTTTAATGTGCGACATTATAAATGGATTTCTGTGCCTGGGTACATGTCTCGTGTATTTCTGTATGCACATAAAGCAAGCAATTAGCAGCGTAAATGAATCTTAACATACACTTCCACAGGGATGAATATAAAAGTATGGAAGTCGCGCTACAACTGGCTAAGTTAATTGCAAGTGTAAAACAGATGGACTTTGGTTCTCAAAGTCCTGATCGTAGCTTAAACACATTCTCAGGACAGTGAAGGGATAAATTCAGCAGCTGTGATGTAAGAACTTTTCATTTCAGTATTTATTTTAGATGGAATCGAATATTTTCCAAGGGAGAAAAAAACAGAAGTTGCTGGAATAGCTCAGCAGGTCTGACAGCATCTGCTGTTTTTATTTAGTACGTTTCAAGGGAAGTGGTTTTTCTCATTACAAAACCTTTATGGAAAAGAATGTGCTAGAGCTGGGTGCTGATGCCCTGTTCAAATTTGTTAAACCCAAATAACTAACTCCTAAGCATTGGGAATTCATCAGGGAGGTATTGTGGCTGTGGTTTACAAAGTGGTTCAAGCAGTCAGTGTCATCAAGCTCCATTTACTTTTCTCTCTCAAAATAAACACTGAGATGTCATTGGCTCAGACATCGATTTGAAACATTTTTATTCTTCGATGTCGCCCATTCTCCCCAAATCTATCAACTCCTCCAATAAATCCCCTCTTTCTGATTAAATTCCTCATTTTCACTTCCCTCTTCTCCGTCCCCGTCACCCTCGCCCTACTATCTTTGCAATTTCTTCTATCCCTTGCAATGTTTATCCTTCTGCTATATACAATCCGTTGCAAATCCGTCCACCGTTCGTTGACATCCTGAGTGAATGCCCCTTGTATAACTCAATTTTCAGCCTTTTCCTTTAACAAGCTTCTTCTTAATATTTTCTCACTTATCTGCTTTCAACAGAGTTCTAGCTATTGGGTGCATCCGGTTTTTGTCTACTTCCTTTTCCTTTTTTACTGCTGCAGCTCGAACTATCGTTTATGTTGTGAAATCTTATGCACAACTAGACATCTGTTCAATCAAACAAAGTCCTAAAAAATATTCTGCACAATTGTCTCAAAGTTTTAATCAAAACGCGATGACAGATTGTTCTTGGAGAACTTTCAGGTTCGTTCATAAACCAAACATTTTGTATTTGTATTTGGGAAAGTTAGGATCAGTGCTTAAATTTTGATTTTGCAATATTTCTGTATGTCAATAAGCAGTTGCCCAATATTATGAAATGTCATGTGTTGTTGGACCCAAACCAAAAAAGTTGATTTCAATCAGCAGCAAAAGCAGAAGTGCCCCTTAACCACTCTCCAAAGCCGAATACACCCTTAGTGACTTGCTTAAACTCGAATTCCCTACTTGCTCCTACAGTTCCAATGCTGAATTCTTGTAATTCATTATACCCTTGCTTGTTATATTTAGACAAATATTCATCTTTTGTTCTTCTAATTTCTCATGTGAAACTCCACCAGCTTTCAAGGCAGCGCCATCCACACCCCAACTACTCACTGAGGGAACAAAAAAAAAGCATCAAGTTACTTCATTTTTAGGCCTATTACGATTGAGAAAAGTAGACATTTCTTCATCTTGACTGCACTGACATCTTGCAATTCTCTGCACAGAACATAGTTGAGACTATGGATTTGAATGTTTTCATAAATAAACTAGACAGAGCTTTTAGGGCTAAAGGGATAAAAGAGCCTGGGATGAAATCGGGAACAGGGCATAGTGTTGGATGGTCGTCCATGGTCTAACTGGACGAAGGAGCAGGTTCTAAGTGCATAATGGCCTTCATTTATGGAATGAGGGCGTTGCACGTTAGTGCAGCATTTGTTGATCATCCCTTTTGGGCTAGAGAACAATTAAGGGTTATGCACATTTCTGTGAGTCTGGGGTCACATGTAGGTGAGACCAGGTAAAAATAGTCGTTTCCTTCCCAGATGAACATTAGAGAGCCAGATGTATTCCATCACCACCCACCCACCCAAGCACCACACCGCCACACCACCGAGCACCCCCACCCCCCACCCCAACCCCGGTAATCAACATCAAATTCATGGCCATCATGACAGTCTTAAATGCAGCCTTTTATGGAATGGAAATTCCATCAACAGCCGTGGCTGGAGTGGAATCCGCATCCCCAGAACATTTCCATGTCTCTGAATTAACACTCCAACGACAATCAGAATAGGCCGTTAACTAAGCTATGACCTTTTAGCCTCTATGTTTCTTTCCTTATTTATTAAATGACTTCCAATGAATGGGTCTTGTTCCTTTTCCTAATATGAAATGGAACATGTTGTTCCTATTTCTACCACCCAGATCTTTCATGATTTTGAAAATCGTGCATTCTCTTAGCCTTCTTCACTCCAAGTGCAAAAGCTCCAAATTCTTCAATCCAACACCAAAAGTAAAGTTTCTCATCTCTGGAAGCATTCTTGTAAACCGTTTCTGCATTCTTGTCAATGCATTCAGATAAACCATACAATATGACGCTCACAGCTGTACATAATACTCCAACAGAAGTCTTAGAATTCCCTGAATCAAGTTCAACTTCACCTCTTTGCTCGTTTACTCTGTACCTTTGTTTATAAAGTTCATGTCATTGTTTTTTTTGTCGCTCTTTGTACCTGACCTGCCACCTTCAGTGATCTGCACACCTATACACCCATGTCCCTCTGAACATTCACACCGCTGGGAATTGTATCATCTGCATTTTATGGTCTTTCAATTATCTTCTGATCAAAATGCATAACCACACGCTTCTCTTCATTGAAACATATTCGCTAACAAGCAGCTGAGTCCACCGAAATGTTCGTGTCCTTCAAGAGTTCTACACTCTCCTCCTCACATTTATAATGTTTCCAAGTTTTTTGTCATTGAAAACGTTTAAAAGTGGAAGTTTCTCACCAAAATCCAAATGCTTATATGTATCAGGAAGAGCAAGACTCCCGATATTTACATAAGCATAAATCCAGAAAAAAAATCCTTCCAGCTACCTGAAAAAAGCTTTGGTTATTACTTTCCATTATCTATTTTTTGTGCAATTTTGCGTTGAACTTGTTACTGTCCCTTCCAAATCGTGACTTGCATCTGTCCTCACAATACTGTTGTGTGGCACAATATCAAGAGCTCTCTGAATGTCCATGTTCATTACATCAGCTGCGTTTCCCTTCCTGTTAATTTTCCAAAAAAAATAGGAATTTTGTTAAACGTCATTTCCCTGTTAGAAACCCATGTTGTGTCTTTTTAATGAACCCAACACATTTCCATACAGTGACCAATTCAATGTCGGATCCATATAACTGCTAATTTGATCCTGATGTATAGAAGATTCTTTAAGTTAAATATTGGAAGAGCAGGTTTCTGAGCTTATCATTGATCCTTTCATTAAGTGAGCCGGAATGTTGTAACCATCTAGACTTTTGCCACATCCATTGAATCCAGTGCAAACTGAAGGATCTAAGGTTTTCAAATTTATCTCGTACGACCCATGTGAAATTATGTTTCTGGGAGTATGCATTGTTGCATCATTCTATTCAGTTGCTGCGATAAACTCTGATGGGAAAATTACGGTTTATTATGGAATCATTGCTTCTGGTGTTTGCTATCTCTTTTCTTGAATCTTGAGGTTTTATTTTCTCAGTAAAACTCATCGAACTACTCTAAATAAAACAAAAAGTTATTGCAGCAGATCAATGGCGCCTGATCTGGCATCACAGCTGAATACATGTTCTTTCCATTCCTAAATGATTTTTGCCAGCTGCACATGTCTGGGAAAATTAACTCACTGATTCATCCAGTATCTATTACCGTGGTGCCTGAGCTGATGTTATTTCATAGAATCATAGAATCCTACACAGTGGAAGCAGGCCAGTCATCTGGTCGAGTCCACTGCCACCCTTCAAAGAACATCCCAGCCAGACCAACCCCATTCCTGTAACACTGCATTTCTATTGGCTAATCCACTCAATGACGCATCCAGGGAAACTGTGGACAATTTAGTACCAGCAATCCACCTCGCCTGCGCATCTGGGATTGTGGGGGGAAACGGGAGCACCCTGAGCAAATCCAGGTAGACATGGGGAGAATGTACAAACTCCACACAGACAGCATCCCGGGATGGAATTGAAGCTGGGTCTCTGGCACTCTGTAGCAATACAGTTATCTACTGGACCACCATTCTTGCCACTGGATCATCACTACCGTATGGAAGCAGACTGTTCAATCCATCGTCTCCACGCTGATGCTCTGTAAAGCATCCCGCCCAGACCCACCCCCGACTCTGTAACTCTGCATTCCCATGTCTAATCTACCTCGCCTACACAACCCAGGACACTATGGCAATTTAGCATTCCAAACAACCTAACCTGCTCATCTTTGGACCATAGGAAAAAACGGAAGCACCCGGACAAAACTCATACAGACACGGGGAGAATGTGCAAACTCCACAGAGATAGTCGCCCAAGGGCAGAATCGCACCTGGGTCCTAGTACTGCGAGCAGCATGTTAACCAGTGAGACACCATTCCGCCCTTAACTCTTTTATATGTGAGTCAAATTTGCTTCTTATTTTTATTCCCGTCTCATGTTACAACTCTGACTAGAACTTCTTGTCATGCGTTACAGACTTCAATATCTATATTTATGATATTGAACTTCCACCAAAATCTACAATGAACCGACTGAAGAGTGTTGCCAGTTTGATCATAATTTCTTCAACTCGCTTCCTTTACAGACAACTTTCTGTCCACCAAGTTTGTACGAAACATTTAGATCTGTTTAATAATCGCATTCTCCACAGACTTGTGCTTTGAATGTTAAATACTTTTACTCTGCAAATTTCTTCCACATCCCTTCGCAAGGGCAAAGTGATATGTGACCTTACTTAATCCATTTTTTTAACTTAATGCACAGAAAATCTCGCGAACATGAGGCAATTTCCTGAGACCACCTGACAATATGATTGTTTTACCTTTCAGAAGTCAAATGTCTGCAGAGATGACGACCTCTCGTGATTTAGGACCTATTAATGAAGTTATGTTCAGTAATGGCCAGCAAATGAGATTTGTTGCAGGTTAAGTAAAAGGTGCCCTAGAGCCATATTGATTGACATTTTGGCTATCTGCCATTTACTCACTGCCAGAAAGTCTTTTGCTGCAAGGAAAAGAGCTGTCCGGCAATGTATTTATGATTTGCTAGATTCGGCGTGAAATCCGCGACAGGAAATTTATGAAAACTGACGGAAGATGGACTGGTAAAGATTGTTGAAGTGCAAGAAAGTTTTCCAAAACATTCCGGCACATGAACAATTTTGTGCTGTGATGAATTACTTCATCACATAAATTAAATGCCTGCTTTCTCGCCACGTTTTCTGCCTGTCTATTTAGTTAATGCATCAGATACGTTCCCTTTCTCTTATTGCTTGTGTGACATTGGCATCACTGAATTATCCAACATTTATTGCCCATGAACCTGTGAGACTATAAGATATATATACAGAATAATGGCATAAGGCCCTTTGTGTTGTCCCACCAGTCAATCATGTCTGGTATGTTTCTCAACTCCATTCTCCTGACTTCTTCTCGCAATCCTTGATCGGCTTGACAATTAATACCTATCTGTCTCTGTCTTAAAGATAAAAGGTAGTGCAGATGCTGGAGAATCCGAGATAACAAGCATGGGGCTGGATGACCTGCTGTGTTCATCCAGCCCCATGCTTGTTGTCTCTGTCTTAAATTCACTCATGACTTGCCCTCCACAGCCTCTGTAGTAATGAGTGAACCATCTTCTGGATGAAGAAATTCTTCCTCATATCAGTTCTAAAAGATTCTCACTTAAATCTGAGGCTTGGCCCTTACGTCCTATTCTATCCTTATAGTGGAAGCATCTTCTGAATGAATATCCTATCAAGGCCTCTCAGTATTTGTAAGATTAAAAAGGGGTCCTCCTAAATCATTTTAAAATCTATCAAGTACCGACGCACAGTCCTCACTCGCACCCGTTACGGCAAGCTCTTAAAACTGGGGATCAGTTTTGCAAACGTCATCGAAACTTTCTCCAGAGCCAGCACATCCTTCCTTAGATTCCCTGCACCCTTCAATGCTCACAATATTACAAATGTGGTCTGACCAGAGACTGATAGTTTTGTCAGTACATCTCTGCTCTTGTTTTCCAGCCCTCTTTAAATGGATGCTAACATTACATTTGCCTTCCTGACTACCAACTGAAGCTGCATTTTGTCATTTTCTGAATCATGATGGAGGATTGCAAACGGCTTTGGTCCTTCAAATTTCCACATTTAGAAAAAAAAACTATGCATCTCCATCCGAAATGTATACCTTCACACTTTCCCACGTCATATTCCATCTGCCACATCTTTGCATGGTCCCAGCCTGTCCAAACAGTTCTGCAGCCTCCCATTTGCTCAACATGACCAGCCCCACCACTTACCTTTGTGTCATTAGCAAAATTGCTAACCATGCAGTCAGTTCCTTCGTCCTGAGCACGAATGTATAATGTGAATAGCTGTGACCCCACACTGACCCCTGCATAACTCCACAGGTAACTGGCTGCCATCCTGTAAAACACACATTCATCCCTATTCTCTGCAGTCTGTCAGTCAGTCAATCCTTTATCCATGCCAGTATCTTGTCAATAACACCATGGGCTCCTTTCTTATTAAGCAGCCTCCTGTGCCACACCTTGTCAAAGGTCTCCTGGATAACCAAATAGATCGCACCAACCCTCTTTCCTTTGCCTCACTTGTTCATCACTTCCTCAAGAAATTCTAAGACCGTTTAAGCCTAACAAAGCTGTGCTGACTCAAGCCTATTTTACCGTGTACTTCTAAATACTCAATAATCTCAGCCATAATAAAGAATTCTGAAATCTTAATTGCAACCAAGGTCAGGTTAACCAGCATATAATTTCCTAACTTCTGCCTCCCTCCATTCTTAGACCCGAGTGTTACCTGGGATACTTTCCAATCCTCTGGGGGTCTCACTGATTCCAGTGACGCCTGAAAGATCACCAGTAATGCCTTCATAATCTCCTCGGCTATGTCCTTCATTATGCCTGCACTACGTGATTTCTCCAGATTCAGACCATTCAGCTTCCCCAGCGCCATCTATGTATTGATGCTCACTCGAATCACTGCTGCCCTCTGACGCATTTTAAATTCTGATATGCAACTGGTGTCTTCCAGCGTGAAAATTGATGCAACGTACCTCTTCAGTTCTTCAGCCATTTCTTTGTTCCCCAATGTGTCTTCTTCATCCTTATTTTTATGTGGTTCAAAACTGACTCTTATCTCACTCCTTTTGTTTATAGATATCAACAAAAAACTCTCACAATCTTCTTTTATACTGCTCACTGGCTTAAAGTTGTCTTTTGTATTCTCCCCCTTTATTTTGTTTTATGTTTGGAATTCCCTGCTGGTTTTTAAAGGCTTCTCAATCCTTTGGCTTCCCACTCATCCTCACCACATTGTGTGATCTTCCTTTTGTTTGTATGCTGACCCTGACATCCATGTCTGCATAGTTGGCTCGTCTTCCCCTTAATCTGTTTCTTCCTCCTTGGGATGAATTTTTCCTGAACAAGCTCTTGAAATTCCTTTTACTGCTGCTCCAGAGTCTTTACTGCTATCCACCCATTGCATTCAAATCTTGCCAGCACATTTCTCACATCTATAATATGCCATTACAGATTGGTGGTGACTGTAGGTCTTCCTGAATCACAGCCGTTCATGTGTTTCAGGTAAATCAAAATGGCACATGATGAGTGAGACAAGGTGTAGAGCTGGATGAACACTGCAGTCCAAGCAGCATCAGAGGAGCAGGAAAGCTGACTTTTTGGGTCTAGAACCTTCTTCATTTTCTGAATAAGGGTCTAGAACCGAAACGGCAGCTTTGCTGCTCCTCTGATGCTGCTTGGCCTGTTGTGTTCAACCAGCTCTGCACCTTCTTATCTCAGATTCTCCAGCATCGGCAGTTCCTATTATCTCTGTAACAAGATGATGAGTAGGTTAGAGAGGAGTTTGCAAATATTTGTGTGCCAACGTATCTCCTTCCTTTGAACTCCACCAAACCGGGGAAAGACATTCAGTATTCACAAAATCCATGCCACTCATCATTTTATAAATCTGTATAAGATCATCCCTCAGCCTCCAACGCTCCAGGGAAAACAGCCCCAAATTACACAATCTCTCCCTATAGCTCAATCCCGCCAACCCCAGTAACATCCATGTGAACCCTTTCTTAACTGTTTCAAGGTTCATAACATCTTTTCTATAAGAGGGAGACCAGAGTGGAATACAGTATTTCAAAAGTGGCCTAGCCAATGTCCTGTTCGACCGCACATGACCTCCCAACACTTTGTCAGTTTTCTGTCGATTGTGATCCTGGCCTGACAGACATGCTGTTAAAGCAGTTCACGAATCAGCAGAACCTTAGAATCCTGTCCTGTCCTGTGGAAATTTTGGACTCTCCTATTATAACACCGTTTGATTATTTTCTCTCAGGTTTTAATGATCACACAATATCATATTTTTCCAGTATGTTTCATGTCTTCACACCTGTGTGCAATCCTAGCAATATTCTTCATGGCCTCGCCATCTAGGATACTGACTAGTTCACCCTAATTTGTTCTTTTGATCGATTTGTTCTAAGTTTTTTGCCAGAGGTGAAAACAAAACGTTCTACCACACAAAAAAAAACCCACAGTTGTCTCTCTATGAAAACGTTAACTCGGTTTTGCTTTGTTTTGGCACCTGCAGCAATGATTGGCAACGCGCAGGGGTTCTGCCTTCTAAAGCAAATGAATTACAGTAAACCTCGATTGCTGGGGTTCTTCTGATTCGAGAACTGCTATAACATCATCTCTGTCAAACGCTACAATTCGCTTATTGTGTGTTTTAGCAGTCATAATATTTTAATTTTCAACAGATTCGGTAATAGGCTTATGAATGACTGCAAGGGAGAGAACTGTGTCCATTCTGAGAATGAGTGCAAAAGGAAATCTTTTATTTTACTTTACACGATATTTGGCAGATTTATATAACTGATGGATTTCATGACAGTACCTTAACAGAAACAATTACTGAAATAGTGATACGTTTGCTTTAAATTTTGAAAACTCATTAGATTTTGGGAATGTTCCTTCAGATTGGAAGAAAAAATAATTTAACTCCTTCGTACGAAGTAGGAGGCAGACAACAAGAAGGAAACGACAGGCCACACAGACAAACATTTTCCTCTGGAAAATGTTAGAACCAATTGTAAATAACATTAAAACAAGCAACTTGGATCGGCTAAAAGCAGAAGTTTGTGAAAGATTATTGGGCAGCATCTTCCAAATATATGACCAATTCTATCTCAAAATATAAGGGCATCACATACATAAGAGCACCACCAGCTCCAAGTTACCCTCCAAGCCTCTCAGCATATTTACTTTGAAATATCCCACTGTTCCCTCAGTGTCTGAGACCAAATTCCTGGAATTATCCCGCTGACGCAATAATGGGTCTACCTGCAGCATATGGACTGCAGAGATTCAAAGCTGCAGCTCTCCAGCACCATCTCAAGGGCGACTAGATGTGAACAGTAAATGCTGGACCAGACAGCGATCCCACATGCCACAAATTGATCAACAGGTATGCGGGCAGAGCCATCATGATTTTGGAAAATGGAAAGCAGATTCAACTAAAACATTAGAGTTATTTGAAAAGAAAACATATGTTCAAAGATTGACAGCCGAGACAAAGAAGCTCTTGAGCTCATCATTTCCTCACTGGTAACTTGTCCTGTAAGTAAAGATTTATAAGTCTTTAGTAGGTAGATTTCCAGAAGGCATTCAATACGTGCTGCAACAAAGGTGTTTAGTGAAAACAAAAAGCCCTTGTATGGCATTGTGAACAGCATTGACATAGACAGAAGAATGTCTAGGTAACTGAAATCAAATACTCAAAGTCTTTGCACCTTTTTTAGGTAAGGTGGTTATGATTAGTGGTGTGCCACAAGGTAGTTCTGGGGTCTGAAATATTTACAATTTATTAACATGATTAACATGAAATAACTGCAGGTTTGGATGCTACATTTGCTGATGATGCAATGATAAACAAAAAAAAAATGAATCGTGAAGGTGACTTAAGTAGCCCACAAAGATATATAAACGTCATTAAAGTGATGAATAATGGTCTTTAAATGGCATTTAAAGTGGAAACTTTTGCACTTATACATATCGCCAAAAGACAATCAGATGAAGACGCATAACATCTGACTGGTGCGAAGTTGCAGAGATCTGAGATGAAAGGCATGCAGTTGTCTTATTTTATGAATTGTTAGCACGCTGTAAAGTTAATCAGGGAAGGTATGTTTTACCGATAGTAGGAACTGCAGGTGCTGGAGAACCTGAGATAACAAGGTGTAGAGCTGGATGAACACAGCAGGCCAAGCAGCATCTGAGGAGCAGGAAGGCTGACGTTTCAGGCCTAGACCCTTCTTCAGAAATGGGGGAGGGGAAGGAGGTTCTGAAATAAATAGGGAGAGAGGAGGAGGCGGAAAGAAGATGGATAGAGGAGAAGGTAGGTGGAGAGGAGACAGACCTGTCAAAGGGGAGGGGATGGAGCCAGTAAAGGTACTGTAGGTGGGGAGGTAGGGAGTTAATAGGTCAGTCCAGGGAGTTTAGACCGGAAAAGGGGGTGGAATGAGTTTAGGAGGTAGGAGATGGGGGTGGGGCTTGAGTTGGGAGGAGGGGATAGGTGGGAGGAAGGACAGGTTAAGGAGGCGGGGACGAGCTGGGCTGGTTTTGGGATGCAGTAGGGGGAGGGGAGATTTTGAAGCTTGTGAAGTCCACATTGATACCATTGGGCTGCAGGGTTCCCAAGTGGAATATGGTTTGCTGTTCCTGCAACCTTCAGGTAGAATCGCTGTGACACTGCAGGAGGCCCAGGATGGACATGTCGTCTGAGGAATGGGAGGTGGAGTTGAAATGGTTCGCGACTGGGAGGTGCAGTAGCTTAGCGCGAACCGAGCTAGGTGTTCTTCAAAGCGGTCCCCAAGCTTCCGCTTAGTTTCCCCGATGTACAGGGGGCCAGAACGGGAACAGCGGATGCAGTATACAACATCAGCAGATGTGCAGGTGAACAGCTGCTTGATGTGGAAAGTCTTCCTGGGGCCTAGGATGGGGTTAAGGGGGAGGCGTAGAGACAGGTGTAACACTTCCTGCAATTGCAGGAAAATGTGTCAGGTGATGTGGGGCTGGAGGGGAGTGTGGAGCGGACAAGGGAGTCACGGAGAGAGTGGTGCCTCCGGAAAGCAGATAAGGGTGTGGAGAGAAAAATGTCCTTGGTGGTGAGGTCGGATTGCAGATGGCGTAAGTGTTGAAGGATGATGCATTGGATCCGGAGGTTGGTGGGGTGGTACGTGAGGACGAGGGGGTTTCTGTTTTGGTTGTTATTGCGGGGAGGGGGTGTGAGGGATGAGTTGTGGGAAATGCAGGAGACGCGGTTGAGCGTTTTCTCGACCACTGAGGGGGTAATGTTGCGGTCCTTGAAAAACGAGAACATCTGAGATGTACGGGTGTGGAATGCCTCATCCTGGGAGCAGATGCGGCAGAGGCGAAGGATTTGGGAATAGTCGATTGCATTTTTGCAGGAAGATGCGTGGGAAGAGGTGTATTCCAAGTAGCTGTGGGAGTCAGTGGGCTTGAAATGGATATCGGTTTCTCGGTGGTTGCCGGAGATGGAGACAGAGAGGTCCGGGAAGGAGAGAGAGGTATCAGAGATTGTCCAGGTGATCTTAAGGTTGGGGTGGAAGGTGTTGGGGTGGTGTCCAGGAGGAGGAGGTGTGTTGGAGGTGGGAGAAGGGGTCAGTAGAGGGAGGGTTAGGCTCACGGTTGAAGAAGTAAGCGCAGAGGCAGCGGAAAAACTGCTCAACGTCCAAGCGTGAGCGGTATTCGTTGATATGTGGGTGGAGGGGGACAGAGGTGAGCCCTTTACCGAGGACTGACCATTCGTCCTCAGTAAGGGGGTGGTCTGGGGGGATGGTGAAGACTAGGCAGGGCCCAGTGTTGCAGTCTCCTCCGCAGCTGCTGGCTGTGAAGGCGATGGGCGGAGCGACGTCGGCTGGGGGCGGAGTTGTGTGGGCAGTGGGCGGAGTTGTGTCGGCTCCGTTGGGCGATGTTGTGTCGGCTGTGGGCGGAGTTGCGTCGCCGGTGGGCGGGGCGCCGTCGGCGGTGGGCGGAGCGTAGTAGGAGGTGGCTGCAGCGGGGACGGTAGGTGCGTCCTCAGTGTCTATGGTGTTGGCCTCGGAAATGGAGGCTGTGTCGATGGCGATTTTCTGATGAAGGGTCTCGGCCCGAAACGTCAAGCTTTCCTGCTCCTGTGATGCTGCTTGGCCTGCTGTGTTCATCCAGCTCTGCACCCTGTTATCTCGGATTCTCCAGCATCTGCAGTTCCTATTATCTCTGACACATTGTGGGGAAGGGCCTGGGTAGGGTTGAGGATTTGGGAGGTGGTGGAACCCCTTTTTGGGTGGTGGGCCCCAGTAAGTTTACTGTACTTACGGTTTTTTGTGTCCAATAAAGCGGAGTAGAATTGTGAGTTCAGGTCGTGGATCCTACGAAGAATAAAAAACAGGAGAGGTCCTTTGCAGGTCTGGGAGAGGGAGGCTTTTTCAATTCCTCCCATTTCCTACAGACAAACGGAGTGGCCATGGGTACCCACATGGGTCCAAGCTATGCCTGCCTCTTTGTAGGTTACGTGGAACAACCCCTCTTCCGTGCCTACACTGGCCCTAAACGCCACCTCTTCCTCCGTTACATTGATGACTGTATCGGCGCCGCGTCGTGCTCACACGAGTAGCTCTAGCAGTTCATCCCCTTCACCAACACCTTCCACCACAACCTTAAGTTCACGTGGACCATCTCTGATACCTCGCTCTCCTTCCTGGAACTCTCTGTTTCCATCTCCAACATCCACCGAGAAACCGATATCCATTTCAAGCCCACCGACTCCCACAGCTACCGAGAATACACCTCCTCCCACCCACCTTCCTGCAAAAATGCTGTCCCTTATTCCCAATTCCTTCACCTTTGCTGCATCTGCTCCCAGGATGAGGCATTCCAGTCCCATACAGCTCAGATGTCCTCGTATTTCAAGGACCACAACTTCCCCCCCTCAGTGGTCGAGAACTCCCTCGGCCGTGTCTCCCGCATTTCCCGCAACTCATCCCTTACACCCCCTCCCCGCAATAACAACCAAAACAGAAACCCCCTCGTCCTCACGTACCACCCCACCAACCTCCGGATCCAATGCATCATCCTTCAACACTTACGCCGTCTGCAATCCGACCCCACCACCAAGGACATTTTTCTTTCCCCACCCTTATCTGCTTTCCAGAGGCACCACTCTCTCCATGAGTCCTTTGTCCGCTCCACACTCCCCTCCAGCCCCACCTCACCCAGCACTTTTCCCTGCATCCGCAGGAAGTGCTACACCTGCCCCCACACGTCCCCCCTCACACCCATCCCAGGCCGCAAGAAGACTTTCCACATCAAGCAGATGTTCGCCTGCACATTTGCTAATGTGATATACTGCATCCGCTGTTCCCATTGTGGCCTCCTCTACATCGGGGAAACCAAACGGAGGCTTGGGGACCGCTTTGCAGAACACCTATGCTTGGTTCACACTAAACAACTGCACCTCCCAGTCACGAACCATTTGAACTCCCCCTCCCATTCCGCAGATGACATGTACATCCTGGGCCTCCTGCAGGGCCACAGCGATGCTACCCAGAGGTTGCAGGAACAGCAACTCATATTCCACTTGGGAACCCTGCAGCCCAATGGTATCAATGTGGACTTCACAAGCTTCAAAATCTCCCCTCCCCCTACCGCATCCCAAAACCAGCCCAGCTCGTCTCTGCCTCCCTAACCTGTCCTTCCTCCCACCTATCCCCGCCTCCCACCTCAAGCCCCACCTCCATCTCCTACCTACTAACCTCATCCCGCCCCCTTGACCTGTCTGTCCTCCATGGACTGACTTATCTCCTCCCTAACTCCCCACCTACACTCACCTTTACTGGCTCCATCCCCTCCTCTTTGACCGGTCTGTCTCCTTTCCACCTATCTTCTCCTCTATCCATCTTCTATCCGCCTCCCCCTCCCTCCCTATTTATTTCAGAACCCCCTTCCCGTCCCCCATTTCTGAAGAAGGGTCTAGGCCCGAAACATCAGCCTTCCTGCTCCTCTCATGCTGCTTGGCCTGCAATGTTCATCCAGCTCTACACCTTGTTATCTAAGGTATGTTTCACTACCTGGAAAACTGATTGTACATTTGTGGAAGAAAAGTTCAGTTATGCAGGGTATTGATGAGTACTTGAATACAGTGTTCATTACAGGTTACGGCACTTATGAAGAATATAAATGTTTTGGAAGCAGTTCATAAAAGGATCATTTGAATAATACCTAGAATGGTCAGATTTCTGAAGATGAAAGGGTAGACGGATTCTACCTGTGTCTTCTGGGGTTCATAATATTCAAAGATGCCTTGGTTGAAACAGGTAATATTCTGAGGGGACTTGAATGGTGAGTACGCAGCGGAAATGTCCTCTTGGGCGGTAGTCTAGAAATGCAGGTCCTAGCTTAGTGGTCGTATATTAAGACAAGATCGGGGAGAGGGCAGGCCTCAGAAGGTTTTCAGTCTATGAAATTCTCTTCCTCAAAATGCATTAGGTCCTCAATCTTTAAACACTTTTAATGGCAGAGCTAAACAGTTTCATGACGACCTAGAGATTGAATGACTTTCAGTGTGTCGAAGCGTGAGTGACGGCAGTGATCTAATAATGTAGAATTGAGGCTAAAATTAATCAGTCATGTTCTCATTGCATCGTAGATGGGCTGAGTGGCATTCTTAATTTGTTCTGCTTTTTGTATATGTTCCAGCTTTCTTGCTTTGGAATATTTCAGGAACAAAGTCAACAATCGCGGTAGCTATTTGAAATCACGAGGGCATAACGTTGCTGAATTATAGTTGCTGTATAAATGCATTCCCTTATGTAGTCCCTCAACCGAGGTTTGAAGAATAGGTTAAAATCTTGGTTAAATGCCCACTTTTTTAAACTTTAAGGCAAACCATTTCCTAAGCATTGTTTTGAGTTATTTGTAAATATGTATTTGTACTTAGGATCTGGAAAACAATTGTTAGAACATCGTTTATTGTCCCTCTGCAATAACTAAGGCTGGTGCCAAAGATCAACAACATTTTGTGAGTGTGGAATCATACTGTTGGCCGAACCAGATCAAGATACCATATTTCCTTACAGCAATGACTTTCATGACCAGATTTTAAACTTCCCCGTCGTCACCAGTGAGGCCGAAATACAATTCCCCATTACATTTGTTACGTGCATTTTAAGGTATTAGTTCAATGACATTCCCTCCTTCCCACTGAATCCAGTAAATGTTACACAGAACTGAATGACGCAAAAAGAGATGCCAATCTCAGATTTCACTCAGAACTAGAACAAGCGTGCATTGGTTTATACAATTACGTGGAATATGTTCTGATCATGGAGATTGTCACACATTGAGGCAAGCACACAGAACAGAAGAAACCTGGACTATATTCACTTTTAATTACACCAAGGCAGCTGGTTTATTGATCTTGACCCAAATGACGAAAAATGAGCTGAGGTTAGAGGAACTGTCAAAAACACCGTAAATTGTACGTTTGAAATTCTAAGATGATTTTTTTTTTTTGCAAAATCACTTTAATACACAACAGCCTCCCTGAATTTTGCCAACGTTCGTTTATGTGGCTGAAATAAATCTGCACTTTATCAAAGTAGGTTACATCCAACTGTACAATACACCCTTGACCTTTTGGACGACACTTTCGCATTTCTGAATAGCTATCACTATCTAAACAGGCTCAGAGTATAATTTTAATGTTGTGTTATGTTACTTCTCCAGCAATGTTAACGCTTGCGGTCCTAAAGGATATATCCTTCGCTGTAAAATTTATGTTTCCAGGATATAGCAAAAATTACAGTAATTCATGCACCACCAATTAAATATACCATTACGACCGATTGTTGCTCGAACTGAAAGGAAATGCACCCTCCACCACCGAAGATTTGTTAATTCAAAAATATCCCTGAACATTTCCCTGAAAAACAAAACTTCTGTGTAAACCTAAATACATGGCAAATAAATTATTCCTCTAAACTATGAATTGGAACCCCCATGGCTAACTTCACTCCAGAACTTCATCTCTAAATATCCCAATAAAAATGTACCCACACACTAAAACTATTTCTATGTCCGTCTAATGTCTTAAATATCTTTCATGACCAAAATTTAAAGCATCGTTAAACTCAATATGCAAGAAATATCTTGTATGAAACTAAAGTTGAAAATTTCTTTCCAAAATTTAATGAAACAGAGGAAGCATAGTTACTACAAAAATTGTAGAATACACAAGAAATTTCAAACTTTAATGCCTGTACCACTGTGAGATACGACACAGAAGCAGCGCTTACTTACAGCAAAAGCCAATGTTGTTGGAAGTACCTACAATGATAAAGTGGCCACAGGATCATTTGAATGATAGAATGCAGAAGGGCCCATCGTATCCATGCGATTCCATTGCTCATCTCATCTTTCTGCACATGGCTTATAATTTTTCAGCTTACACTGCTTAAGTTGTAGTTTCAGGTGCGTTTTAAGAGAAAGTAGGGTCCCTGCCCCCACCACGTTCTCAAGCAGTATATATCGGACACCATCGTTCTCTGTATGAAACACCTTTTCCTCGAGTCCCCTCTAATCCTTCGGTTATTTAACTTGAGTCTATGGCTGCTAGTTTTGAACTCTGCCAAAGGAAACATGTTCCCCCTGTGTAGCCTATTGCAAAACTTCACCGTTCTTCATACCTCAATCTTGTCAACCTTTCAGCGTTCTCTCTTCCAAGAAAATAAGCCCATAGCACTCCAGTCTCCCCTGGAATCTACAGTTCTCCAGTGCCGGCAACATTCCAGTAAATCCTCTATGCACTCTCTCCAGCGCAATGACAGCATTTCTCCAATATGGTGACAAGACTGCACACAGTATTCCAGTTGTAGCGTCATATATGTCTTATACAGATTCAATTTTAGATCCCTACTTTTGTATTTTATGCTTCCTCAAATGAAGGAGTGCATTCCATATGCCTTCTTTGCAACCTCCTCCACCTGTACTGCTACCCTCAGAGACCTGTACATTTGCAATGTCTCTCACATCATCTAATCCTCTCAATATATATGCATTTATGATGTTTTCCCTTTTACAATTTCACCTCTCTAAATGCATTACCTGACACTTATCAGAGTTGAACTCCAACTGCCATTTTCCTGTCACATTCACTCAATTCCAAATAAAACATGCTGTCCAGACTCCAACACCGAGACCTGCAGAACACTATATGAACAGCTTTCCTCCATTCACAAGGGTAGCCATCGAAATTAAATGTAGTTTCTGGTTACAACACCAACTTTGGATCCAATCCTACGCATTATTCTGTATCCCATTGGCTTTTACTTACTGACCAGTCTGCCTTGTGGGACCTTGTCAAACCCTTTCTAAAATCCATGTCGACAACAACTGTCACATTACCTACTTGGATCCTCCCAATGCCTTCCTGAAATAATTCAATCAAATTTGTAAATATGACCTTCTCTTAACAAAGCCATGCTGACTATCCCTGACTACTCCATGCCTTTCTAAGTGACCATTTATCCGATCTCCCAGTATTGATTCTAGAAATTTGTCCAACATTGACGTGACTTTTTGTTTTGGTGTTTTCTTTGTACACTTTTTTCTTAAATAACTGAACCACCTTTGCATTTGATCAGTCCCCCGGCAACTCACCCGTGTCTAGTGAACTTCAGAATTTCATCTACACCGCATTTGCAATTTCCACTCTGGCCTCTTTTAAAATCTTAGGGAACGATTCGCCCAAACCTGGCAACACGCCCACCTTCAATGATTCCAACTCCTCTAACACTTCCGTCCCATTATGACTTTTTTGTCGCACCCTGCTACTCTTGAATTACTATGTCAACATCATTTCCTTATTTTGTGAATACAGAGACAAACAATTATTTAAAAATTATTTCCATATCCTCTGCACCTTCACACAGATTCCCAGGTTCCCTTCATCTAATTTTCCTTAACTATCCTTTTGATGATTAATTATTGGTAAAATATCTGTTTTCTTTTTCTTTATCTTGATAATATCTTTTTCAAGCCCTCATTTGATTTCAGTGCTTTTTTTTTCTTCAATTGATCCCTGTACTTTCTATACTCCTCTAGGCTACCTGCACTATTGACTTATTTATTGTGGCTATCTCAAAATTCATTTTTTTGTGTTAAATATTCCCATTTAGTTTTCAAGATTATCATAGTACCATGAGGGCTTGGACTTGGCCATACCATTGTTAATTTTGGGAGTGTCATATCTGTTTGTGCCCCAAGGATCTCACTTTTTTTTTAAAGTACCTCCAACTGCTTTGGCACTGAAATATCCTTTAGCAGTCCTGGCCTGTCAACCTCAACCAAGTCACTTTTCAGTTTTGTAAAATATGCCTTTCCCAAATTAAAATCATTTAAGAGGTTTCTGAAGAAGGGTCTAGGCCCAAAACGTCAGCCTTCCTGCTCTTCTGATGCTGCTTGGCCTGCTGTGTTCATCCAGCTCTACACCTTGTTATCTTAAAATCTTTTACTCCTGATTTATCTCTCTCGTTTCCATAATAATACTGAATCTAACTGATTTGTGTTCACTATATACGAAAACTCGGTCACTCACTATCACTTTACCCACCTGTGCATCTTAATTTCCCAAATATGAATCCATAGCTGATGTGACTTTATTTGATCTCATTTCATTTCATTTCATTTAGTGTGCGTTGTTCAGACCTTTGAATAAAGAAGTTGGGACTTCATGTTAATGTTTTACAGGATGTTCTTGAGACCTCTTCTGGAATGCTGTCTACCTTTCTTGCCACCCTTCAATAGGATGGATATTATTAAATTGGAAAGAGGAAAGAAAATACCAGGATGATGCCAGAATAGAGTGCTGGGCCTTTTGTACAGGAGCATAGGACATTGAGGGATGACATTAAAGAAGCCTATAATATCATGAGAGGCATAAATTGTGTGTTTTTTTTTAATTCCTAACCTCAAACTGTAGCGACTAATTTGTTAATACGTTTAGCATATCTTCCCTTTACAAAACTGTAGTCCCAAATTTTTTCTACTATTTGATCCTGCCTACAATCTCGGTATGCTGAATAATAAGCTGCAATTCTATGGCTCATTTAGCTAGATTTCGTTACAGCAGCAACATTATGTTATTATGTGTGCCTTTATTTCCTCTGTCTTGTTTGTAATACTTCATACATTGAAGTATTAGAATTAGAATCCCTACAGTGTGGAAACGGGCCCTTCAGCCGAACAAGTCCACACTGAACCTCAGCATCCCACCCACACCCACCCCACCTACATCTCCCTGAGGACTACGGGCAATTTAGCACGGCCAATTCACCTAACCTGCACATCTTTGGACTGTGGGAGGAAACCCATGCAGACACGGGGAGAATGTGCAAACTCCACACAGACAGACACCCAAGGCTGGAATCGAACCTGGGTCCCTGGTGCTGTGAGGCAGCAGTGCTAACCACTGAGCCACCGTGCCACCCCAAAGTTAAAATGGTTTAACACACTAAATTTACTTGCTAGACGCTGTTAACTTCTAATTTATTTCTGACTTTCAGAGTCACTGACTACATCATTGGCTCATGTTCTACATGCCGTTTCATTGTCTGAATCTGATACATTTTTTTCCCATTCCCCTCCTAGACAAGTTTAAAACCTCACCAAAGGAATTAGCAAAAGCTCCCGTGAGAATATTTTTCCATCTCTGCTCTGGTGCAACCCGTTAGCCTTCTGCAGATCCCACTTTCCCTAGAAATGGACCCAATGCTTCATGAACAGGTCCCCCTCCTTAGTATAACATTTCTCCAGGCACAGCATGACCTAATCTATCATCTGTCGTAAATCCAGTAATATGCACATTTGATTTCAGCGGCCCCATCAATGGTAAATATGTCTGCCCATTCAGTGTCATCAACTGTTACAATGAATGAGGATCAATAGGCTAAACTTTAAACATGGACTTCATTTAACGAGCATTGTACTCAATTATACTTGTACATCATAACATCATCAGGAATCTGTAAACAAGTATCAATGAACGCATTAAGCTTACACATCTCTTTCAATCGCTCACATTGATATCTATTTTTGAATATGCCAGGTTACTAGGCAGGTTTGTCTTTGGCATAAGTAATTCTTTTAACCTCCCTTGCATAAGGTGGGTGGTGCAAGTTCCATGATGAAAGCTCAATTCAGTTGCTTCACTAATCCAGTAGCTAGATCTAATGTTCTGTGGTTCATCAGATTCCAATACTCATATTTGTTTACCATTCTGACCACTCTTGTGATAATTGCAGTAGAATGCCCACAAACGTCTTTTAAAGCTGCTGAGCGGACCATTCTGTTCAGGAAACAAACCATGATCAGCATGCAATGCTTTCCGTGCCAATGAAACCAACATTAACTAAACGTGTATTCATGTTAAAAAGAAGGTATCTATTGTAAAAGGCAATAAAGTTTTATGCTTCATTAAATTGTCTTTCATCATGTTCTGTCCTATCCAATGAATTGAGCAACATTTAACAGGTCACTCAGTTCCTTCACCACTCAATATGCAAAGGCGATATACACATTCTTACAAAAAACGTCTCAATATGGCACATGAGCAACAGCGATTGTGGAAACTCAACTTGTACTTTTCTATACTTCTAGTAAAGTGAACAAATCTACACTTTAAAACAGAACAATTCTGGCTCTATGGTTAACATGCTTCTGTTAACTTCTCTGCCTGTCGACATACTGCTGTTGCTCATTCGAGGATTGCAATGTATTCCAAAAGGTTTTGTTACTTAGAATGTCTACTGACTGTAATGAAAGGAGTGACAGTTGAAAAGCAAACAGTTATTGACAGAGTGTAGCAACATATTTTCAGATTAGTTGTTCTCAGCATGAATGAATGAAATAACGTATTTCATAGCATTCTCCACCACCCCTTTCCAAGAACAAGATTCCTGTAATTAACCGATTGGTAACACTTAAATTGAAAATATTTTACCTGAAGTTGCAAAGAACTTTCAATGTTCTCGCCATTATCAGGATATGATTCCCAGGGCCATAAATTCTAGCTACACAATTACTTACTAAATTTTCATTTGGAATATCAATGCTTAACTTTTCAAACAACATCTTAGGAAAGATATATCAGTTTTGGAGGCTTTGCAGCAGAATCACCAGCATGATACAGGTTTTCCATGCTTAAATGTTGAAGATAGCTTGCACAGATTTAATGTTTATCCCTTCCAGTACCAATGTTCATTGGTAGATCAATAAAGGTGCTTATTACATCAGAATCCTTTTGATGAAGTGCATGCAGTGGAGCAATTTCGCCTGATTTGATAATTTAGCCAGATGTTGTCTTGTTAAAGAAGCCTGAATGGTCAAACCTACACTAATGGAGTGAAGAAGAATGGGAGTTGATTATAACGAAACTTGCAATATTTGGGGAGGCCATGACAAAGCAAAACGTCAGAGGATAGCGTTTAGGCCCGAAACGTCAAGTTTTCCGGCTCCTATGATGCTGCTTGACCTGCTGTGTTCATCCAGCCCCATGCTTGTTATCTCGGATTCTCCAGCATCTGCAGTACCTTTTATCTCTCACGTCAGAGGATATTTACTAGTATGGGGAAGGTAGAACTGCAGAACAAAGCTTGCTAATAATAATTGTCCAAATAGGAATGGAAATTAGCAACAATCCCGTCTTTGAACAGATCATGTATAAGTTGTAATAATCAAACCTACCGATTTGTGAAGACCAGGTCAACTGTATTCAAAGTTCAATCAGAATGGTATTTGATTGTAGTGGGAAAGCCTGAGAAAGGAAAGTAGAGTTTGTGGTTCTGCTGTAATATTGAAGCAGTTTCGAAAGCTGAATAATCTATGCTTGTTATGACTCCTTCCTATCCTATGACCCCATTTTGACAACAATACAGATCAGCGTTACATGAGTGACATAGAAAGAACATTCTCTCATAATCGATTGGAGAAACTTTGAATGCATTCTCCCAAAGTGCTGTGGATAATGAATTGCCATCCAATAGGATGCTTAATTTCTGTTTCCATGTATGCAATTTTACAAAACAGACAATGGTTCATGACGAGTCCTAATCCAGTGACCAGTGCTAATGTTCTGTGGCAAAGGAATAATATCCATTCAGACAGTTTATGGAAATTGTATTTAATCCACTAAAGGCAATCAGAGTAAAGCTGCACCCATATAGTTCATCATATTTCGTCATTCATATTTGTCTACTGTGCTGGCTACGCCTGTGAAAATTGCAGGAGAACGCCAACAAACTTCTCTCGAAAGTTACTGAGAAGATCATTCTGTTCAGGAAAGAAATCATGATCAGCATGCAATATTTTCTATGTCAATGAAACCCACGTTGACTAAACATGTATTCAGGTAAAAAAATATATATCTATTGTAAAAGACAATGACGTTTTCTGCTTCATTAAACTGTCTTTCATCATGTTCTGTCCTATCCAATTATTTGAGCAACATTTAACAGGTCACTCAGCTCCATCACCTCTTAAGATGCAAAGGCGATATACACATTATTACAGAAAACGTCACAAAGCGGGACTTGAGCAGCAGTGATTGTGGAAACTCAACTTGTACTTCTGTATGCTTCTATCAGAATGAACAAATCTACACTTTAAAACACAAAATTTCTGGTTCTATGGTTAACATATTTCTGTTTATTTCTCTGCCTGTCAACATACTGCTTTTGTTCTTTAAAGGATTGCAATGTACTCCAAAATGTGTTGTTACTTAGAATGTCTACTGACAATAATAACAGTTGAAAAGCGAACAGTTATTGACAGGGTGCAGCAAAATATTTGCAGATTACTTTCTCAGAGCATTAATGAACCAAATGAAATATGTCATAGGTTTGATGTAAATGGATGGGGACATTTGTAACGTACCTCTGTTCTCTTAAGTGTTGCTTTCGTGTTAAGGATTGGGTCTGAACAATACAAGCCTAAGCAGAAAGTAAATAGACATTTAAACATACAGAGTAATTGATGCTTTTTTGAAAGCCTTTGATGTGCATGATATGCATGTACTCCTGGAATATTTAATAAACTCATTTCTTAAACTAGAATATCTCATTGATCCGCAGCTGCTTTCCAGTATTTACTCCTAAATTCTGCATGTGTTTTTCCCCATTCCATCCAGGTTTGGCTATTCCCATGCACTTCTGGCTTGTCCTCTACATTCTACCCTCATTGAGTTTGAAGTTATCTAAAAAGAGATGTGCTTCCTTTCATCATGTCAACTCCAGTCCAGTTAAATGGAGAGTTAGCTTTGAAATATATTGCATATTTTGCACTTATATCATAGCAATATCCTCAACCAGGCAATATCCATCCTCTCTCTTAAATGTCTGTTCTCATTTCTTCTAGCATCTTGAAGGCAAAAATTCTACTCAATAAATCTTTTGGACTATTCACACCTAACTCCCCTTAGTCACTTGGCCACTCAGTGCAGGGAATTTTGGAATACATTGCAATCCTTGAAAGAACAACAGCAGTATGTTGACTGGCAGAAAAATAAACAGGAATATGTTAAACATAGAAACAGAAATTTTGTGTTTTAAAGTGTAGATTTGTTCATTCTGATAGAAGCATAGAGAAGTGAGTAGAACAAGCAGTATTGTTCGTTTTACTGGATAATGTGTGCAGGATGTCAGGATGATATCTTTACATTCAAACATAATTGTAGAACGAGCAAGCAAAGTCGGTGTGGACAGCAAAATGCAAAAAATATTTCATAACTTGAAGGCTATCTTAATAAAGGTATCAATATTGAATGCTCATGAGTTTCCAGAACGTTCGAAATGCCAGGTGATGCTTGTGACAGAGAGGGTCTGCTGACTTGTTGCAGGATGATGAGGTGGAATACAGAATTCAGCTGGGACGTATATAAGAAAACAAACCAGTATCAGAAGGAGTTGTCAATCTCAGAAGAAAAAGAAGAAATATGCTTTGGGATTCAGTTAGCTGAAAATAATTTTACTGTAATATGTGGAGAACTATGTGGAGAAGAAAAAGCATTGACTATAAATTCATTTCTGAAATTTTAAACACTTGTATTTCACATGATGAACTATTTCTTGAACTAACGGCACAACTGGAACTATACCTTTTTTTTAACCAGCTGCTAAAGGTTTTATAGAAGCTGTTAACATTATTGTATCTCGTTTCAGCAATTCAATATTTGTCCAGAGAGTTGTTTCCCCACTACTTCCCATTTTATATGCGGGTACATTAACTCACAAAGAATTAATCCATTACAATTTGAGAATTCCAGTTAGAGTCAAGGACGTTTGAGAATCCTTGCTATTTATATATGAATTAAATTAAAGTAATAGAAAAAATGGAAGTTAGCAGTCTACCTAACATCCCCAAATGTACATGAAGATGCACAAGGATGGTGTGGGGTGGGGTGGGGGCTGTGGAGTGGAGCCACCTCAAATAACCGCTCATGAGATAGTCCCTGACTTTCAAATGATAGAGAAAATAGGATGAAATAAGAGGATTTCTTTTTCTTCTTTTCTTGTTCTTCTGCTTCTTCTTCTTCTTAATTATTTTAGTTTTGTGGATGGACAAGTAAAATCATAAGTGACAGCCCAGCACTTGTTAGCAAAGTTTCCATGATGACTATTTGCTGTCTCTGACCAGAGAATGTTACTGATGGAAACTTTATCTGTCATCAAGTTAGACTGAGAGACTGCAGAGTAAACAGCATGCACTCGAAATTCTGCCCGGAACTGGTTATCTAATACCGTAAGAGTTTTGCAAAATACAGTTACAGGAATATTTTTCCCTTGTATGTATGAAATGTTGCTCTTCTGACAATGTTTGTTTTGGCAAGAATGATTTCTTTTTAACTGAGCCTAATGAGAGTTACAATATATAAAGATCAACTTCTGAGGTGATGGGAAATGTTTCACCACGTGCAATTTTGTCGTCTCTCCAATGTAACAGAACTACTACAGTGATTTTCTGCCAAATGATTTTTACAAGTAGATAATGTTATCTAACCTATAATAAATTATATTTTTTGGCTAAGTCGGCAATTGTTCTACATTTAACTTTAGAAGAACACAAAAAAAGGGTCGAATTTCTTGAAGATTTTTTATTTGCACTTATCCTGATGGATATAAAAATGTCAAAGCTTAAATGATTATGAAAATTAATGATCAATGAGAAGCATGTGATGAATAGGTATCAGATACTAAGTGATGATCAACTTGAGTGCAATTTTGACTTATGTGTCAAGTATCAAAATGCTACCTGCAGGCACCAAGGATTGCAGTCCCAGAAAGCTTTGATTCATAAAGTACGCTCAGCTTGAAGTGTACTTTATTTTACTCATTCGTGGTATCTGAGCGTCTCTAGCTGGGCCAGCATGTTTGTGGATCATTAATAGCCCAAAGTCAGTTAAGAGTCAACTACGTTGTTGCCGTCTTCAAGTCACATGCGGGTCAGGACGCGTAAGGATGATAGTTTCCGTCCCTAAAGGAAATTAGTTTCAAATTGAATTCAAATTCGTCATGGGAGGAATACAACACGGGTCCTCAGATCATTTCCTTGTTCTCTGGTTTCATAGTCTATTTATAAAATATTGTTCTCATTGCCACAAACGTTAATGATTGAATAACACACGTTGAAAAGGCCAGCGATTCCAACATTTCAGTGAAGTAAGAAACAAGTCAAAGATTCAGTCTAATAACATTTCTCAGTTAGCAGTGTCAGCGTCAGTGTGCTGACAAAATGAATCTGTATTTTCTTGTTAAGAAATAAATCTCCAACATCCTACAATCCTCAGAAAATATCGAAACATAATATTAATTTGATTTGATTTATTGTGACATGCATCTAGGTACAGTGAAAAGTTTTGTTTTTCATGCGGTAAGGACGGATCATATTATGCAAATTGCACAGACTAATAGAACAGAGTGAAAGTTACAATGGCAAGGCGGTAGAGAAGGTACACAGAGAGCGACACCAAATTTAAAATTAAAATTTGAGAGATCTATTCAGAAGCCTAATTACAGCATGGAAGGAGCTGCCCTTAAATCTATTCATATGTCTATACAAACTTGTATATCTTCTGCCCGAAAGATTGTGGAAAAGATTCTATCCGAGGTGGCGGGGGTAGTTGATTAAGTTGGTTGTTTTCCCGAGGCAGGGGAAGTATAGATGGATAGCTGTTTTGCGTGATGTACTTAGTTCTGTTCACGACTCTCTGTGGTTTCGTGCAGTCCAGGGATGAAAAGTTGCCAAACCACGCTGTGATGCATCTGGATGCAATGTTTTTTTTTATGGTGCACCTACAAAAAGTCGGAAGAGTTCTTGTGGATAGGCCGAATTCCCTTAGCGTCCAGAGGAAGTAGAGATGTAGTTGTCCTCTCTTGACCATTCCGTCGGCGGAGGAGCACCAGGACAGATTGTTGATGAACATCACTCCCAGGAAAGTGCCGCTGTCGACCATCTCCACCTCAGCACCATCGATGTAGTTGGGAGCTTGCCTTCCACTCCACTTCCTGAATTCAACAGCGAGCTCCTTCATCTTGTTGATGTTGATAGAGAGCTTGTTGTCTTTACACCATGCCACGAAGCAATCTATCTCTTTCCTGTATTGTGTCTCGTAGTTATTTGATATCCGCCCTACAACAGTGTTATTGTCAGCAAACTTATAAATGGAGTTGGGACAGAATTTGGCCACACAGACGAGTGAATTAGGTGTATAGTAGGGGGCTGAGTATGCAGCCTTATGGGACTCTGGTGGTGAGGATTATTTTGGAGGAGGTGTTATCACCTATTCTTCCTGATTATGATCTATGGTTCAGAAAGTCGAGGATCCAGTTACAGATGGGGTGCCAGAGCTTAAGTCTCGGCGTTTAATCATGAGTTTCTTTGGATTTATGATGATGAAGGCGTAACTATAGTCAATAAGCAGGAGATTTACATAGTTATCCCTGTTATTCAGATGTTCCAGGAATGAATGTAAGTCCAGGAGAAGGCTCTTGTCATGGATCCATTGCCCCCATAGGCGAATTACAGAGGATCAATGCAATTTGGTGCGATTAGCTATGACTAATCTCTTGAAGCAATTTATAATTATGTAGGTCAGAGCAATGGAATGGTAATCATTGAGACAACTTGCATGATTTTTATTTGACACTAGAATAATAGTGGTCTTATTGAAGCAGTTGGGAACTTCAGATTGTAGTAAGGAGAGGTTAAAAAAAAGTTTTGAAAATATTTTCGCCAGCTGCTTTACAAAGGATCTGACTGCATCAGGTCCTGCATAGTTACTCCATCTGGGCTGATTGCTTTCCATGGGTCCAACCTCGCAAATGCTGATCTAACATTTGCAGTGGTGATTCTGGATGCAGGTCCATTGAGACTATTGGGATGGATGACATTCTTTCGTTGAAGTTCCAAAAAGCTAGCATAGAATGCCTTGAGCTTATCAGGTTAGAATGTACTGTTACCCACGATTCTGTTCGATTTCGTTCTGTAACCTGCTATGACCAATAAGCCTTGCCACAAACGATAAGTGTTGAGTGGTTGGTCTTAATTTGGTATTGACTCTTGGCGTCTCTAACGGTCTTTCAAAGGACATACCTTAATTTCCTGTTTCAGTAAGGTTTGCCCAAAAGATATGCCTTGGACTTGGGCTTCAGTAAGGAAAAGATCTCCCGGTTCATCCATGGTTTCCAGTTGGGCAACATTCACATTAACTTCATTGGAATGCAATCTTCTACACACTTACTAAAGAAGTCTTAACGATAGTGGCATGCTTGTTTAAGTTGGCTTCTGAGTTCTTCAATACGGCCCTATCCACGGGCTCTAAGCAGTCTGGTAAAAACCGTCGTGTTGCCTCAGACCAACACTGCACTACTTTCTGTACTGGGTTCCCACGTTTCAATTTCTGCATGTATGCTGGGAAGTGGAGCATAATGATGGAATCTGATTTGCCAAAGTGGCGACGGGGCTGGAGTGGTTGACGACTTTAATAGTTGTGTAGCAATGGTCAAGGATGCTTGGGTCTCTGTTGGGACAACAGAATTGCTGACAGTATTTTTGAAGGTCTCTTTTTTGAGTTTGATCTCATTGAACTCATCGGCTGATGAACAAGGCCTCAGGGTATTCTGCCTCAAGACATTTTGTAATATTGGAGAATTTGTCAAGTGCAATCTTCACTTCTGCATGGTGTGGGATGCACACTCCTGTCAGGATAGCAGAGGTGAAATCACGCAGCAGGTAGAGGGAATGGCACTTTACTGTAAGATATTCTCGATTGGGTGAAGAGTAACTTGACAGGGTCACCACGTCGGAGCACCAGGTTAACATTAACTTCATTGGAATGCAATCTTCTACACACTTACTAAAGAAGTCTTAACGATAATTGGTTAGGAGGCAGACTCCACTGACCCCTCCCTTACCCAAGGATGCTGAGCAGTCTCTCTGGTGAACTCAGAAACCGTCAGGTTGTAAAGCCTTCAGGTGCAGCAGGAGCGAGCCATATCTCTGTAAACAGAATACACATCAGTCTCTCAATTCTGTTTGGAAGATAATTCTATCTTTAAGGTCATACATTGGTTTTCAATGGCTTAGACTTTTGCAAGGATTATGCTGGGGAGGAGGGAGTTTTAACCACCTTGTTTCCGTCCTCCCTGAATTGCAGTGCCGCTCTGATGTTTCCTTGATAGCTGGCTGGTTCTTGTCGATCCCCGGTGTTGGTAAGGTAAGTGCGCGCTCCTGACGGGGTCCTGGGCACAAGTTGTGACCTTGAGCGTTCTGGAAATCTTGCAGCCTGTTTAATGTTGGGTCACAGTGTTCTTTGTTCCAGCGCTAGTCAGGCTTCTGTTCCAGATTTTCATCAGTTCGAGTCTGTGAGACGCATGAGGCTCCTTAGCTTGTGGTTCCAGCGTTGGTAAGTTAGGCAGGTGTGTCCTATGCAGTCCTGGACCCCAGTCCCCTCCATTAGTATTCAGTGAGCCTTGCAGTCCATCTGGTCGTGCCTC